>CM021104.1:330012070-330455094 GCA_007115665.2 Sequoiadendron giganteum | reverse complement strand
GATGCTAAATTCATAAGGTCAATTGATTATGTGGATTGGATATCAAAAATTGTTCCTATTACCAAGCCGAATGGACAAATCCGTATCTGCACGGATTTTAGTGTAATGACCTAAAATATCCTGCAAGATTGAAACACTATTAGTTGTACCTACAAGTTAGGATAAATCAAACAATGAAATACATAAGGATATAAAAGAGAATAATGTAAAACGGAATGTTCTCACCAATCTTCTCTATTCCATGATTCCTTCCATTGTACCTCCTTAAGCTTTTGCTGATATGATGGATTGCCCTTAGATTTGTCTATATGAGCAAACTTCTCTAATGACTAGCCTTAACAAGTGCCTTTGAAGGATTTGATATGATTCTATGCAAACTAGAAATCAATTTCTAATATGCAAGCAATAATATGTCTAAGATCAAATGCCCTATGATGGAAGAATGCCTATAATAAAAGTGTAAACAAATGATCATGGATCCGAAAATGAGATCAAGATTGTCATTTTATAGAAAATGCAATCTTGAATGGATGGTCAAGATGAGATATTGAAGAATACCCTAGAATCAAAGGTCGAGATTCAATAAGGCAACCTCAATTAGGGTTAGGGCAAAATACCCATAGGTGTAAATAAGATTTAATTAAATGAATTAAATCCAGACTGAATGTGACAGTGGAGATGAAATTAGTAAAAATCAGAAGACAAGAGGATGAGATTTTAGAAAATCAATAATTTTGGAAATTACTTGATTTGTAGAAGAATAATTCCATTTTGAATTAAATTAATTCAAAATAGGGATTTTGTGAGATACGCAGTAATTGATTTTTGAAATTAATTACTAAATGAAGAATCAGTTAACCATGTGAGATATTTTTAAATGATTTGTTTTATTTAAAAATATAGAAGTGTCACATGCCATAATTAAATAATTAAAATAATTATTTAATTTAGAAGAATTAGTTAATTAATTAAATAAATTAATTGAATTTATTTAATTAAGAGGATTTAGGAATTAGTGACACATTAAATAAATATATTTTAAATATATTCATTTAATAATCAGGAGGATATTAATGATAAGGATTAATTAAATAAATTGATGACTTTATTTAATTATTAGAAGATTTTAACAATTAGTGACATATTAAATTAAACAAATAAGATTTATTTATTTAATAATCATGAAGAATGAAAGTTTATGAATTAATTAGATAATCATGAATTATTTAATTAATAGTTGAATGTGGGTTAGGGACATAATTCAAATGTTACAATTATGCTAGGATGGGAAGTGGTAAAATAGTGTTCACAGGCCTAGGTCATTTTTAGGTGTCTACATTTGCCCCTCTTTGTCATAATGCAGCTTGTCGCATTGTGGCAAAGAAAAAAAGTTCAAAATATGCCCCAGCGGAGGTATGGAATGCCTATGCCCCCTCGGGAAATTTTTTGAATTTTGACCCGGGGTTAGAAAAATTTGAAAAATATCCTGATTAACTTGAATAATTACCAGATAAATAAGGGCGTGAATGATTTCAAAAATGGAGGACGCTAAGTCAGCCAAAATGTCAGTCAAAGGTGGTCAAATGAGCCTCCAGTACAACCGATTAGGTCAAAACCCTAATTTTCAGCCTATAAATAGGTTGAAAAGGTTAAACCAAATGTCATTTTCTCATTTGTTATTTAGAAATTTTTAGAAATCAGAGCTTTGAACGAGGATGGTGATCCCTACGACTACACACCATGGATACTGCGTGCGTTCATTCTGACGACCTAAGGGCGTAGGTGCACTGGTAAGTACCCTATCCAACTTGTCAAATTTTAAATTTCTCGCATTTATGAGAGTCAAAAGGGTGGGAATCAAATGTGGTGCGATGCAAATGCTATCATGAAAGCCGCAATCACCTTTGTGTTCACCGCATTCGCTTGCGTCACGACGCAAGTGTGATGGGTAGACTAGTCTATTTTGTGTGATTGTGCATTCACGAGGGTGAGCGACACATTCACCAACTTGCGACGCATTTGCTTAAATTTTGATGCAATCGATAACTTTGCGATGCATTTGTTAATGTGTGACGCATTTGATAAGCCTAATGACACATTCGTTGTTAGATCGTGCATTTGATAGATTAAATGACGCATTGGATGTTTGATTGCGCATTTTCCCTTTAGAATGACACATTTGACATATTGCAATGCATTTGTCGTGTCCCGAGTCGCAATTGATTTATTGTGGCGCATTTGCAGTCAACGTGACATAATTGAAGTTGACCAAAGTTGACTTTTTGTTGAATTGTGCCGAGCTTAACGTTTTT
The DNA here is from genome assembly GCA_007115665.2 of Sequoiadendron giganteum. NCBI lineage: Eukaryota > Viridiplantae > Streptophyta > Pinopsida > Cupressales > Cupressaceae > Sequoiadendron > Sequoiadendron giganteum. The sequence continues at coordinate 330,452,782 of CM021104.1, read as the reverse complement.
GTACCCTTGACTTGCCATTAGTACAAAACTTTCCATAATGCTTCTCAATATGTTCTAATCCTTGGCCCTTTCCTTGTGCAGAGTCGGCTTGTGTCGATTTATACCCGAGAGTTCAGACCAACGACGTACGCTTTCAAAGATCGTCTCAGTGATAGACAAAGACAGTGATTGATGGCCCTAGGCTTGTACCATGTTATTTACATGCCTGTTATTCGGGCAAACAGAGGTTTGCTGACAGCTCTTTGTGAGAGGTGGCATTCTGAGACCTGCTCGTTCCACCTGCCTATTGGAGAGGCTACTGTGACTTTGGAGGATGTTTACCACATTCTCCGCATTCCGATCAACGGAGAGAGGGTGGTTTATGATCCACACTGAGGGCGATAGGTCCTGATAGAGAGATACGAGGGTACTGATGGTGCTTAGTTGGCTTTGGATGGTTACGAGATCGGCTGGGATGTTGTGGCTGACCGATTTTCCAGGTTTGATGCCATACTTATGACCCTGATCGCCGGATTGCTGATCTCAGATCGTCGTGGTCACAGATTTCCCATTGGATGGGGGGATGTCCTTGTTCATATGAGATCACAGAGGACTATTTTTGCTTGGGGGCCATGCTTGTTGGCCATGTTATACCATTAGTTGCACGAGGTAGTCTACCTCCAGGGGCACAATATCAGCTGCGGGACCACCTTGCTTATGATTTGGGTATGGGAGCACATTCCCGTTTTTTGACTACTCATAGAGATGTAGCAGTTGGGTGATGGGATGCCCTATGTTTATCTATATACAGGATCAGTTAGCCAGACTTGTGTTGGAGATATCGGGTACTGGCGTCATCCGATAGACACGATGATCAGTTTTGCTTGGAGGCCCTATAGAGATTGTGCCCAGTGGGCAGATGAGGATGGCCACCTATCCTTTTGTAGATAGGTTCGATATCTTATTGGCCACATCATTCAGACACAATGAATTATAGAGATGTACCTGCCCCAGTGAGTACTACGACAGTTTGGGGAGTAGCAGATTGTGCTAGTAGGCACAACACAGTATGCTCGATCTTCCAGAGAGACCATGTGGGGGCCACCCATATCAGTGACCGTGGTAGAGCAATAGGTTGACAGTTTAGTGGTCATTCAGTGGGTATGGAGAGGGGGTTTACCAGATGTGGGTACACCGACTGAGTTTGACATCTGGTGGCAGGTTCACAGGACCATTCCGTTGACAAATCCAAATGGTCCACCGCCCACTGATCAGAGATCAGCTATCTCGTGAGTTCTAAGGAGAGGTCAAGGTGGTAGAGATGGAGCGAGAGATGGAAAAAGTGCCAGGGGTAGAGATGGAGGCAGGGATGGCAGAGGCCGAGATGGGGGAGATGGAGGAGGTGGGGGAGATGGGGGAGGTGGAGGAGATGGGAGGGGTGTGAGGAGGAGGAGGGATAGTGGAGGGCAGAGGCAGCCTAGGAGAGTTAGACAGAGAGTAGGTGGAGTACCACTGTCACCTATTCAGGAGGAGGGGGAGGAGAGAGAGCCGAAGGCGAGAGCTGAGGAGGCTAGAGGAGGTGAGGAGGAGGTGGAGGTGGTGGTGGAGGATAGAGTGGAGGTAGAGGTGGCAGAGAGAGTGGAGGCAGAGGTGGCAGAGAGAATGGAGGCGGATCCACTTGTTGGGGGACACCCTCTCGACATAGATGTGGAGGAGGTCCGAGCTGAGGGAGAGAGAGATGAGGAGGATGAGGGAGGATGAGGTAGATCAGTGGTTGTGGGAGCGCATGATCTTTGGGGATGATGAGGGTGATAGATTGCCCATTTTTCCCACGGATGCCACGGTTGACCAGAGGATTACTGATCTACAGAGCAGACTAGATGTGGCATTGTCTCAGAACAAGGCCTTGGCCGCGAAGTTGGAGGTCACTCGAGTTGAGAGGGATTAGGCCATCATTTGGAGAAAGGAGTTAGAGTGGTGGGTTACAGAGTTTGTCGGGTTATGCACGGGACCGACAGGGGACATGGCTCAAGAGTTGGCTAGGGTAGCAAAGAGCAGGGGCTGATATAGGGCATTGTATGAGCAGGCCATTCCGCCAAATAGACGGGATCCATGGTTGTCTCGATCTCACAGCAGGATAGGTAGTAGCAGTCGGACACACAACAACAGGTCACACAGCAGTAGTCATACCAGTGCTGGGGGGTCCACTACATCAGGGCAGTCATCAGGCCATAGATTACATAGCTCACACAGGCATTCATCAAGGCACAATCACAGATCAGATCATGGTCACAGGTCAGTGTCCTCAGGGTAGCAGACAGAGCAGAGCTAGCCTCCCATTACTGATCCCTCAGGATCACAGAGTCAGACGCAGGAGATGGAACCCATTCAGTTCACTATTCATCTGATGGATCAGTCACAGTTACCTCATCATTCACCTCCATGAGATGGAGGAGGGCCATTTTAGGACTTGCTTTAGACACGTATATATTTTGATATTCGAGCCTGCGAGCTCTATTTTTGGGATATCATTTGACTCTATCCTGTGACATAACATTTTTTTTGAGATTATATATGCGATGCAGTTTTGATGTGGCCTATATGATGTAATGTGTTATGGTATTCTATGTTTTTATGAGATGCTTATGTGATGTTTTGATGATGCTATGAGATGTATTTATGCTTATGTTTATGAATGCGATTATGGATGTATGTATGCATTGTGTAATGTTCTGATGATGTAATTCCTATATGTTGATGTAAATGTTTTATTTATGATGCTTATATGTTTATGCAATGTGAATTGTGGTATTTGATATATGCAGATGTGAATATGAAATGATCATGCCATTATATATGCAACTTTGTTTTTGTATGTCACAGGATATTGTCAGAGAATGAGAGAAGAGAAGACGAAGATGGATGTTAGTGCGAAGAAAGATATGCATGTTAGTGTGAAAAAATAAAAATCCTTCAAAAGCTTTGCTATAGTGCTATTCTAGTTGTTGCTCTTTAATCATCATTGGGTGAAAATGTCATGATGGTCGACAAACACTATGATATGACATAGATCAATAGTGTGCAAGGTCGAACCATCACGCGAATCAACAGTCGCAGACAAGGATGATCATGACTCATGCAAGGAACACAATTGCCCCTAGTCACTTTATCATGACCAACCACTAGAAAAACCAACCAATCATGAGACGTCGCTGCTTCTCTAAATCCTGATGATAGGACATCCTTGAGAAACTAGCCACATGATGGTAAAAAAAAGATAGTAAAATCATCATACTATGTCGTTGCTTCTCTAAATCCTGAAGTTGGGACATCGTGGAGAAACTAATAGCAGAGTGATAAGCAAACAAGGATAATCATCATGATATGTCATGGTTCCTAGGACATAAGGAACTAATATCATGACAATCATCAAAAGATAGAAAAAAAGTTTGCCAAGTGTTTGCCAAGTGTTTTAATGTCGAGCGATATCAAATTCAGGAAGGACACATCCTGAATGACGTTGATATCTAGGAGATTGATTCTCAGAGTTAGGAGAATTCATCAAAATGCCAGATGATGATGATGATGCTTAGGAAGGACACATCCAAAAGCATAAAGAAGTTGATGAAAGTTGCTCTTCAGAAGGACACATCTGAAGAAGAACCCAAAGCTTTTCCATGATAAATTGTTTTGATAGGATTTTGACTACATGTCATTGCTGACATGCTGAATTGACTAAGAGTGTTAGTGGAATAGATTGCCGATAGATTGATAATTCAAGGTTGACATAAGACTTGTTTGATTCGAAGATTCGCTTGGTTCGAAGATAGCTTGATTCGAAGATAGCTTGACGTGTGTGAGAATATCGTGCCATGAACCCTAATGGACTGACCTAGTGTGGCCTCGGGGGTCCATCGATTGATGGCCTTGCCTATGTCATGCACTCAGAGACCTTGTAGTTCGACATGACCAATGACATTTTCCAAAGGACAAAAGTTTGAATCATGATTTTATTTTGACAAACCTAGAAGGATTGACCTAATGTCTCGGGGATTCAAAGATGAATCTTGCCTATGTAGCAAATGCGTAGAGACAACGTAGTTCAGACAAGGACAAAGTTTGAATGACGTGATCGATTGAATTGATCATATTGACTTTGATTTTGGATTTTGACATTGATTTGGATGTTTTTGTATTTTCTCAGGGCGCATTCTGATTTTTAGGTCTTTTTTTTTTCAGGACTTTTTCAGATTTTTAGGATTTTTTCAGGACTTTTTGAGAATGCAGAATCATGTGCGATACCCACTGCAGTTGTATGATAAAGGTCTTTCCACCAGAAAGAGTGGGGAATACCCAAGTTCAATGATATGGAGATAGGCAGATGCAAGGTAAAGGTAAGCATATGAAATGAATGATGTCAACTAGATGTTAACCATGGTCGAAATTGACAGGACTTAGGATAGATGTCGTGAATGTGTCAGGCCTTTGTGAGTATGAAAAATGGGAAAAAGTTGATTTGAGTAATAGTAGATGGCGAAGCAATGATCGAATACTCATAGTGCCTATTTGCCAGGTTTTCACCATGGTACTTATCCAAAGTGCCTATTTGCCAGGTTTTCACTATTGGATGAATTCATTTATTTTTACTATTTTTGCCATTTTTTGATTTTTTTGTGTCACCAAGATGCCTATTTTCCAGGTTTTCATCAAGGGACGATTTTTTTCTATTTTTGATTTTTTTTGTATTTTGTAGGTTTTTAGCCCAAGCTCTCTGATGCTATGTGTAGAATTTTCTCAGGTGTAAGTTGTTGATGGGTTCTGTCAACTGTTCTCCATTAGGTGTGGCCAACTAATAAGCTCTGGAATCAAATGCGGCAATAATGATATAAGGACCAAGCCAATTAGCCTCAAACTTGCCAGGCTTTTCACGGTCTGCTTGATTTTTGGTATTCTGCATGAGAACCAAGTCACCGATTTCGAACTTTCTCACCATGACTCTTTTGTTATAACTTCGACAGAGATGATTTTGATATGCCTATAGATGATTTAAGGCATTTTTCCATCTTTCTTGTAGCATTTCTAGCTCATGGAGATGAGTATGTCTGTACTCTTCATCATCAATCATTCCTTTCAAAGAAACGCAGAGAGAAGGAATTTCAACCTTGATGGGTAATATGGCCTTAGATCCATAGACCAAGGAAAACGGAGTAACTCCAGTGGGGGTACGGATGTTGGTACGATAGTCCCATAAAGCAAGATTGAGTTGTAGGTGCCAATCTCGGCCAGCATCGTTGATGGTCTTCTTCATAATGCGAAGAATTATTTTGTTGGAGGCCTTAGCTTGGTCGTTACCTTGTGGGTAGTATGGAGTGGAAAAATGGTGTTGGATGAGGAATCGCTCATAGAGCTCACGAACGTCCTGATTTTTGAATGGACTGCCATTATCTGTGATGAGGGATTGTGGGACACCATACCGGCAGATGATGTAATTCAGAATAAACTTGGATATTTGTTTACCGGTGATGTAAGTGAGAGGAATGGCTTCAATCCACTTAGTGAAATACTTAGTGGTGGTTATTATGAATTTGTGGCCATTTGAAGAGGATGGATGGATCTTACCCACGAGGTCGAGTCCCCATTGTGCAAAAGGCCATGGAGAAGTGATAGGTCTCAATTCTTGTGTAGGTACGTGAATCAGATCACTGTGGACCTGGCATTTTTGACATGTTCTGACAAACTGAAGAGCATCTTTTTCCAATGTCAGCCAGTAGTATCCCAGTCTGGTGAGTTTCCTAGCTAAGGTTGGACCACTCGAATGAGATCCGCATATACCCTCATGTACTTCTCATAAAGTTGTTTGGGCTTCATCAATGTCGAGACAGCGAAGAAGGGTGTTGGCAAAGCCACGACGGTATAAGGTGTCACTGACGATGGTATGTCTAGCCGCTTTTCGGATAAAGAATTTTCTTTGGTTGTTAGATAGGTTGGGTGGGAGGGTTTGGGATTTAAGATATTCATATATGTCTTGATACCAAGGCAAACCAGGACCAACAATCTCGCACACCATTTCGGACTCTGGAATATCATATGCAAACATCAGCAGTTGTTCCACTAAGAATTCAAATTGTGACACATTCTTAGGGATGTCTAGGAGAGATCCAATGGTAGCCATTGCATCGGCTACTTTATTCTGTGTCCTTGGGATTTGTTCAAATGCAATCATTTTGAAATACATCAAGAAACTATCCACCATTCTTTTGTAGGGAAGCAACTTCTCATCTTTTGTGTCATAGTCATCATTCACTTGATTGATGACCAATTGAGAATCTTCGAATATGAGCAATGTTTGAATTTTCCATTTGATTGCTATCTTAATACCTGTGACCAATGCCTTGTATTTTGCAATATTATTTGTACAAGGGAAAGCAATTCAAAATAATTTAGGAATTGAATCCCCTTGTGGCATGATAAATAATATGCCTGCTCCTGATCCATGACTAGTGTGGGATCCATCAAAGTATAATTTCCATGGTAGAGCTGGTCCTATGTGAAAAATAGACTCATCCGGAAAATTAGTTATCAGAGGATGAGTGGCCTAAATTGGTGCATCAGCTAATTGATTTGCTATGACTTGACCTTTTATAGCTTTGCACTCCACATACTGTATGTCATATTCGCTTAATATCATGACCCATTTTGCCAAATGGCCTGTCAGTGCTGCTCGACTCAGAAGATATTTTAATGGGTCAATCTTTGCCACTAAATGTGTTTAATGGCTTAGCATATAGTGTCTCAATTTTTGTGCTACGAAAACAACTGCAAGGCATGCTCTTTCAATAGTTGTGTAATTGAGCTCATATCCAATTAGTGTGCGACTGATATAATATATGGATCTTTCTTTTTCTTGTTGGTCATTTTGCGCTAATAATGCCCCCAATGCATTTGTCGTTGTAGTGACATATAGGATCAATGGTTTTCCCTCAATAGGCGGCATTAACACTGGTGGTGTTAATAGATATTCTTTTATTTGGTGAAAGGCTATGTTGCACTTATTTGTCCATACAAAAGGATTGCTTTTGCGTAGTAGATATTGGAATGGTTGACACTTGTCTGCCAACTATGCAATGAAACGACAAATAGATTGCAATCTTCCTTGAAGTGTGTGCAACTCATTGATTCCCTTTGGTGGAGGCATGTCCAAAATTGATTTTACCTTTGCAGGATCAACCTCAATGACTCATCTTGAAACAATGTACCCTAGCAGCTTGCCTGAAGTGACTCCAAAGACACACTTCTTTGGGTTCAATCTGACCTTATAATCCTCAAGCCATCTAAAGATTTTGTCTAGGACTTTGAGATGATCTTTTCTTGTCAAATATTTTTCTAATAGGTCATCCACATAATCTTCCATTAGAATGTGCATCATGTCATGGAAGATTGTTGTCATAGCCCTCTGATATGTAGCGCTTGCATTCTTTAGGCCAAAAGGCATGATGTTCCAATAGTATGTTCCCCAAGGACAAGTGAATGTTGTTTTATGTTGATCCTCTATTGCAATTTTGATTTGATTATAGCCTAAAAAACCGTCCATGAGAGATAGCATCTCATATCCTGCAGTGAGGTCAACAATCATGTCTATGTTTGGTAGAGGGAAATCATCCTTTGGGAAAGCTTTATTCAAATCTCTAAAATCCATGCAGATACGGATTTTTCCATTTGGCTTGGTAATAGGAACAATGTTTGATATCCAATCCGCATAATCAATTGACCTTATGAATTCAGCATCCAGTAACTTTTTTAATTCTTCCTTGACAAGTAGTGCGATCTGTGGGTGCATCTTGCGCAACTTTTGTTTGACCGGCTTGATTCCTGGGATTAAAGGAAGATGATGCAGAACCAATTCAGGATCAAGCCCTGGCATGTCAGCATATAACCATGCGAAGTTAACTTTTCTTTATGTGAAGAATTGTGTAAACTCATGTTTTTCTTCATCTGATAATGATGCAACCAAGAGAATCATTTTGGGATTCTCTGGTGTAGCTATGTTAACTTTTGTTGTATCCTCAATGAGCATGGCTGATTTTTCCTGTGTTACAGGGAGAAAGTCCAATCCTCCATCCTTAGGCGCCTCAGAGAGGTTTTCACCTTCAGATGTGTCCTTTATTTTAACTATTTTACTGCCAAAAGGCGCCTTGTGGTTTTCACCTAAAGGCATTTCTTTTTCTTTTTTATTTTTTGCATTTTTGCGATTGGAGGATTGCACAGTCTCCCCGAAGTAAGCTACACAATCGAGATCAATGGAGAACCCTTTTTTGTGGTCCCCCCATGGAATACCTTCTCTTAGTCCCATGAATTCTGTAATTGCCTCGTCATTCTGAAATATGTCCATCACCGGTGGATCTTGTTGGTCCCAGTCAATCAGTTGTGGGTACACAAGGGGGATTCCATCATCAGTGTTGGTGAAGGATGGGGAGGATGTGGAAAGTGTGCAAATTGATGCCTCAAGTGTAAAGGCAAAGTTATCAATTTCCACTTCCGTGTCCGATGCGATGGATGGTCCATACTCTGAGTCAGATGAATCAAATTCAAAATCATAATATGGGATGAAATTATCAGCATTGTGACTAGTAGTAGGTGTTTCAGAAGTATGGATAATGGGCTCATATAGGTCAGGCACATGGGTGGGCTTAGGAATGGGGTGGGATGATTCAGGTATTGTTGACGACACTTTATGTTCTTCTGGGTTCCAAGGAATGCTTACCCATTTCTTGTCTTTAGAATGTTGGTCAATAGGGTCAATGTTATATTGCTGGCAAAATCATTCTTCAAAGGAAGGTTGGCCAGGTTCTAAGAATAGTTCATCAATGTCATAGTCACTGATGGTTTTTTCAGATCCCCATTCCCATTCATTTGAGTCTGTTTCGGTTAGGGATTCTTCGCCTGTCCCAACACTTTCTATTGCCTTTATGTCCTTACTTGAAAATTCATAGATACATTGATCATCAGTTCTGAGTTGGTTGAACCCTAGCCCTATGTATCTTGGTCTTGCTGTTATAATAATAGGTTCCCTTCTTCCATTGCTGTTCTTTCCAAGGCCACTTGTCCCATCAAAACCTTGGGTTTTGCATATATCATATCCTTTGCCATAAAGATGCAATGGTAGTGGAGATAACTCTGTTGGGTCTTTGTAGATCCAGTTATCCATGTCAATGATGTTTTCATCACCCATATCGCCCCACCGTGTAAAAACACTTTTTGGTGGAACATTGAAAGTTACTTTGGGCTCAATTACAAAACATGGTCTGCCATAGACTTTAGGTGGCTTTGGTATTGTAGTTATACAATAAGCCGTATTTAATTTGAATTCCCCACAACCAAGGTCCTCGATCTAAATATCCTTACTTGGGATGGAAGTCAATGGAGATGGTGTGGTAGAAGATGATGGAATGGATGATTTCGTGAGTGTCGTTGGGTCAATGTATTTGGATGCTGTGGAAGATGAGGCCTCCAGATTGACGGGTACCTGGTGCTCAACAGTAGCTCGTAGGTTGGTACAGTATTGGAATGGATCAGGATCACCTAGGATGGTGATCTCAGTTCCATCAAAAGGGAATTTGAGGCATTGGTGGTACATGGATGGAATTGCCTTTAAAGCATGAATCCAAGGGCGACCAAGTAATATATTATAGTGGATATCACGATCCAGGACCTGGCATGTGGTATCTATGATGACCGGTCCCACTCGGAGTGGAATTGTAATAATGCGTTTAGAAGCGTGTTCTTCATCATCATATGCTTTGATGACGATGCTTTTGCTAGCATCTACACATGCCTCAGAAAAACCAAGAGCTTTGACCAATTTTAGAGAGCAGATATTCAATCCTGCTCCGCCATCTACTAGGACTCGTCGAACCTTATGCTTGTGGACAAAGAATTCAATGTGGAGGGCATCGTTATGTGATGGCTTGGTTGAGGAATAGTCGCTATCTGAAAAGGTGATATGGTGAGGCGAATTTAGGTATTCGACCATGGTCTCAAAATGGATAACATCGATGTTGGTTGGGACGGTTGACTCTTGCAGTACTTTATCGAGGATGGCCTTATGCGTGGGTGAAATACGGAGTAGTTCAAGAATGGATATTTGAGCAGGTGTTTTATTTAATTGCTCAACAATGTTGAACTCTGGTTTTGGGGTGGATTGTCTAGCGGATGGACCGGGTATGGTGATCTTTGGTTGATGGGCAGAAGGACCTAGGATAGTGACCTTGCCTTTACGCGTAGTTACATTGCATTCTAGGGCTCTTTTGATGTTGATAGTATTAACAGATTCATCTTCATTAGCAACACGAAGATTGTTAATAATAGTACCATCATGATAACTGTATGCAGGATGAGTAGTATTATAGGCCAGACGAATGTGGTTGGCTTGGTTGTTTGTATGCTTGGTGCCAGACGAGGAAGCCTTACCATGATCTTGCAGTGGGTTCTTGTGTATGGTATGATCTGCATTGGATGTAAAAGATTGACCACCCAACTCAATGGTGTGGTTCTCTATGAGGTCTTGCACCAGATTTCGCAATTGGTGACAAGAAGAAGTTTTGTGCCCTTTGGCATGGTGGTAATCACAAAATGAAATGTCATCCCACCATGACGGCTTGAATTGACCAGGGTCGTACGGTTTCAGCTCCTCCAGCGTTATGACACCATTTTGGAGAAGTTTCTTTAAGACAGTTTTGATGGGTTCACCCAATGGGGTGAATGTACGCTTTTGGAACTGTTGTGGTTGACGCAACTACCTTTGATTAGATTGTGCATGATTATTTTGAAGAGCGTTGGCAGTTGGTGTCGGTGTAGTTATAGGTGCGTTTTGATTGTGTACTCCTTTCATTGTGAGTACATGACCTGTTGAATTTACGGTTTTTGCATCAACTACACTGTCACTTGTGATGTGTTTGTTCTTAACCCAGTATTTGGTTTTGTCATTTGAGCTACTTGGGTTATTATTGGTGGTTGTGTTGATGGTTTTGCCACCATATTTCAGTTCACCTTTGTCAATCAAGGCTTTTTCTAGTTGAACCCCCTTTTCAACAAGGTCAACAAAAGTGGTGCAACAATGTACTTGTAATCCATACCTTAGTGGTCCAAGGAGAGTTTGTACAAACATGGTTACTTTCTCCTTTTTGGGTATTTCTACTGGACATCTGCTTGCTAAGGTTCTCCATCTTTGAAAGAATGGAATGAAAGTCTCTCCTGCATCCTCTTGGGTAAGTTTGCATAAGGAGGCGATTTCAATGTCTGTGTTGATATTGTAAGCATAGTTTACGACAATCTTGTTTGCCAATTCGTCCCAAGTTTTTATTCCCTTAGGCAAGAGTGAAAACCATTCTAGTGCATGACCTCCAAGACTTCTAGAAAAGAGCCTCATGAGATAAGTTTTCTCATAAGCAATGTCAATACAACTAGTTGTGAATTCCCTTATGTGTTAAAGGGGGTTCATTTTGCCTTTATACTTGGGAAAATGAGGGACCACATATCCATGAGGAAATGGTGGCATATATATAGTTGTCAAACGGATAAGGACACAAGTCATGTGACATGTATGAATTTTTATTGGATTGTTGCAAGGTCTCCACTTGTGTTTGAAGAGCAACGAGTTGGTGTGTGAGTGCTTCCACCATGGGATGGTTGGTAGCATCACCTATGTTGGTGACAGGGGTAGCCTGAGTCCCCAACTGTTGAGATGAGATGTGTTGATTTTGAGTGGGTTGTCGGTGAGTGAAATGATTGTTGTGATTAGGCGGTTGTTGGAAATGAGTATTTCAATTAGGGATGTGCTGCTGCATATGGATTTGAGAAGCATAAGTGGGAATATGATATCCTACCATATTGGACTGGATTTGAGGACCTTGCTGGTTTGACCTTGTTGATTGCCAAATTGAGTGCAGAATGGAGCGCCTTGTTGATTTTGAGCTTGTTGATGCCCAAATGGAGTATATGATTGTGTGCCTTGATTGCCTTGCCCAAATAAAATATTATAACCTTGAGGAGTGTTGGTGTTTTGGGTCATAGGAATGCTGGTGTTGACTTGTGATGAAGTGGATTGGGTGCCTTCGATGAAAACTCTTCGTTTATTTCTCCCAAATGGGTTAGATGAGTTGGTTGCAATGGCACTTGAAGAACCTAATAGTAGGTTTTCTGATGTACTCATGGAACTAGATGTAGTTCCAAATAGGTTTGATGTGGTTGCCCCCATTTTTTGTGAAGGAATGGTGGATGTTTGTTGGGGGATGGATTGTGATGTGGTGTTGGTTTGGGAAGATGATCCCCCATTAGATGTTGTATTGGTTATGGTAGTGGTATGACCAAGGGAGGTAGAATTGAGTGTGTTGATTTCATTCTGTGAGGATGCTCCCATGGATGAATTGTATGATGTTGGAGTGGGAGAAGTTGCTCTAAGAGAGTTAAGGTCAAATCCCTTTGGTAACTTAGCCCCTTGGTCAAGGAGCATAGCTAGGAATCTAGAAGAGTCTTTTAAGACTACTTCTTCTACAAAAGCAGTAACTTCTGGATGTTGAGTGGCAACTAATATGTCTTCTTCAAAGACATCGCCATTTTGATCCTGTCGGATAAATGGTTCAAAAATATGTGAGGGAGATGATGGTATGTTCATCTCGCTAAAAGGATTGATTGTGGAATTTTCCATGTCAAAACAAGGATTATTCATGGTATTGGGAAATGAGTCCATGCCCGTTGTGAATTCAGGAAAGTTGTTGTCTTGTCCAAAGGAATCCATGAGTCTTTTCTTTTTCTATAGTCTAGTTCCAACCATACAAAGTTTTGCTCAACTTGGGATGATGGAAAAAAATGATCTAAGTATGAGACTATTTTTTTTTTTTTTGGATTTTCAAAATGATGCTATGAAAAAGACTTGTGGATGCAAGTGGTGTGAAACTAAATGGAGATGCTGAAATGATATGCAATAAGTGATCCTAAGATGTACTTACTAGTGAGAGATTTTAAAGAGGACAAACTTGGACAAACAATGTTTTTGCAATGATTCAGTTTTGGAGGATCAATGGACCGTAGAAGGACTATAACTGGGACAAAGTGAAATCTCCACACTAGACTATTGAGTGGGAAATGCTTCACAAAAGGATTGAAAAAATGACAAAGGTAATTGGGTCCAATGATAACCTAATAATGAATTCAAAGTTTGGAAAATGAATGGTAAGAGTCAACTCCTAAAATCTGCCAAAGTGAGTGTCTAAGGAGGTGATGAAGCTACCAATGCAATCTAGTGAAAGTGACCTATTATGAGCCTAAAATGGTATCTAAATATGCAATTGTTTTGAGGGAAAGTTGAGCAAATCAGAGTTTGGTTTGGACTATAACAGTGAAGAAAGATTTGATTGACTTGAAGACAGGTTGTGAACTTTCTGATTTTGACAGTGATGAAATGTTTGCAGTTTTTAGCAAATGCGGTGCAACAGAGCAAATGTGGTTCACTGAAAAAAATGCAGTTCAGGAAGTGTCGAATGCGACATAGTTATGTGAATGTAGGTTTGTGTCTAGAAAATGTGGCTCAGTTAACCGAATGCGCTCACTGGTGGCAAATGCGGCTCTGTAATTGTCGATTGCATCTTGACAGAGCGAATGCGGCTCCTGATGGCTCAAATGCGGCTCATCAGGGCGAATGCGGTTTTTAAAATGTCAAATGCAGTGCAGCAGAGCGCTTGCGTCGCAATATGCAGTTTGTAGGAAAAAACCTGAATACAGTTTGTAGTTTTCAACCAATTTTTTGTGATTCTAGTTTTTGATTTTGTAATTTGTTTGAAATAAAGATTTTTAAGAATTCTTGGCAAACATAGAAATCAAAAATATGAAATGCTTATTCAAACAGACTCACTCTTAAAAGTCAAGTGGGTCATCCTCGCAATCACAACCCACATCTTAAAATCACATCGACTCACACAGCCTTGTCACCCCCTAGAGGGCGCCCGTGTTTTTGTCTTTTCCAGGTGCGTACTCAAGGTGACGGAAGTGGATACTGAATCCCCTGAGCAAACAATCTGTGGTGATTATATGGTGAGTGTCTTGGGGGGATATTCTTCCCTCCCCTTGCACCGTGATTGAAAGGATGTCTGGTTACTGACACGGCTGGCTACTACACTAGGTTCTTAGTAAGTCTTTTCATTTAGTGTGACAATGGATATAATCCCTCAAGAGACCTCCCAACCTTTAGAACAAAGGCTTTGGGGATGGTTATCCTATCAACTACTGTCAAGTTGGATTTTCATCAACAACTTGCTTTTGATTATAGTGGGTTGGAAACCTTGGCTTTAGGTGTTCCCACTTAGGTCGTTCCCATAGGGTGAGTACTTTTTCCCACTACGGCAAGCCTTCTAAAGGTTGTAATAAAGTAGTAAATGCATGAAATAAAATGGATAGGTCTGACTTTTTGATCACCCAGTAAAGGGGAGAGCATATACCTATTATCCGAATAAGCACACTAAACAATTGTTCAATTTTAAACCCCAAATGAAATATTTTTTACTCTAGGTGAAGATATTGCTTCACCGAAAACATGGGGTTTATTTTACTTTAAACAACAGTAGGTATGGTGACTATCCTAGATTGATAAATTCCCAAATTAAACAAAATATCTATCCTAGGGTTGATAGATTTAATCCTTAAGTGTGTCTACCCTAGGATTGGTTCATTTTATCCTTAAAGAAAAAAATAAAAAATTGATCAAGTTGAAAATACTGGCCGTGGTCGCGTCAGATCCAGTTTTACAAAAAAAACCCAAAAAAATGATCTTTTTAACCAGTTACCTACAGTTCGGAAAATCGGATGTGGCTCGATTTTTGGCAAATGCATCGCTTCCAGTCGAATGCGTTGCTTGAAAGCTCGAATGCATTGCAATAGTGCGTATGCGTCGCTCGTGAATGCAAATGCATTGCGACAAAGCAATTGTGTAGTTTGGGCCTGCAGTTGCGTCGTTCCGTACCCTGGACCTGCAAAAAAAAACAATCTGGAGTCATACAAAACCTGCAAAATCGTGTTAGGAAGTTGGATTCACCAATGTAATGATCTAAAAATCCTACAAGATTGAATTCAAATAGTTAGTTGTGCCTGCAAGTTAATTTAAATAATCACAATAGAATGCATTGGAAATAATAAAGAAATAAATGGAAGAACTAATAAGATCTCACCCATTTACTAACTCCATGTCTAACTTCTATTGCACCTTCTTAAGCTTCTTATTGATGATGAAATGCCCTCATATTTGTGAGCACACTCTAAGATGTCTAATTTTAATAAAGCTATTTGAAGGATTTAAACTATTCACTATGCAAAATAGAAACTCAATCCTAAATGCAAGCAAAAATGGATATCAAAGCCTAGATGAGAAGAATGCCTATAGTAAAAGTGTAAACAAATGATCATGGATCCGAAAATGAGATCAAGATTGTCATTTTATAGAAAATGCAATCTTGAATGGACAGTCAAGAAGAGAGATTGAAGAATACCCTAGAATCAAAGGTCAAGATTCGATAAGGCAACCTCAATTAGGGTTAGGGAAAAATACCCATAGGTGTAAATAAGATTTAATTAAATGAATTAAATCCAGACTGAATGTGACAGTGGAGATGAAATTAGTAAAAATCAGAAGAGAGGAGGATGAGATTTTAGAAAATCAATAATTTTGGAAATTACTTGATTTGTAGAAGAATATTTCCCTTTTGAATTAAATTAATTCAAAATAGAAGATTTTGTGAGGTAACTAGTAATTGATTTTTGAAATTAATTACTAAATGAAGAATCAGTTAAGTATGTGAGATATTTTTAAATGATTTGTTTTATTTAAAAATATAGAAATGTCACATGCCACAATTAAATAATTAAAATAATTATTTAATTTAGAAGAAGTAGTTAATTAATTAAATAAATAAATGAATTTAATTAATTAAGAGAGGATATAGGAATTAGTGACACATTAAATAAATATATTTTAAATATATTCATTTAATAATCAGGAGGATATTAATGATAAGGATTAATTAAATAAATTGATGACTTTATTTAATTATTAGAAGACTTTAACAATTAGTGACATAATAAATTAAACAAATAAGATTTATTTATTTAATAATCATGAAGAATGAAAGTTTATGAATTAATTAGATAATCATGAATTATTGAATTAATAGTTGAATGTGGGTTAGGGACTTAATTCAAATGTTACAATTATGCTAGGATGGGAAGTGGTAAAATAGTGTTCACAGGCCTAGGTCATTTTTAGGTGTCTACAACTACAGGAGGGAATTTGTGTAATGTGGTAGTGGATACAAAAAAAAAAGGAACTGTACTACTTCAAATAGGACATAAAAAAGAAGAGTAATGATTATCTACCATTTCATCAACAACTCAACAATCAGCAGCCAAATTGGTGGGCAATGGAAATACAAGGCTGACACTATCTCTGGTTGTATATGAAGATGAAATTGAAGCAACAATGTAATTTGTATTTTGTAGTACATTTGTTTGTAGCAATTTAGATGCTACAATGGAGATTCCTTCGCATAGAGATATGCGATCTCCAACTGTAACTCTTGAAGGGGACATTTTTCAACCAAGTGGCATTCTTATTTGTGGAAGTCACAAGGAAGGAGGTGAATTGTTAAGGCGGCTTCATGCATTGTCTAAGGCAGAGTCTCAACGTGTTATTCATTTAAACATGCTAGTAAGATTTGAAGCAAAAATTGAAACATTGTTGCTATTGGAAAAGAGTCTTTCACTTTTGAAATCTCACCTAGAGTTGAAGTCTTAAGATCTTTCTATTTTTGAAAATAGAGATAAAAAAAATGAGCACCATACATTGCCTGAATTGGTTGCTAGAATGGAAAAAAAGCTACAAATTTCTAAGCTCAAAGAGTTAAAAAAGGATGAGCATCACAATACTTGTGTTCCTCAACTTGTTGCCCTTCAAAAGGAAATGGAAGATTACAGTTTCATTTTAAATATTAATATTTACAAAATGTTAGAATTAAAATATGAAAGGTAAAACTTTTCATATTCTATGTAGAATTGGAGGTTTCTTAGTAACTAATTTTCAATAATAAGTTATTCTTTCAGAATAAGGAGTCACATACGAAGCGAGGGGAAATTCAATTTTAGGATAAGAGATTGGTAGCTGGGATTTTCTACCATTGCCATTGTACTAAGAGAAGGGAGAAGTCTATCAACTTCCATTGTATTGAATAAATGAGGAGACGTTTGGAATTTGTGCAGGTTTCATAAAATCATCTACTAAGATCCCACATTGTGTTTTCCAACCTACAATTATTTAGTGCATTTTTTACCATCATTATGAGGAAATTGAAACATAAATTTTAGTCTACCTAAGAGTTGTTATAAATTTTGAAGGTGCCTTTCATTACATTCGTAATGTCTAAATAACAAAAAAAAATCATTACAACTATACTCTATGTATAATTGGATGTTGGAAAACATTGTGTGCTATAAAACTTGCAACCCACATACTCTTGTAAAACACTCTACACGCAACAATCCAATCATATGTCATCCCTCAGCTCAATCTGGTTACTTTTATGTATCCCCCACACTACAACTCCACCCCAAGCTCTACACCCTTGATCATTGAACAAGAATTGAGAAGTAAGTCACAACCCACTATGTTTTCCAACTTGTAACTATTTTGTGCATTTTTTGTTCCAATTATATGAAGATAATGAAGTGTAATTATTAATCAAGCTAAGGATTATTGTAAAATATGAAGGTGAACTTCAATACATTGTTACTGTCTATAGAACAAAAAGTTCTCATTGTAGTCAGTCGTTTCAGTGTCATACAAATTATTTGTGTTTGTGCATTTATCAAACATCCAGAGATACGATTGAAGACCATAATTGATTAGAATGTACATATATGATGAGAGTGATATTTTCCCACATATATATACACAACATTTATTCCTATACATGTTTTTATTTATGTAATAAATAAATATTGCATGTGTTTACATTTGTAAGTAAGTTGACATAAATAATAAGAATTGAGGTAGCATTTCCTACCATTATTTGATGGCATTTTACATTGTTTATAATAAAATTTTACATGGCATCAAAAAGTGTCACATGAAATCTACAAGAACATAGTCTTTTCTTTTTTTAATTAAGAGGGGTAAACACTTTTGAATTGAAGCTATGAACTGATGAGGTCACAAATCGGAGACCTCATCCCCAATATATAAATTATCAAAAATTACACCCCAATGGGGTTTGAACCTTGATGGAAAGAATAACAATACAACTTAACAATCTCACCATGCCACTATTGGCAGAAGACCGTAGTCTTCAAACATACCAAAATAATGTAATTCTACACCATAATTGTTCAATAATTACATGATCAAAGATCGAATGTAAAATGACTATTCTCAACCTTTCTCATCCTCTCCTACACTACCTTTTTTGTGCAATTGAGGAGATGCCAAAATAAAATATTATAGGCTTCTTTGGGTCCTTGGCACTGACAATGGGGTGATTCCACTTGTACGGATCCTCACTATTTTACATGTAACAAGATGGTTTCGTGAATCCTATGCTTTGACCTTGGCACTTCCAACACCTTCAGTCTATAACAAACCCATCAATATAAATGACTACGTTCAACAATTAACATATGGATGAAAAAAAAGGTATATGATATATATGAAATGAAATCATTAATATGTACCCGTGGAAGACAAATAAAATTGGAAATAGATGATAAGGAAAAGGAAAAAACAGATCTAAGTATAAAAAAGAGAATCAATTGGGTGGAGAGATGAAAGTCTTATCTGAAAACACAGACAACTTTTGTAAAAATCTTGTCCAAAGAAATATCTTCATTGTCTAATTAGAAAGACACTCTAAAATCTAAGAAAAAAGTG
The DNA here is from genome assembly GCA_007115665.2 of Sequoiadendron giganteum. Classification (NCBI taxonomy): domain Eukaryota; kingdom Viridiplantae; phylum Streptophyta; class Pinopsida; order Cupressales; family Cupressaceae; genus Sequoiadendron; species Sequoiadendron giganteum. The sequence goes on along the minus strand of CM021104.1, from coordinate 330,433,845 downwards.
TCTGAAATGACATAAAAGTATTCAAGATATTGAAAACTCTATCTAAGAAAGAGATGATGTTGTCCTAAGTGCTAATGAGGGAGCAACTTATCTAAAGCTTGAAGTAAAAGATATGAAAAAGAAGTTAGAAGATCATGAAAAGGAACAACAAGGGGTGTTAATAGGTAAGAACAGTGTGGATGACGAAAAAACATCTCGATGACCAATTTATAGATGCAAAAGCAATAGTTTCAAGTGAAGAAAAACAACCGAAGACTAAAATTAACCAATTGGAAAAGGAATTAAAAGACAAGAACAAATAGAACAAATAGAAAAAATAGAAAAGCTACTATGATATATACAAATATAAATTATGTATATGTACCTATGGAAGAGAAGGACTCAAGTCAGAGATGCTCCATATCATGAAGAAATTCATAGATTCAACAAGAACGTCTACAAAAGAACCAGGATAAGGTAGTCTATAGTTAGGAGCAATGGCCTCGACAATGTGGACTTTCACACAATATTTTGGCATTCTATAGAGGTGGAAAACAACACCTCTATCGACATCTGCTAGAATGACTTTTCCAACCACTTTACCCCTCAATAAAGGTCAATTTGGTTGTCAACCTTTAAATCCATGAACTCATCATCTATCCTCTCCTCATCAACACGATTTGGATGCATTGGAAATTTTAGTATCATCAGAAGTAATTCATGTCATTGTTAAGGAATCATTAAGAAATTGGAATAGAAGCATGTAAATGTGTTGTGTCGCTACCGATACAGATGGTAGGCCAGTTCTTTGCTCGTCCCCATGTCCATCTTTATGAACCTCTCCCAATTGTATTGCGATTACATCACCAATAAGGTGAAGGCCCAATTTTTCTTGAGATCGAAGATGTCCAATAACATTCAGATCCAACAAAACATGGCAGAGGTGGGAGAAGACAAAGATCATAACCACACTTTACAATTGTAGACAAAAAAATACAAACATAAACATACCAATTTTAAACTACCATTTCCAATAATATATATAGAAGGAAAGGAGATAGCACACTTTAGATTGGTTAACTCATGCACATGCAGTGATCACCTCAATATTTGTTTGGTCAACGGTTTTTCGCTTCTTTGCTAGAAATTGAGAAATGGAATATCATCATCCTATTACATCATTGTGAAACACATTAAAAAAAAAGATCATATTGTACAAAATCTACCCTTTTTCAATAAATAGAATTTCAAACTTACTGAATCATCTATCACATATATGATCTCCTCCATCGGCATCCTTTCTTCTTTTTTGCCTTGCTGGGGCACATTTTCCTATCCCAACTAGATACTACCCTACTCATGCCCACCACTTCCTTGTTCATCCTTTCCCTATAATTATAGGAATGTAAATTCCACATAAAACTCAAATGCATGTAACCAATTCATTCAAAATATCAAAATACATGTTAAAAAACAGATTTCAAAATTACCCTTTCTTCCACTTTCTTCCTCTGAAGGAGCCTTGAAACTTTTGGTTGTCTATTCTCCCTCTTCTTCTCAATGTTAGATGTAGTAGTGGGAGGAATAATATGATCTTATGATTTCATGGTGAAAAAATGTAAAATGGGGTATATTCTTTTGTATGGTTTAAAACATAGAGCAAAACCCACTTTCCACTTATTTCATTGAAGGGAAACCCTGGAGATCTCATGCAAAGGAGAAAGAGATCTTGCAATACGGTTGTCCTAAGGTCTTATTTTAAACTAATGAGGGGTTCACCACCAAGATAGTGCTTGGAAATACAAATGAAATGCAAATCAAAATGCTAAAACCTAGTATGATGCAATCTTTAACTAAATGACCTAAAATGCATTTAGAACATCTAAACATAAAGTTGTAAGATGAAATATGTGCACTTGGAAATATGAAGGAGATTGAATGAAGCTTTGAAATGTTGTAAACACAAATTTTAAAGCTTGTTGAGACTCATATGCTAGTCTCAGATTTGGGTTTCTATGCAGAAACTGAAATCTAGCAAATGGGTGTCTAAAACTGCAAAGATCTGAAAAAATGACCTATATTGGGACTCATACACCAAAACCGGTGTATCAGTCTAGTTAGGGTTTTTTGAAGCTTCAAAGTTTGAATCTACTCTTTAATGTCCGCTTTGTACTTACCCAATTGATTTTTGGATCCAAAACCCTAATTTACAGCTTGTAGAAGTCTTCCAAATATCTCCAATGCAAGATGACAACTTTGACCACTTTAAGCACTTTGACAACTTTCTTCCAAACTTCCTCTTCAATGTGCCTTCAACCTAAACCTATAAATCACACATAGAACCTAGCAATAAAGTGTTGCAAACATGTATGAAGTGGCTCCAATGGATGTAGATCTTGACTCTTGCTTGAATAGGATAGATCTTGAATTGAACACTTGGTTGAATCATAAAACCCTACATCAAAATTGTTAGCTTAAAAACAAACATGATGCATGATGACTTTGAAACGATGCTTGATCCTTGAATAATACTTTAAAATTCTTGATAATCTACCCTTGAATGCTCTTGTAAACACTTGAATGCTCTTGTGAACTCAAATTTTCTATATGCATGAATACTTGAATGATTGAGGTGAAAATGAGTGAAAGAAACTTATATTTATACTTAATTATGCAAAAATTCCCAAAATTACAACACTACAAGCCGACATCAGATCTAGGAGGATAAAATCTCACCAATAATTTGAATTAGTTTTAATTTTAGGCCAGGCGGGACTCATACGACCAAGGTGGTGTATGAGCCCCATTAGGCATAAGGTATGGGACAATTTTTAAAAATGCTTAGAAAGGTGTGAAATCGAGATCGGGACCCAAAACCCTAGGTGGGACCGTATGAGTCATAGACCACCAAGTCTAGGCCACACAACCTAAAAACACCTGTGTTATGATTGGGTTTTGATTTATGTCGAGACCATCCTCAAAAAGATGCATTAAATGAGGCTTGTGGATGCAAAATAAGGCCAATGAAAGCATAAAGAAGCCCAATCATTTAATAAAACCCTAGAAAAGTGTGAAAGTGTGTCAAAACACTTTACAACACTCCAAATAATGCATGATTAATTTTGTTTAGTTCATAAGGGCCCAAGACCTAATGTGAATGTGTTAAACACATTACAACACTGAATCGAGGCAACATTAAACTTAGTTAACAAGGAGGGCCCAAACCAGGAAGGAAAAGTACAGGGATACTTTTTTCATTCCCACATTTAGCCCCCACTTTAGTGAGAGGATGAACTTGCTTCAAAATCACACTAAAGTAGAAAAACATGCATCAAGAGGGGTGATCAAGCCCTCAAGATCAAGATCCCATGGCAAAACAACATAGGCACAAAGGAAAACACATGGAAATTATGAAAAGAGCCATAACAAGGCATAAGCATACACTACCAAAGACACAGAGAAAAGAAAAATAAAGGGGTGGATCAAGCTTTGACTATTTTTCCATTGCGATGTGGATCAGATCTAGGTTGTTTGTCTGAAAGTGCACACTCACTCTGAGATAATGAAACTATAGGATGCCCATTGGGTGAGTAATCAAAGAAGGTGAGACACATAAACACACGACCGATATATGCTCACTCACACACGAGTGGATAAGGGAAAGTCATGCCCTCATTTGGCTTCACGTCAAAACATACCAAAGTTATACCTTTCGATAAATTTGATAAGGTCCCACACAAAAAATAAACTTCAAGCTTCATGAGGCAAGCAAAGATTCGTATGCTTGAAACTCATGAACAAAAAATATGGCTCCATAAGCATGCAAAGTGTGTTATGAAAGGTGGCCATATAATCAAAAATGCAAATGCAAAAATAATGTAAAGAACATTCAAAGAAGTATTGCTTAGTTCATGCAAGATCTTTAACTTAGGGAACATTATGCCTAATGTTTCCAAGGTAGGACCAATCAAAGAATAGAAGATTCCCAACTTAGGGGATGCAGTGTGTCACATCAAGCCACTAAGAGGAATATAATATGTTGAGAGAGATCACACTCTTGAAGAACATCACACCCAATGTCACCATAAAAAAAAAATACTCATTGCATGAATTAAAGAGACTACACCCTGAAACTTGAAAAGGAAAATTGCAAAAGAATAATGCCAATGTATGCCCCCACTTTAAAGAAATTTCTAAGCACCATGCTGTGAGAAATTACTTTAAAGTAGAAAATGATAAATGCTAACAATAAAGAAGACATGAGAGCTAACTTGGAAAACCCTATGCCAAGTCATATGTTTCCAAATAGAGCTACGCCATGCAAACGGAAAGAGAGGGGTTGCCCCCAAAATGAACCTCCAAACACATTTAAGGGATCTATGGATTTGGGGTCAGTATGTTCTTGCTACAACATTTTTAGAGAGCTCGAAATGGTCATGATTCCCAAAATATTCATAGAACTGGAATAATGACACAAAGAAAGTGAAAAAAAAAGAAAAAAACCTTTTGGGTCAACATGGAAGAGACATGAATGTCTTGACACCTTGCATCATCCCCAAAAGGATAACACAAGACAAATGAAAAAAGATAAAGAAAATATTTTGGGTTAACATGGAAGAGACATGAATTCCTCGATGCCTTGCGTCATCCCCAAAAGGAAAACACAAGAAAAATGAAAAAGATAAAGCGGAAAGATAAAAGATTTATGACATAGAGAAGATTGTAGGTACAAATAGAGGGACGTCAAAAAGAGAGAGAACATCAAATCGAACGTCGCGGGGGATCACATCATGTACATGCAATCACACAAAATACAATGGAAAGGAAATAAGGAAAAATACTAGTAAGGCACATCCGAGTCAACCTAAAGCAGGTCGTCTGTATCCCAATCATGTTCATTGTATACAGAAGGCGGACAACTAACCAAAGGGATTATAGCAAGTGTTGAACTAGGATCATTACCAAGTTCAACACTCTTCTTAGGATAATTGTCATTTAAGCTCATAGAAGAGGAAAACAATGTATTCAATTCATTATGCACCTCCTCATCAATTTTAGTAATCTCCTCATCATCATCTAAATTAATCATAATAGGAGGTCGAATGATAATGTCTAAAGAAGGGTTTAGCTCTTGTTGTGGTTGCATTATAGGATCCTTTTGTTTCAACCAGAAAGGGGTAGAATCACCATGCATTGCTTTAGTCAAGTTTGGATCTTGATTTTCTTTATTTATTTCTTCATTTAACCTGCGAGCAAGGGCACGCCATCTACGCCTACACTCTTTAGCACCTCTATTTTTGTTTGTTTAGTTTTCAAGTTTAGTATGTGTAGAAGCGGGTTGATCAACCATATGTTTCTTTTCTTTCCTAAGGGGAGCAACGGAAGGAACCACATGAGGTTGTTCGACCACTTTCTCTTTGACTTTGTAAACTTGTTTTATTCTAGGAGGTGTGACGAGATTGTTTTCATTGTCTCTTTATCTTTTTTAAGAGGTAGGTGAAGGTTTTGTCTTAGGTGGGTCTTGGTTATTTAGATTTTCTTTAGGTTCAATCATGGTTTTGTCAATGACAGTAGACTCAGAGGTCGACAGAGGTATGTTTCAGAGGGATAATTCTGCTATTTTCTTTACCTTGAACTTTGGTATGATTTGAAAAAGAAGTATTCTTGTCATTTGGTAGGTTCTATAGGCTCAGGCCAAAAGAAATCTAAGGAAAAGTTTCCATAGGAAGACAAGGGGTTAAAGCCACTATGATGGACAATGAAAATTTCATTGTCAAAGGGAAACTTTAAGCATTTAAGTATGACTGAAGGGACTGCATTCATGGACTGAATCCATGAATAGCCTAGCTTCACATGAAATTGTTCTGACTACAGGATGATGGAGAATGTGATATCTAATGTTTTCGGTCCTATTTGTAAAGGAAGAGTGATCGATCCCATTGTAGGGCAAGTGAAACCATTATGCGTCTTGATCCATGCTTTCAATTTATCATATATATATTGATAGAGTTCATGTAGAAGTAAAAATTCTTTGGTGATCATATTCTCTCCACAAACGAGGTCTATTAATATCTCATTAGTGGGCTTGTCATAGATTCAACCAGCTATGTAAAGAGGACCATCAGGTGCATGTTTAAGTATATCTTGTGAGGAGAAAGCAATTTCAAGAGGCTTTTTAGTTCGGCCCTTATGAGGGATTATGTCTATCACCCCTACCATATCATCTATAGGATCATTATCTATAGAATCATGTTGAACAATATCATTGTTATCATCATCTATATCAACATTCATCACATCACTCTTTATAGTTTCGCTAGCTTTGACAAATGAAATGTTATGATTAGGCATAGGGTCAGTAAATATTTGCAAGTTTTGGTTAAGAGGGGCAAAAAACTTATTTCCTTGATCACTAACACCTCCGACAAAAAGATGACCAGAATCATTGAGGTCTTGCACAAGATGTTTAAGACACTTACAATGTTTTGTGTCATGTCCACTTTGTCGGTGATAATGATAGTAAGAATATGGTCTATAACTTGTAGGTAATGGTTTATTAGTATCAGGAGTTTTAATGGGAGGCAAGATAATCATCTTCTATTCTAAGATTTGTGTCCTTGTGTTGTGAAGGGTATCGGGTAAGGGAGTGAATTACCTTTTTGGGTCCCCGTAGCTAAAGTGTATCGCAGATTTAACAACAACTACCTGGTTATTGACATTTTGAGTTGTTAGTTGAGGGGGATTGAACTGAAGGAAGCCTTTATTTTGTTTTCTAAAGGGTTGAGAATTTTTTTGGTTTGTGAACTCATACTTCTCACTATAGCTAGAAGTGTATTTTGTATCTCGACTACTAACCAAATTTTAACAATCACAGAGATCAGTACACAAGTGCATGAAGAAGGAGAATTTCATCATGGTAAGCTTATCTTGTATCTTACTTTGAAAATTCTCGATGAACATATTTTGAAGGTGAGGGTCAGGGACATTGACATTGATTTGGGAATAAAGTGATTTATAGAATGAGATAAAATTGGTAATCTTTTCTTCTTCTTTTTGCTTACATCTCATCAAATCGGCCAAGGTCATCTTAGGGGTCATATGCACTTGGAAATAGTTTATAAAGGCCTCAACAAGTTCATTGGATAATTGAATTGAGTTGTTTGGTAATGAAGAGAACCATTCCAAGGTAGTATATTTCAAGGACCTAGAGAAACACTTAGCCAAGAGTTTATCATCAAGGACAAAGTCACTACATAATGTGATATAAGTGGAAACATGGTTGGAAGGATCTCCTTTCCCTCCATATTTCTTGAATCTAGGCACCTCTACACTATGTGGCATCGGTGTTCGCAATATCTCCAAGGAAAAGGGACTAATTTTGGCATAGTATGTGGGTGGGCCATTTTGATTTTAGTTGATGGTGGAAACTTGTTTTTGAAGGGATGATACGGTTTGGAAAAGTTGGTTTATGAGAGGGTCATTGCTTGTATTATGAGATAGTGGTGAAAAAGGTGAAGGGGTTTATGTATTCAAGGGACAAGTGAATGGGATTCTTATAGGTGGTATGGTGGTAGGAGATATGATGTGTAATTCCACAAAGATATTAGGGATGCTAGCGAAAATACCCAAGGAAGAAATCACATTACTAGTTGGTTGCATTGTTGTTGTGACTTGAGGGTCGGTATAGGTAGGAATAGAGGCAATTGTTGTGGGGGGAGGAATTTGAATTCCTCCTTGGCTTGTGACATTGTTGGTAGGTAAAGGGCAACTAGTGTTTGAGGGGAAGTGTTTTCCAAAGATTTGAACTATGTTTCTCACAAGGTCAATTCCATCTTCACTTTCAAGCATGTGGTGTAGTAGGGATGGCAGTGGTTGAAATGTTGTCATTTTGTACTTGATGTTGTAGGTTTGCTAAGTCTTCATGAATTTGAATTATGCTTTCTTGCGAAACACTATCTATGAGCACAAAACCTGCACAAGCTAATAATTGATCAACAAAATAATGTCAAATGTGTTAGAAAAGAAAATATAATGCTCCTTGTGAAATTCTTGGAGAAACAAAGTTGAAAACATGAAAATAAAGCAAGAACACAACATGAAATGAAATAATCTAACCAAACCTCAATCCCATAGGGGGATTGGTGCTTCTTTGATGTGGAAAGAAGCCATTTCCCAATCCCTTGATAAGCTTCATGAGTTGTTGAAGATTCCAAGATGAAACTGACTATAATATAGCTAAAATGGATAAAAAGTATGAAATACTATGAACTCAAATGGTTATAGTGATAATGCATGGAGTTGTGCATCCATCTTATGAAAATGATGCCTCTATTTATAGAAGCCAAGGGTTGAAGAATGGATGGATTTGATGAATGTGGGATAAATTGAGAGCCAATGAGAATGTGACACTTGTCAACATTCCATTGGATGAGGGTGGAGCACATTTTGAGAAATGTGTGAGTGGAGGAGGATGGAAGAGAAGTAAATGTTGCTGGTTGAGAATTTGAAAATGGTGTAAGAGGAATTGAATGAGATTTGAGAGGATGTAAGAGGATTTGAAAGATTGTAAGAGAATTTATTGCAAATGTAAGAGGATGTGATGGATTTTTGAAATCCTTTGGGGAGAAATTGAATGAGAGTTGGTTGAGAGGAATATTCCTTGGTGAGGGAAAATAGATGAATTAAATAATTAATTGAAATTATTTTCATGTGCAACTTGGTTAGTTGACCATGAGTTGATTTAACTCTTGGGGAGTTAAAAGTTGGAGGAATTAATAATGATGATTAGAAAGCTGATTTAGGATTAATTAATCCAAAATTAATTAATTGGAGCGGATTAGGAGATGTGACATTTGATTTGATTGAATTTTAATCAAATGAGAGGATTAAGAGAGAATTTAATTAAATAAGATGAAAAATTAGTTAGAAGAAGGGTGAATTAATCAAATAAATTTAATTATTTGATTAATAGCAGAATTTGCTGATTTTAATTAAATAATGTTGATTATTCAATTAATTGATCAATTTGAGATGGTTTTTAGAAGAAACGGTGTTAGTTGATCAGAATCAAATATCTAGTATCAATCAGGTCATTTACATGTCTACACTATCAACCCTTGTTTCAACATGCATCACACTACTTGAAGGAAAATAGTTGTTAAGGGTATGGTCCATACCTAGTGTACTAGTGTCAATATAAGGAGTGAAAGAGCTAGACAACCCAAGATCCATGACAATTGTGTTATCATGGGATGAAATGAGTCTCAAACTTCATCTCACTATAGTATTAGCAATAGGACACCAAATACTCATGCAAGGACTACTAAATGCAAGATAAATGCAAATGCAATATAAGCTAAGAACAATGAAATGACTATAACAAAAACTTTGTAAATTGAAACAAAAAGGTATCTTCAACAAATAGGAGCAAAAAAATAGAGTTATAAATTTTGGAAAATGCAGTGTAGAATCTGCATTGGGACAAAATCACCCAAAGGGGCGTATGAGTCCCAGTGAGGAATTTTTTCAAAGTTTTTAGAAAATTTCAAGTGATTTTTGTGATTTTTATGTTGTATGATGTGTAACCTAAATGCAAATGCATATTTCAGATGTTTTTCAATGATTTAAGATACAAAAAAGCAACCTATATGCACTTTCACCAATGCAAGATTTAGAAACCCTAGAATGCCAATTAACTAATGCAAAATGCATGCAATGTCAATGCAAGCTAACTCTAGGATGACCATAATGCACTCCAAATAAAAATTAGGATGTTTTAAATGTAGGTTCACTAAAATGAAACAACGAAAAATGGGGTATATGCTTTCGTATGGTTTAGAACATGGAGCAAAACCCACTTCCCACTTATTTCATTGACGAGAAACCCTAGAGATCTCAATGCAAAGGAGAAAAAGATCTTGCAATAGGGTTGTCCTAAGGTCTGATTGTGAACTAATGAGGGGTTCACCACCAAGCTAAGGCTTGGAAATACATATGCAATGCAAATCAAAATGCTAAAACCTAGTATGATGCAATCTTTAACTAAATGACGTAAAATGCATGTAGAATAGAAACATACAACTATAAGATGAAATATGTGCACCTAGAAATCTGAAGGAGATTGAATTTAGCTTTGAAATGCTAGAAACACTAAATTTAAAGCCTTCTAGGACTCATATGCCAGTTTGGTCGATTTAGTCCCAGATCTGGGTTTCTGTGCAGAAACTAAAATCTGAAAAATGGGTGTCTAAAATTGCAAAGATCTGAAAAATGACCTATACTAGGACTCATATGCCAAAACCATCGTATTAGTCAAGTTAGGGATTTTTGAAGCTTCAAAGTCTAAATATTCTCTTTAATGTCTGCTTTGTACTTCCCAATTGATTTTCGGATTCAAAAACCTAATTTGTAGCCTCTAGAAGTCTTCCAAATATCTCCAATGCAAGGTGACAACTTTGATAACTTTCTCCAATATTTCTCCTCAATGTTCCTTCAACCTAAACCTGTAAAACACACACAAACCCTAGCAATAAAGTGCTAAAAACATGTATGAAGTGGATCCAATGGATGTAGATCTTGACTCTTGCTTGAATAGGATAGATCTTGCATTGAATTCTCTTGTAAACACTTGAATGCTCTTGTGAGCTCAAATTTTCTATATGCATGAATACTTGAATGCTTGGGGTGAAAAGGGGTGAAAGAAACTTGTATTTATACTTAATTATGAAAAAGTTCTCAAAATTACAACACTACAAGTTGAACTCAGATCTAGGAGGATAAAATCTCACCAAGAATTTGAATTAATTTTAATTTTGGGCCACACGGGACTCATACGCCCAAGGTGACATATGAGTCCCATTAGGTATAAATTATGGGATAATTTTTAAAAATACTTAGAAAGGTATGAAATCTAGATCGATACCCAAAACCCCAGGTGGGACCCATATGCCCAAGGTGGCATATGAGTCCCAAACCACCAAATCTGGGCCACACAACCTAAAAACACCTATATTAAGATTGGATTTTGATTTATGTCAGGATTATCCTCAAAAAGATGCATTAAATGAGGCTTGTGGATGCAAAATAAGGCCAATTAAAGCATAAAGAATCCCAATTATTTAATAAAACCCTATAAAAGTGTGAAAGTGTGTCACAACACTTCACAACACTCCAAATAATGCGTGATTAAGTTTGTTTAGTTCACAAGGGCCCAAGACCTAATGTGAATGTGTTAAACTCATTGCAATACTAAATCAAGGAAACATTAAACAGTTTAACAAGGAGGGCCCAAACCAACAAGGAAAAGTAAAGGGATAATTTTTTGGTTGCCACATGTGGGAAATGCCTCATCTTTCAAATCAAATATACCCTGTTTGGGCCCAACATTCACTTCTTGACCATCATGTTGTCATGCCATGTAAGTGAACGGTACATGAACCTTAAATGCCTCAAATAGAAAAAAAAAACTAACCAAAATTGAGATTTAACATTTTATTTCCATGTTACCTTTTTCTTTCTCTCCTACAAGATCAATAATATTTTCCTTCTTTCCTCCTTCCTCTTCTTATTGTAGATTTCACCTCCTTCTTTGCTTCACGAGGAAGTTCAATGGAGTCTTTTTTACCATACGCGAGGCAAACCCTTTGAATAACACACCTTCTCTGCATATTATACTATTAACCTCATCTGATAGTCCACATCATTCTCCATCTTTTGACGATGCTGTTTCACTTTCTTAGGAGGAAGTGGGTGTTTTCATTGTCCCCCCGTCACACTTCGGCCACGCTTTCATGGCACCAAAAGAGGAAGTCGGTGTTCCAACACCCTATGCACGTTGAGCATTCTAAAATCCAAAAATCTTTTCCCTTTCCCAATGCTACATGAATCGTATGTACAATAATATACATATTTTCTACCCAGCCATTCTATTTTGTGATGAGAAACATCCTAGACAACAAATTCAAAAATTAGAATAGCATACCATATTTTATATTAAAATAAATAGAATGCACAACATAAACACACAAACAAATGATGTAATAATTTAATTTTTATATCTACCTTCTCATCCTTCACATCACTTTATGAATCATTCACACCTTGCTCATCTTTACAGTTACCCTCTACATTCTCATACTCACTAGGCTTGTCATGACCGTCAGCCTTTTTGACATCAAGAACATCGTGTTCATCAAGGACCTCCTCCTCATCTTCAACTTTTTTCTCATCTTCGACCTCCTCCTCATCTTTGGCCTCCTCCTCATCTTCATCCTCTTCCTCATCTTCAACCTCCTCCTCATCTTCAGCCTCCTCCTCTTCAGCCTAGTTACCCCAATTATTGACCTAAATCAAATGAATGATATACTGTCAAAATCATTATATTCATAACATAAATTCAATTTTATAAATGAAATTGTAAAGAATATTGATTCACGAATTGGAAGGAAATAATTATGGGAAGTTCACAATCAATTACCAAACAATATTCCTCACACATCGTACCAAATATGATGGCCACCTCAACAATATTCATCATAGTATGAAAATTTTCTTTTAAAAGAGGCATCCCTGGTTCTTTGTAAAATACAAAAAAGTTGCAAGTGTTACGGATAATTAAAGTTCCAAAATTTATTGCATTGTCTATTGTAAGGAAGCATATATTTTTTGAATTATATGAGGAAATTGAAATGCAATCTCTACTATAACTAAGAGTTCTTATGGTCACAACCCATAGTGTTTTCCAACCTACAAAGATATTGTGCATTTTATTTTTCGATGATGTGAAGACACTGAAACACATTTTTTATTGTAACTAACAGTTGTGGTAAATCTTGAAGATGCATTTCATTACATTTGTACTTTGTAAATAACAAAGGGTTTTGAAGACATTTATATTGTGAATAAAATTGTACTGTGGAAAACATTGGGTGTTATAAAACCTACACCATATAAGGAATTTGAAACACAATATTTATTCTACCTAAGACTTGTTATAAATTTTGAAGGTCAAATTCATTTAATTCTTATTGCCTATAAAAGAAAAGGTTTTCATTACATTCATACTTCTTTCATAAACTACAGTTTCCAATATAGGGGAGAAGCTATCTCTCGACAAAACACACCTATGTCTTAGACATTATAACATAACACCCCATCCCCCATATGATGGCATCCCTATGAGATAAGACTGACAAATAGATGCAGCCATATGATTAGGTGCATGTCGTTAGTGGTATCACATATCCTATCACTGGAAAACATGGCATGTCGGTAGGATTTTAAATCAATCCATTGGCACATTTCAATTTTTTCATTTTGAAATAAAATAGCCACCATACTTGCTATTTCACATTTTGCAAGTTGTTGGGGAGCTTAGAAGAAAGTGCAGGCAAAATTAGAGCAGCCATTATCCCTTCCAAGATGCATGTGAGGCGCAAGAAGAGCTAGCTAGGTGGTATGTATATCTGTCAGAAATATGTAAGGCGGTATTGTATGTTATCATGTCTATGACATGCCATTTTTTTGATAGATTGGCTACATTTGCAAAACAATGGGTGACTAGCCAAATTGAGGTGAGGGGTGACAAGCCAATTGGGTTGTTACTATGTAAATAAAAAAAGGTTTTGATTGCATTTATAATGTTTTGTAAAATTAGAGGTTGGAAAACACTCGATGTTATTAAACCTGTAATGCTCATGCTATTTTAAAATACTCTACACATAACAACCTAATTGGTTGGTCACCCCTCACCTCAATTTTGTTAGATTTATGTATCCTCCACCTGCAACTACTCCCCATGCTCTCCACCATTTATCTTTGAACGTGCATAATGAAATAGCCTTGCAATTATTTTGTACATTTTCTTTGTTCCAATCATATGAAGAAATTGAAATGCAATTTTTACTCTAACTAAGAGCTGTTATATAATTTGAAGGTGAACTTCATTTCATTCTTACTTCCTACAAAAGAAAAGGTTTTCTTTACATTCACATTGTTTTCATATAGTGTAATTTTTAAAACAACGGGCGACTAACCAAATTGAGGTGAGGGGTGAAAAACCAATTGGGTTGTTACTATGTAAATACTAAATAACAAAAGGTTTTGATTACATTCATACTGTTTTATAAAATTGTAGGTTGGAAAATATTGGGTGTTATCAAACCTAAAATCCACCTGCTGTTTTAAAACCCTTACACATAGTGACCTAATTGGTTACTCACCCCTCACCTCATATAATTTAATTACACAACCCACATAGTGTTTTCCAACATGTAATTACATAGACATGTCGTTTTTGGTTTGTCTACACATTACTCGAGATTTCTATTTCAATTGTAGAAAATAAATGCAGGTTGGAAAAGTAAGAATTTTTTTTAATTATTTCCTTAGATGGCTCTGCATTTTGTTAAATTCATTGAACTATAAATAATCCTCATATTTGGTTGTTTTAGCAATCTATTCATGGGAATAATAATGCAATATATTATATAAAATGTACACTAAGAAAACAAAGATCAATGATGAGAAAGATAATTTAAATGATGCAGCTTCCTTATTCAATGCTATTTTAATTATTTCACATGTCACAGCCACACTTCAACGAGGAAAAATCCTCCACATAAAATTTTGGGATATAATAGGTCCCCAATAATGTAACATTTATTTTATTTTAATTAAACTACAGATTGTTTTCATTCCCCACAATAAGCATCTCATCTATAAATAAATTAGAACTATTTAAATGCAAAATAAATTTTGGAAATTTTAAGTATCCAGTACAGTTTCAATTCAAGCTAAGAGAGCTAGAATCACCTGTATTTAGTGCAAATGCTTCACATCTCCCCAAGTGTCCTTCATAATCCACTTGCCCTTGTTTTATTCAATTTTGTTTCATATCCTATATCAACCACCTGGAAGGAAGACAATTGTTAGCAATAGATTAAATTGGAAAATTAAAGACATTTGGTGGTACAAAGAATTCATTTTTTTCCAAATTTCACCAATATTAGATTATAGATTGTGCTAACTACACATGTTATCTTTTACAAATAATAAACAAACATATCAAACTATACAGTGGGAATTTAATTTCCAATTTAACCTATCACTTACACTAGTAATATATATCAGCAATAATATCTGCCATAATTTTTCCATGTTTTGCTGGAACTGTGAAGAAGTGAATGTTCATTCAGATATATGAAAAAATCATCTCCCCTGACATCTTAAATAAGGTAATATATAAAAACTCTAAGTTAGAGTAAAAATTGCATTTCAATTTCTTCATATGATTGGAACAAAAAAAAAGGCACAAAATAATTACAGGTTGGAAAACACAATGTGGGGTTGTCCATTATTTCATTATGCATGTTGAAAGCTAAAGGGTGTAGAGCATTGTGGGAGATACATAAATCTAAGAAAACTGAGGTGATGGGTGACCAACCAATTGGGTTGCTATGTGTAGAGGGTTTTAAAATAGTAGGTGGGTTGCAGGTTTGATGACACCCAATGTTTTCCAACCTACAATTTTACAAAATAGTATGAATATATTCAAAACGTTTTGTTATTTAGTATTTAAACAGTAACAACCCAATTGGTTTGTCACCCCTCACCTCAATTTGGTTAGTCACCCATTGTTTTGCAAACTGTACTATATGAAAACAACATAATTGTAATAAAAAAAATTCTTTTGTAGACAATAAGAATATAATGTTCACCTTCAAAATTTATAACAAGTCTTAGGTAGAATAAATATTGCATTTCAATTTCCTTATATGATGGAAAAAATATGCATTGAATAATTACAGGTTGGAAAAACATAGTGGGTTTTCAATAGATGATTTTATTCCACTTATTGAAAGGTAAAGGGTAGAGAGTGCGGGGAGGAGTTGTAGGTGGGGAATACATAATTGTAACCAAATTAAGGTGAGGTGTGACCAACCAATTGGGTTGTTATGTGTAGAGAGTTTTACAACAAGATGTTTGTTGCAAATTTTATAACATGCACTCTTATCCAATTTTATTACATTCTTACAGTCTACAAAATAAAAGGTTTTCAAGACAATCATAAAACATAGCATATTGAGGTGAGGGCTGACTAACCAATTGGGTTGTTATGTGTTCAAGGTTTTAAAACAATATGTGGGTTGCAAGTATTATAACACCTAGTGTTTTCCAAATTTCCATTTTTACTCACAATATGAATGTCTTCGAAACCATTTGTTATTTACAGAGTATAAATGTAATGGAACACACCTTCAAAATTTACCACAATTATTAGTTATAGTAAAAATTGTGTTTCAAATTCTTCATATGATCAAAAAGTAAAATACATAGTATATTTCTAGGTTGCAAAACATGATGGGTTGTGAGTAGATGGTTAACAAAACTTGCAACCCATACATGCATCACATTATGTTATGATGTCTAAGACACGTTTTTGTATGAAGATGAATTTAAAAACATGCTCATTTTAAAACCTGTCGGCACCCCACATTCTTCCTAAAAAGGGACACATGACATCACTCGAAACAACACATGCCTAAACGTCCATCAACTTTTGTCCATCATAATTAGCTCATAATGATACCATCATATGATGGATGGGGTATTACGTTATCATGTCTAAGACAAGCAATTTTTGTTTTCAAATAGTATGTGGGTTGTGGGTTTTATAACACCCAGTGTTTTCCAAACTACAATTTTATTCACAATATGAATGTCTTGAAAACCTTTTGTTATTTAGATAGTTTGAAAGGCAACTTCCAAATTTACCACAACTTTTAGTTACAGTAAAAGTTGGGTTTCAATACCTTCATATGATCAAAAACTAAAATGCTCAATATATTTGCAAGTTGGAAAACACAGTGGGTTGAGAGTAGATGGTTTATGAAAACACTTCAAAACCCAAATCCCTATCCCCAACAGTATCGAATGCCTGTCGCTTTCTTTTGAGCTTCCCAACAACCTACAAAATGTAAAATTATGGGCATGACGAATATTTTTTTCAAAATAGATAATTTGAAACGTTCCAACGATTTGATTTAAAATCCTACCGACATGCCATATTTTCCAACAATGGGACACATGACTAAGCACTAACAGAATGCACCTAAATTTCCGTCAGTGTTTGCCCATCAGTATATCTTGTAAGGACACCATCGTATGGGGGATGGGGGTGTTATGTCATAATGTCTAAGACATAGGTGCGCTTTGTCGGGAGATTAGCTTCTCACTCTTTGGACTTCCATACTTTTATGTAATTAAATATTTAATTATGGATAAATTATTTGCCATGTGTATCACTCATAATGTAAAAGTAGCTCAAACTTAAAACAAAAACTCATGAGACATGTCACATCATTATGCATCAAATTTTAACCGTCATATGTTGTGGATCTCATATGATCTTGAATTGAATTAATGTGCCATGCCATGATATCTTGGTATTAAAGCATTTGACATGCATAACATACCAAATTAAATTGAATTAATGTTTGGGCACATCTGATTTCATGACAAAATGACATGTCATAGACATGATAGCATACAAAAACACATAAAAACATATATAGAAACATACATAACATTTGGTAGCTAGCGTTGTGATGTGGAGGTTGAAAAACACAATGTTTTGAAGCATGCAATTTCTTATACCAGCTAGCCTCTATAGAATAAAAAAACCCAATAACACAATGGGACTTGCAGAATGAAAAAACCCTCAACATAGAGTATTTTCCAAAATGAATAGTTATTATAATTTAAAATCCATGTCTTAGTGACATCAACCTTGAAACTGCCTCCACATACAAATAGCTTCTCCCGCAAGCCACAACGTCGACGAATTCAACAAGCTGGGATGAGGGGTGAAAAAAATGACCTGACGATGTTGTTATGTCCTCGCTTTCGTCATCGTAAAGTTCCCCCCCATATGTTGGTTTTATCACTTTTATCCTTGTATGGTAGGCCCCACACTAAACCATCCTATCATGTTATGTATGTTTCTATTTATGTTTTTATGCATGTTTTTATAGGTTTTTGTATGTTACATGCTTATGTGTGGTGAGTTTTGTCAAGAGATTAGTTGTGTCCCCTCTTCAGGTTTGGACGTAGCTAATATCACAAAAAAATGACATGTCGTAGGCATGATAACATACCAAAACATATAAAAACATACATAACATTTGGTAGCTAGTGTTGTGATGTGGATGTTGACAAACACACAATGTTATAAAGCATGCAATTTCTTATACTAGCCAACCTCTGCAGGTTTGGAGGAAAATAATCTCACAACAAAATGACATGTCATAGACATGATAACATACAAAAAAGCATAAAAAAATACACAACATTTGATAGCTAGTGTTGTGATGTGGAGGTTTGCAAACACACAATGTTATGAAGCATGCAATTTCTTACATCAACCAACCTCTACAAGTTTGGATGCATCTAATCTCACAAAAAAATTACATGTCATAGACATGATAACATACAAAAATGCATAAAAGCATACATAGAAACATACATAAACATTTGGTAGCTTGTGTTGTGATGTGGAGGTTGACGAATACACTATGTTCTGAAGCATGCAATTTCTTATATCATCCAGCCTCTACAAGTTTGGATGCATCTAATCTCACAAAATACTTACATGTCATAGACATGATGACATACAAAAATGCATAAAAACATACATAAACAGTTGATAAATGACATCGTGTTATCAGAACCTAAACCCTATATGTGCAAGGACATTCATAACTCAACACGTAACACCCCAACTGGTGAGTCACCAATGAGCTCAATTTGGAATTTTTTCCTAAATTGCGACAATTCTGGAAAGAATATTCAAATCGCAAAACTAAAAAACCCTCAACATAAAATCACATAAACAACTCCTCATATCAAAGGGAAACCCCTTTTCGCAAGGAAAATCCTTACAAACCCGTCAATCAATAGCCATTTTCGCAATGCATACTAATTCAATTCTTCGCAGTTCCTTAGGTAGAATGATAAAACATCATATATTTTTGGCAGATATACATACCTGCTAGTGAGTTGCCCACGCCTGTCACATGCGTTTTGGTAGGGAGATTGGCTACTCTGCAACTCCCTTCCTAGCTCCCAAAAACCTTCAAAATGTGAATGTTGAAAATGTTGACATTATGGGAAGAAAAAAAATACAGGTTTGATTTCCAGAGTGGGTTGTGAGTATTTTCATACAAAAAATAATTTTACAAACCCTCAACATAAAAGCACATAAACAACTCCCAAAACATAGTTTGAAATAACTTGTACCTGTTTAGTTCTTCACAATCCCTATGCATAATGGTAAAACAACACATATTTTTGGCAGATATACATACCTCATAAGTAGTTGTGTGCATCTCTTATGTGTCTTCGAATGGAGAATGGCCACTCTTCTTCTCTTTGTGCTTTCATCCCATCTCCCTGCAACCTACAAAATGTGAAATATGGTGGCTATTTTCTTTCAAAATAGATGATTTGAAACGAGCCAAAATTTTGATATAAAATCTTATCGGTGTGCCATGTTTCTCAGTGGCACACATCGACACATGCCTAAACATCTATTAGCATCTTTCCATTAGTCTATCTCGAAAGGATGCCATATGGGGGATGGGGTGTTATGTCTTATAATCTATAACACATAGGTGCAAATTTTTTCAAGAGATTAGCTTCTCCCTTTCAAGAGGGTCGTGCAACATGCAATTTTATTATTTGTACAATATACTAGTTTATTCTTAGCATTAGCTGGAGAGAACAAAAGGGCCAACTGGTTAAGTGGGGAGGGGTCCCACCTAAATGAGAGGCTACCAAAATAATTTGATGCAATGTAGAAAAATAAAACACATGTAAAACAATCACCCATTTATGGGTTTCACACAATGCATAGATTCCTAAATCAATATTGATTTGGATTCATACTCAAAGGGGTAATCAAGACTCATATCACACTCAAATCAATTGCAATAGAGGTTACCAAGCACAATAATTAAAATTGACATATTTAATATAACCACCATTAGGAAAATAATCAAGAATTGTAACTCAAGTAAAAAATAACCTTATAATTTCATATTCAATTCACACATTCAAGTGCACCTACACCTCACATAATAGCTAAAGCAATGCAAAATCACCACAACAATATACAATTTCACATATAAGATACAATAATTATATCTAGAATAACTCAATATCAGTTAATATCAATCAAACATGAAAATGTGATAATCAACGATCATCTAGAATACCAACACAATAATAAGAACATCCATTTATGTAAACATATACACATCCATAGAGGTAAAATACAAGATGTTGTGATCATTATAAAAATCATGTATACAAACTAGATATCTAAATGAAATAGAACACTATGATAATATAATCATAGAAATCATAACATATGAATCTCAAAAGATCTAACATAATTTGGATTTCATTCATGACATACATGTATAAGGCTCTCACAAATTCAATACAAACAACAACACAAAACAAAAATACATCAAGTTGTCACAAGGATCTTATCACAATGTCATATGTGTATCCCACCAAAAATAATACACCAATGATTGATGTGTAGAGGAACAATATCTAAACATGTGAGTAATCTAAACACAAGTCAAACCATGCATACAATTGACACAGTTCAAAATTTATGAGTCAAGTATAAGATGAAGGAATTTCACAACCTTCACTTTCTTCATTTGACAATTAAATCCAATTTAAAATTACAAAAGAACAATGGTGGCAAAATCAATTTTATTATCATAACCAAAATTCATAGTCCTCCATACATTACACAATTTACACTTTGTCAATTGCTTTGTTCAAACACCTTCATTTGTATCTCTACTCTCCAATCTTCTTGTCTCATCCTTCATTTACCACACTCTTTATTTACAATCATTAATGGCTTCCAATCTACACAAAGTTTCTTTCATTTAACCCTATGTGAGATCCCACATATCTTTGCTCTTGAGCATCCAACTATGCACTTAATTCCCCTATATGTCAAGTCTTTATCACTCATGTTCCTTGTATTTTCCTCGTGACTCTCTTTGCACTTCTTCAACAATATGGTATTTTTTTTTTCTTTTTTGTATTCTCCTACTCCTCCTTATTGCTCGACCCTATTCAATTCTCCTTTGCATACATTACACCCTGTTTTCCTAATGTCACAACCTTTCATTTAATTCTTCCTACTTATCCTTTACCAAGGATGTGTATGATTTATTTCCCCGCATACATTTTATTTTATTTTTAAACTGCCTTCTACATGGTGTGACCCCCCTATCCCATTATCTTTTCCTTTTCTTGTATTTCAATAAAGTCATGTAGGTTTTTATTCAAAAAATTTATTTTGTATCCTTCTCTAAACCACAACCCCTTGTCTTCTCTTTTTCTATGAGCTAACTAAATTTTCTAATGATCCCCTCTTCTAAGTGTCCCACACTCTATTTTTTTAAATTGCTAAAGTCCTCCATTTTAACTTGACATCTACTCCTCTTCTCTCTAGCACAACCCTTCAATTTTTGCAATGTCTTGGGTGTCTTCATTTCTCAATGTCCCTCTCTTTTATTTTTATTTATTCCATGTTGAATATCCACACTCTCTTCCTTTTGGCTTAATAAGTTAATTAATAAAAATGAATTGATTTTTATTCAATAATTGGAAAAAACCATATGCTTGCTATGGTCAATTTGACATTCAAATTCCTATAGAAATAACCTGGTAGACAAAACAAATAAATATCTTAATCCATGGTCATACTAGAAAAGATTAAATCCATCGGATATTACAACAATAAAATGTTTGTTCAGACTTAAAATCGATACATGACATTTTATCAACCAATGCCAATAATGTCATTTGATCTCTCTCTCATTCAATCAAAAGATCCAAAAATGCACATCGAGCTGAAATCAAATCAAAATAGATGAAATCAAATTCGAAATGTCTTTGGGTGATGTGGATCGCTAGTTCACTCGAATGCTCTTGCAACAACAAAATATCTTATATGGAAAACACAAAAATCAATGCATAAATATCTCAACATGATAACAAATCATCACACCTCTTACAAATCATCTACGACTAGCATAATACAAGACATAGAATGCATAATTAACAATCATAACACAACAAATAATAAAAATGGTGACATTGAAACACTAATAAACACTTAATGCAACATACATAAGCATGACCTATGCATCCCATGATACATAGTAAAAAATACAATGTTGATAACACACATCTCAAGGCATACAAAAGTGTGGGCATTACATGCTTAGTTTTGTTCATTGCTCTTGGGTACTAAATGGTTGTGTAATACCCCTCCGTTTTGCTTCTTGTTCGGTTTGCTTTATGCTATGTTGGTTGCAGCTACTTTGATACTAGATACATTTTGTTATGTTGTTTTGATCGCTACTATTGAGCGACAAGTATATTATGTGATGTGATTTGGTTATCTGAGGTTTTAGTTTACATGCTTTAATGATGTAATGATGTTAGTAGATATAAAATGTGATTTTATATGAGATTATTGGATTATGATGGAAGTGTCAGTTTTAATGAGTGTATGGGTGAAGAGGACGGGTTCGCATCACTCGCTTGCAAGCGCCCTGTGAATCCGTATTCTTTCTTCACGGTGTGTATTATATGTTGGATATATTGTATGATGTTGTTTACTTGGTGGGGCATTACACATGGTATCAGAGCCCCAGGTTCATACACTGGGCTCTTTGGGTACATTTGTGCCCACTATGTTGTCCTTGTTAATTTTGTTAGTAAAGTGTTAAGTTATCATGTGTTCATGGCTTTTACTTTAGCATGATATACTCTGTGGAAAAGAGTAACGTGAAAGAACTTGATAAAAGGTTAGGGTTGGAAAATTTTGTTACGTACCCTATGAGTTATGGAATGGGATATTCCTATGAGATTATGTATGTAGTTGTACCCCCCTTGTAAATGTAATAAACCAGTAACTGTATCTTGTTTGAATGTTGTGGAAACTCGTACTTGCTTTGTGTGTCCATGTGATGGTGATAATTGGTACCCATCCATGGGAAAAAGTTGCATTTGGGTGTGGGTTCTACCATACCATTATGTGTGTTTGCATGTTTGTTACCTAATTGAGGGCCAACCCAGGTGTGGTTGAAACTTATATATAAGAGTAACCAAAAGTAGCACTTTTCTTTTGGTTCTCTAGATCCTCAATCCGTAAAGGTATAATAGCAGCCACAAGTTCCTTGGGTGGAGTGTGTAACATACACATATTGTGGCGTAGAGCATCTTAGCTCAACCAATCCTGAGGAAATGTACCCACTACTTTCCCTTATGATGGATCAGGATACTTGATCCATATGTGTTAGCCTAATCCCCACAGAGTTGAGTATAGCAGCATGGTTTGTTATTTATGCCTAGACGTCCGTAGAGGCGTTGATCTGGCATTAGTGAGTCAACCTCGTCTGTATGAGAGGTGAAGCTTGATAGCCCCATAGTGATATTATCGTATTGCATTATGTATATGTACCCTATTTGCATGTGTTCCGACATGATGCAAGAGATACGATGCCACAACCCACTCATGTTCTGACATAGTGATGGTGATGATGCCGTGTTACATGATGCCATGTGCTAGACACGTGAAGACGCATTATGAGATTTTCTTTGTTAGCCTACTTGTGCGATGAGCGTTATGGGGCCTTGAACACTTGTAGAGGGATCCTCATGGTTGCCTTGACCATGTTGGTTGAGTAGCATATGAGTAGATCCTAGCCATGTATACCTCTGGCTTCAGCGAGTTCCTACGTGTGTCTTCTCCATGAGGTATTGCGGGTGGAGTGTGTTCTGTGCATGCCTATTCCGCAGACCCTCAGACACATTGCCACGTGGCATATGACCAATCTGTGCCTTCTCCGGCTGGCGTATGACCAGGTAGAGTGACGACATTTTATTGGTCATGGATACACTCTGGATCATGTGGATAGCATGCTCATTCTGCACCACATGAGGGTTATTATCATTCTAGCCGGATGTTGTTTCCTCCTTCCTCGTTAGTGGCTAGTATTTAGTCACATAGTGTTGTATAGTGCAATTTTAAAGATTGTGAACTTTCTTTCGGTTATTGATGATTTTTCAGTTGATTGTGAGGGCCGACACTTTGTTTATATTTGATTGTGAAGGTTTAGCCACAACTTGTGAAATTATTCCCTTATAACCCTAGTGGTTATATATTTGATTCAGTGTTGAAATTGTGCACATTTATTGCCTTATTGTTGAAATTGAACTTTAATTTGTTATTTTTTATGAACTTGGTGGCTAAACTAGTTATCTTTGTTGTTTTCAATGTCGGTTATGTGTCGTATTGTGATTCCTCTCTAAGGATGTATGAGGCGGACTTGGTGAGAGTGTACGAGGAAGTAGACGCAGGAAACGTTGAGGATGGGGGTATGTGAGGCTGTTATGCAGCTATGACCCACTACTCACCTATGTGTGATGACTATCTCTTGGAGGCTAATCACCTTACACAATAAGAGATAGGTCATGGTGGTCTTGTTTGGATGGTTTCACTTTATGTATGACCTAACACCATCAAGCCACTAATTGTGATGTTGATATATTTGAGATGGTTATATGTTCTTGATTCATGGATTCCTCTATCATGGATGGTATGTTGCTTTCCGGTGTCCAGATGGACCCTTGTATAGCCTTGTGATGATTCTCGGTGATGTGTATTGGTGCATATGTCTATTAAGTATGTTAATCCATGGTTATGTGTTTTTGGAGATTTGGTTGGTGGTTGCTTCACCATGTTGTCTCGTTTGGATAGACAGTGTACTTGGCTGTGTTGTGTATGACATGGGTTGTTGTCGTTTTTATGATGAGGTATGGAATGGTTCAGTTGGAACCTTTGGCTATGTGTGATTGTATGGAATTTTCTCTAGGGGTAGTTGCAGGCTTCCAGGAGTAAGCCTAATCTTTGGGGGGGAGAATGTAATACCCCTCCGTTTTGCTTCTTGTTCAGTTTGCTTTATGCTATGTTGGTTGCAACTACTTTGATACTGAATACATTTTTTTATGATGTTTTGATCGCTACTATTGAGCGACAACTATATTATGTGATGTGATTTGGTTATCTGAGGTTTTAGTTTACATGCTTTAATGATGTAATGATGTTAGTAGATATAACATGTGATTTTAGATGAGATTATTGGATTATGATGGAAGTGTCAGTTTTAATGAGTGTATGGGTGAAGAGGACAGGTTCGCATCACTCGCTTGCGAGCGCCCTGCGAATCCGTAATTTCTTTCTTCACGGTGTGTATTATATGCTGGATATATTGTATGATGTTGTTTACTTGGCAGGGCATTACGGGTTGATCTTTTGATGTAGATTGTGATGGATGGTCAAAATTATAGATTTTTATTATTTATTCATTTTTTCCTATGCTCTAATGGTATTCGGTAAATGTGCACCTATGTCTCTAAATATAGGTGTTACTATTAAACAACTTGGATAGATCATTATTTTTGTAGAGTGAAAGTGTAAAGAATTGCTTGACAAATAGTCAATCTCCATTGTTGATAAACAAGTTTAAATGCATGCCAAGCCAAAAAAGATCATGCCTAAATGATAAATTGATTATGTGGTATCATCTTCGATAAATGTTGATTTAATACAAGTGAGACTAACAATTTGATTCCATTATCTAATGTGAACTAATGACCTATGACTTGTCCTTAAATAAGATCATCAAATCTAATCATATTCTTTGAAAGAATTGGACAAAAAAATGAGAAACCAATTTTAAATTTGAAAGACTAATTTGCAAATGCAACCCTTTCCAAAGAACCCACATAAATAACAAATTTATTATTAAAAATAACATACACTTTAAACAAAGCCAATTAAACATCCATATATTTACGACATAAATAAAAATAAATCTAAAAATAAGTCATGACCCAAGAGAAATTGTTAGATTGGCCCCTAGTCATGGGCAGATTAGGTGTGCGTTATTTTTAACTCCATGTCGGACGGAAACATAAAGAAGAGTGTGGAAAGAAGAAGAACCCTCTCGTGCAGAAACGAAACTGCGATTCTTCTCTCCAAAATTCTAGACCTCTCCACCGTGTACTATAAATTAGCCCTGCCCATCATTCATCTCAGCATACACAGAAGGCGATTACGAGAATTTGAATAAACCATTAATCAATATTTCCTAGCTTTTCCAAAAGCAGATTCATCATGTCTCTGGTTCCCAGTCTCTTTGGAAAGAAATCCAGCGTGTTCGATCCATTTTCTCTTGAAGTGTGGGATCCGCTCGGAGCTTTTAATTCCTCTTTTACCAGGGATTTGACTCCTTCAGAATTTGCACGGGACACGGTTGCCGTTGCCAATACACAAATCGACTGGAAAGAAACTTCCGATGCTCACATTTTCAAGGCCGATCTGCCAGGTAACTAATTTAATTTGGCCTTTCTTCAATTTATATCTTCAGTCTGACATTTTAGCCGCTGCATTTACAATTGTTCAATTTTATTTTATTTTGTTTTAAGTATTGAGCCGATAGGGTTTTAAAATGTTACTGATTGTCAGGTTTGAAGAAAGAGGAGGTGAAAATAGAAGTGGAGGACGGACGGATCCTGCAGATTAGTGGAGAGCACATTAAGGAAGAGGATCAAAAGAATGAGAAATACCACCGAGTGGAACGCTCACGTGGCAAATTCCAGCGACGATTCCGGCTGCCGGAGAATGCAAAGGTGGAGGAAGTGAAAGCTGCCATGGAAAATGGAGTGCTGACGGTGACTGTGCCAAAGCAAGCAGAGCCTAAATCAAAGGTCAAATCCATTGAGATATCTGGCTAATACGAGAGAATATTTACATCTTTGGAGAAAATTGTGAATTGAGTCATCTGGTGAATGGCGCTAGCAGAGCTAAATATAAAATAAAACATAAGTGATGTTTACCCTGTAAATTCAGGTTTTATTTATAAATATTAATATAATATTTTTATTATTGTGTCATATAATTAGTATTATCGATATTGTTAACGCAAATTTTCTAATTGCTGTACTTTGCTTTGGCTCAATTTAAAATAATGTATTCAGAATTTCAGACCATGAAAGTGTTTGCGTCCCTTCAAAAAGTGATGTACAGAAAATATGCTTTTTCCTAAAGTTTCCAGGTTAATTATATAAATGCATGTCTTTAACAGAGCTAAAAATTATTATGAAGAGACATAAAAACTTTCCCTTATAATAACAATAAATCTTTCGTAGCTGTTCTCAGCTAAAAGTAAGCGTCTGAAAAGCTCATGGTTGGCACTTGCAATGCCAGTCATTTTCACGGGTTTGGGGATTTGACGTGAAGGTAAAAATTATAAATCTCATAATGTATTGTCACGTCCGCTGATTTGATTTTCGTGCAGTCATTTGCCGATTTCCAAAGTTTCCCCAGTTTTATGCACCTCGCTATCAAAAAAAGATTCAGTCACTTTAAACAATGGTAAGAAAATTAAAATATATATATTTTTTCCCCTGTAAATGGTTTTATTTTTCATTTTTTTCGAATAAGAAATTTTAAGTAGATGGGAATGATGAGGGATAAGTTTCAGAAATGGCTATGCAGCCCTCAAAACGGGCTGATTTGACCATTTGATCGTATTTATTAATTAAAAATAAAGATACAATATATTATGTATTTTTAATTAATTAATAAATACGTTCAAATGGTCGTTTTGAGGGCTGCATAGCCATTTCCGTTTCGATAGCAGCACCAATTTCAATAGCAACAATGACCACCCGACCTTTATATTTATTGGATTTGATTGATTCAGTTGACCTACTAGTACCTATCAAGAGGAAGGAGAAGGAGTAAAGGTAAGAAAGATAGCAATAGGAAGAGGAAGTTGTTTTATCTGTTGATTTGTTTGACTCATTGGTTAGTGGTGTTAATTTAGCTAGGGTTGGCTCAGGTGATTCCTCCTTCTTGGCTCGGTGCTTGGATTGGAGGGAATGTCTTCAATGGAGATGCTCTATTTTCTTTTGTATTATTTTCCTTGATGAGGAATCTCTATTCTATATTTGTTTTTTATATTTGATTTATTGCATTGTCTTAATATTTGCTCTTCTACTTTACTTATTTTTTATTACTTTAGTAGCATAGGTTACATTTAGATTGGACAATTATTCACTTTTCTATCTGGTATCAATACTATTAAATTTGGGACAACTAGAAATATCACCACAAAAATAACATATAGATTTTCCTCTTTTTTCCTTTTGCACTCATTAGTATTATGTCCTAATTTACCATAGTATAACATTTTGGCTTGTTGGTCCTTCCTCTTTCTTTGGTACCTCTTTTATTATTGTGGTAGCCTACTTTACCAC
Source organism: Sequoiadendron giganteum (assembly GCA_007115665.2). Classification (NCBI taxonomy): domain Eukaryota; kingdom Viridiplantae; phylum Streptophyta; class Pinopsida; order Cupressales; family Cupressaceae; genus Sequoiadendron; species Sequoiadendron giganteum. Next base: position 330,405,438 of record CM021104.1, on the reverse strand, counting down.
CACTTTCTCAATAGTTAGCATGGTAACTCATGGAGGATGCAACATCTTGAATTTGTGGTATGACATAGTGTATATTGTTAAGTGGTCTTATACTTTTTTTTTTAATATATTGTGAAGATTTGAACTCGTCAACATTTAGGTGACTACAACAATGGCTCTACCGTTATACCAAGCGTCTTTCGGCAAGTGGTCTTATACTTGCTCTCAATTGAAGTTCCCACTAGCCATGTGCTAAAAAAAACATCCAATTCTCTTATAGCTAAATCTTATGCTCTATCCATACCATATACAAAAAATGCTTCCCTAGTCAATCCATGAACTATTAGTTCATATTCATCTTCTTCATGAAGTAACATTGGATACCTATTTTCATGTTTGTCTCACTTTATATTTTATAGTATATACTTACTATCTTTCTAGGAGATTTCTCAAGTTCCCTTCTTAGTGTGGTAACCCTCTTGGTGCCTTTGATTATCAAACATTCATTCCTTGTATGTTCTTCCCTACTATAATTTTTAAACCAAATTTTACTTCTTGTAGGTGGGGGAGGTCTCACTTTTCACCTTTCATTTGAATTTATTACTTCAACATTACATTTTCCCACTTTAATTTTAAATTATCAATTTCATCCTTTCTTGCTAAACCATTCCCCCATATCTTTAACTATGAATCTATTTTGGTGATCAATTCTATTGCATCCGTATAAGAAGAGAAAATATTCTCATCTACTACTTCTATAATGTGAGAGGTTAACCCTAAAATAAACCACTTAATTCATTTATTTTGTGTCAAGGTTTCTTCTAGTTTTCTATTAACACTTTAAAATCATTTTTCATAACATTTTATTGATTCCTACTTAGTTTTTTTCATCTTCCATATTTTATTTATGCTTTTTTTCATACATTAGGTGAATGTAAATATTTCAAAAAGAAGTCACTCAATTATTTTCACGTGTTATCATGCTTAGGGAATTCTTTAATGCACCATCTTAGTGCCTCATCATTGAGGGAAATCATATAATTGGCTCTAGTCATCATTAATGCTAACTCTGCTCCAATGAAAATCTGAGGTAAAGAGATGTTCTCTAGCATCCTTGGGTGTATTTACGAAAAATAGGGAGCTTAATCTTATGTGCATCCATATTTGGAGAAGGTAAATGTGTTTTTGATTTATTTTGTATGGTTAGGGATTATTCTTTCTCCTAATCTATTCTCTACAATTGGATCTCTTTATCTCTCATTATCATGGCTTCTTTGTATAGTTTCACTCCTTTTCTACTTGACGAAAGTCCTTTCTCTACCATTATTTCTTGGAAATTGAACATCTAATTTTGAAGGGTAGGAATATACAATAATCAAGGAGACAAGAACAATGTAAGATAGTTAAAAAAGGTTATTGTAATATTATTGTTTAGTTTTATGTCTCCATTAACGTATTGGCATATTTAGAAAACATACCATTTTTTGACATTTGTTCTCTTCAACACATGTGTTGTGAATGTCAATTCTATTTGACGAACATGAAATAATTCTAAACTTGTTGCATGTTTTGTAGTAGATCATTTCATGTTTGTATGTGAATTTGAACAATTCATTGATGGACAACTATGTAAAATTGAAAACAATATATGTAATGATGCATTTGAATGCTTAGATCAAGTATTGCCTATTATTGTCTCTTTTCATCTCCCCTTGTCAATTGTGAATTTATTTCCATTGGATTTACATCAGTCCTTGATACTTTATCCTATCACACACATCAAATTTAATAAATCGTTAAACATTTCTCTACTTCAATTTTAGTTAGTGTAGTTCATTATACCACTATATATAGGTAATAGTACTTATTCGTTTTTATGAATCATGAAATTCACCCCCACCTAAAACTCATTGCAATGGTGTTAAATCAACTATATAGAGGCAATAAGGTAGTTAGTTGCTCTTAGCTTAGTGACAACTTTGGGGTTGAGTTGATAGTTTGGGTTTACTATCAATTTCATTTGTTAATTTTATATTCCAACCTCTAGGAATACCCTCTCGAGTCTAAGTTGAGATCAAAGCATAGGAGAGAAAACCCCACTCTTGTAGAGTTGACATTAAACCCTCCAATATTCTATTGATGAGATAATTTCAGCCACTTGATGACAACCATGGCCTTTTGAGTGAGATCATGTTCTAGGAAGTGGAGAAATGATTTCTAGACCCAACATATAGTATCCCTACAAATAAGGTCAAACTTCTCTAAGTTCATTGTTTCCTTATATTATTTCAATTGCATTATCATTTTAGTTAGATTTTTCTCTATAGTTCTATTTTACGTTATAAACCACTGGGTTAAATCACAATTTTGAGTCCCACTTTTGGGGCAAGCAAGGTTTGGAGTGAGAGGGCCAAATTCAATAGAACACCTTCATTTGAAGATATTTCTTTGAACGGAGGTCCTTCGATTGAAGATGGACCTTTGATTGAAGGTCAAAGGTCTTTTGGAAATTAAAAAAACAATAAATAATACCTTTGATCAAAGGTATTATTTTATTATTTTTTATCGGTTACATGAATCGACAACGAACATATTGTCGGTTCATTCGGCGGGTTAGCTCCAAAGGTGAGGACTTAGCGAGCTCTGTGGTGAAGAGTTTTGAAATTGAGGACAACAGTGAAGAAATTTGATAATTCCCTATATGCTTCGAGTGAAGGAACACAGAGCAAGTAGGTCCCCCATTTACGCTCTACTTTTTGTGGTTAAATTGCAATTCACAATGTTAATTAGGGTAGATTTGAGCCTGAAACAAGTTTTAGTTGCCCAAGTTAATGGTACAAAAAAACTGACATTTAATGGTATAAGCTTCCAAAATCTCACTTATCACATAAAAGCCAAATAAATATTGATTTTCCAACTAGATTCAAGAACATGAACTATTTCCTTCATTATATGTGTTTGCATGCAATTACTTGAAAACCCATACATGCATAGGAGCCTTAAAACTTAGAGGTATTTAGTTCATAAATGGTGAAGGAAACTCTATTGATGAAAATATTCATCTGTTAAGTACGAATACTGCTAAAACTACCCCTCTTATGCCCTACACGAATTGTATGTTTTGGGATGCAACTATTAAATTAGATTTTCCAAACTCATATGTAACAAGGGCACCCACATTGCATACAAATGACTAGAACTTGTATTTCTAAATAGATTAAATATTTAGACCATTGCTTCTTAGATTTTTCTTGAAAAATTAGAAATTGAATAATCTTCAACATTTCTCAATCTTGGTAGATACACACTATCTCCAACTCACTTCTGTAATACATCAAATCTATCATGCTCCTAAGATCACTACTTTTCCAAAATAACATCATATCTCAATTTAGGCTTAAAGGAAGATTCAACATGTTTCTTAGAAAGCAACTCCATTCAAAACTCTTATAAGTTGTTACTCTGCATTCCTAATACAAACATGTTAATAGTACATAGTGTCCAAAATATATATGCCAAGTTTTATGAATAATTAAGCACATCAAATTTCTTAGTAGAGCTTTTTGCAAATAGGAATATCTTGTCCTTCTAGCACTGGTCACCATAATTTAAGGGATTTCAAATGAAACTAAAAAATGTATGTTCATGAGAGAAGATTGGTGCTTCCTCTTTAGTAGTGAAACATAATTCCTCCACATATGCTTCAAAAATAGGATCTTTAAGAGTGTTGATACATCAAAGTTGAAAGTGTCCTCTACAACAAGTATATCATGCTCTTCAAGAGCATGTTCTTCTACAAGAGGTAGATTTTCTCTCATATGGTTGAAAGTAGTTTCTTCCACCTCTTACGAGTGAGGATTCACTCTAAATATTATGTTTCCTTTCATTACCCATAATAAAAGCTTAGGAAAAAAATCCTAAAAGAAACTTACATACAAGGGTATTATTATTTAATATTTGAGCAAAGGTCAAGTGGGATCTTAGTTGTATTTTCTATTTGTTAAATAGAAAAGACAAATGGGTCTACTTCCTTCAAATTTTTGGCAAAGAGTTTTCATTACTATATTCTACTTAGTATATTTACTCTTGGTAGTATGTCTCTGTAGTGTATGCTTTCTCCCTTCTTATTCATTCCATGCCACCTCTCATTATTTATCGTTTGTACAATCATAGCCTCTTGGAACTCATTTTACAATGCATTCTTGCTCAAGACATCATTCATAACACTACCTCCTTCAAATAAATGAGGGAAATATATAGTTGGATGCCCTATTTGTTAAACATGGTAGTAGACATAGGGGCATTAAGACCATGTATAATTGCAACATGTAAACTTTTATAAAAAAAATTAAAATTAAAAAACCCCTTCCTTTGAGTTTCTAGGTTTAAAAGAGTTGTGGTTGTTCCACTAAAAGTCACATTTAGAAGAATATTTATATGATATTTTTTTAGTATGATAGTTATGCACATTCATGAATCTCTTTGAAGATGACTAACATGATGTCCTTACTAATAATATAGGATGCATAATATTGCCTCTTTTAGTGGGGTTTACGGTGTTTGAAGTATTGCTTCATGTTATTTAATCTCTTTTTAAGGATAACACCATATTGTTTAGAAATTCAAGCCTTAAAATTGCTAAGGTCATTAAAATGATTTTCTCAATATATAGTTCATCCCCTAGGAAAAATATAATTGTTTCAAAGTCCAAAACTTTCTTCTTTAAAACATCTAAATATGTTTAGGAAAGGATCTCCAAGCAACTAGGTTTAAAATTTGAAATTTCTCTCCCATTCAAGTACATGGATATTGCCTTATTTAGAGGTCCATATCAACATTTTCTCTTTGTGATTAGTAGGCCATCTCTACATGGTTATATATATTGTTGTTTCATGTTCCTAAAACCCTTTCTTAGTCATTATTTTAACTCGTCTAGTCATCTATTTTATGCATCTTATGATTATAACATGTCTCATTGGGAATCATGGATTTAGTGATCTTAGAATGTCTTATTTGATCACATGTATTTTAATTGATATACTTTCTCACTTCTTTAGTCCTTCAATGAGTAGGAAGTGTTTAACTTCTAAAAGCCAAAATGCATAGATGTGTCATATATTTAAATATTTGATGATGATGGGCCACATTAAACTATCATAGTAAAGGGCATGTACAAGATCATGGGGGTCCAACAAGTGGCAATGAGAAAAAAAATGCATTTTTACTTCGCCCAAAACATGAAAAAAAATGTTGAATTTTTGTATGGATCAAGTAAAATTTATTGGTAATACCAAACTAAAATGGATATCTATTTATAATGAATATTTGTTTCTCAAAATTAATTTTCATCAATTTATGTATTGAAAACAGATATCCGTTTTGCAAACAAAATGGATATCCATTTTGAAAATATAAAATTAATTAAAATATTTATTGAAAACAAATATCTATCCATTTTGAAAAGCCCAAAAAGCATACGTTAGTAAAATGGGCATAACTTTTGTGTTATTGATCAAAATTTTGAATTTTTATAGGTGTTGGGAAGGTGATTTAGAGGTCTACACAATGGATAAGATTATTTTGATAGATTAAGCATACAAAATTAATTATAATCATTTTAAGTTCCTCCTTAAGTTTTAAAATTTCAAATGCTCATAATTCTTGCATTCAAAGTATTTTTTTCATGTTTTTTTTGTAATAATCATCCTAAATGACTTGAAACATTTAAAAAGTAATAAATAATTAAAAAAAATATATTTTTTACCAAGGAGAGTAATTTTTTTGCTTAAATAATCATATAAGGCTTCGTTTTCTTTGATCCTATGTGCACCTTTTTCCCAAGTTCAACTAGGAGAACACACATATATATAGCTATCTCTCCCTCTATCTATTTAGCTATCTCTCCTTCTCTCCCCCTCTCCTTCATTTACCCTCTCTACCTATCTCTCCACTTTTCCCTTACTCTACCTCTATCTACCTCTCCTCTCTCTCTCCCTCTCTACCTAGCTCTCTCCCTTTCTCTTCCCTTCTATCTTTCCTACATTATATACATCTCTACATATCTCTCCCTATCTCCCTCTATCTATATCACTCCATATTTTTATATCTCTCTACTCTCTCTAGACACGTTCCTAAATTAGAACATGTACACATTTTATAACGCGTACATGTTTCTTATTTAGCCATTTTTTTCCCAATTTGGAAAATACTAATAGTGCACGTTTTTTTTGCAACATTCCCTTTCTGTAGTATTGTTCGAAAGTGCCATTTTCTACATTTTTTATTGCAATTTTGTCTTGTACAATATCTTAACAAGACATATTCTATTCAAATTGTTGGAAGAGACAAGTGCAGGTTGAATTTTTTGAAGTGGAATCAAGTACAAGAAAATTTTACAAGAAGATATGGAAAAAAACTTTTGGATGTATTCATAATGTTCTTGTACTTTAAAGTTTATAGAATAAAGCATCTTCATACTACATAGTTTTATTTGAATATTTAAAGGAGATGGAAATTTGAAAATAGGTTAAGAATCATTTTTTTTGTTATCAAAGAGGGTTTGGTAACCATGGGATCAAAGAAAAGGCAAAAAAAATGTAGAAAGTTAATGACACCTGAAGAAATTCAAGCAAATAAAGAAATAGAGGCACAAAGACAAAGGGATAGAAGAGAAAGGATTAGTCAAATGAAAAATTTGGAAGCATCTAGTTCCATGAAGGATGAGATGAATGTAGATGATGCAAATGTGGAGATGATGAATATGGAAGAAAATGCAATTATGGAGCCAAAACCCAACTATGCCTTCAACTTCAACTTTGAATGATATGGAAATAGCACCTATAAAAACAACTTCAGATATGTCTTCAAATCCACCTCCCAATTCAATATGGAAAATGCACCTATTCAAACAATTTATCTAGGTATGTCTTCAAACCCAAGTTTTGATAATATTGATCTTAGTTATTTAGAGGATGCTGGATACACCATTGATGGTATCAATAATTCTAGGGTTGAACAATGCAAAAACAAAAAAATGATGAAATATCTTATAAGAATGCAAATGAGAATGAAATCCCTCATATTGATGAAAATGATAATGAAGTCCCTTTTATGTTTGAAAATGAAAATGAAACCCCTTGCATGGATGAATATGAAAATGTTTTTTTACAATTGAAAAAGATGTGCTAAATAACCTTCCTGGTAAAGTTTCTTGGAGACAAATGAGAACTTATGGAAATAGAATATATAGAATGTTTTTTTATAGAAAGAAATTAGGATTTCAATGTCAACTCATAGTGCAATTGATGAGAATGTCAAAAATGAGAAAAGTGATGAAAAAATAGGTATTTTTGTAAAACAAAAAATAAGATGATTCAATAGAACAAGTTATATCTATTGCTAATGCTATTGATTTTAGAAGTAAGAAAATTTGATCTAAAGATAAGAATATAGCTCGTCGTGCAATAACAACTACTCTAGTTAATAAAGAAAGTTCAAATAAAATAATGTTAAGTAAGATTAGTAAATGTATAAAAGTAAATCCTAAAACTTTGATAAGAGTTGCTAAAAGAAGAGAAAGTATTGAAAAGGATCCAGTTAATCAATATTGGAGTTTTAGTGGTAGACTCCCAAGGTCAAACATGAAATTAACTAATGAAATCAAATATATAATCAAAAAATATTGGCATGATAATACAAGAGTATCACCTAACATTAGAGATGTCTTAAAATTAAGGGCGGGTTCCAAAATTCGTGAACCTCATCCAAAGCATCTCTTAGATATGACTCAAACTGAATTATATAAAATTTTTTTAGATGATTCAATCTTACCATTTAATATTAGCATAAGTCAAAGATCATTCAAAAAGTGTCAACCTTGGTATGTTAGAATTAATAAACAACAAACATCTTGTTGTTGTAAGAATCATGTACAATTTCATTATTATTATGATATTTTTCGATATGTACATTGTAATTTTCATGCTAACCAGATTATGCAGGACATTTGTGGTATTAATATGCCACCTGAAACAATCAAAGATTTTATATCAAGTTTGTTTTGTGAACCCTCTAATGGAAACTTATTTTATTTAAAAACATGTATTTATGGAGAATGCAATAGATGTGGTAACTTTTCAATGTCAGGAGAATGTATGCATGAAAGTAGTTTAGATGAATTTGGACAACAATTAGTGGATGTAAACAAATTTAAAAATGTTGAGTATTCTTTAAAAGATGGAAAATTTGGAAATTGTTGTGAGCTAATTGTGGAAAAATTTAGTGTGCATGCATTTATTAAAGAATTTAAAGATAATATTGTACCTAAATATGTTAAACACTCTTAATATGCTCATTGGTTTGATAATAAATTTCGTTTATATAAAAACAGATTCCCAATTGGAACTATATTGTCAATTGTTGATTTTGTTGAAAATTATACTCTTGCTCCACAAGAAGAAATTCAATCACAATATTATAATTCAGTGCAAGTAGCTATATTTGTTCATTTTGTTTATAGGCATGTAGATGATAGTAGAGAATATAATAGATTTTTTTTGAGAGAGTACCATTTTTATGTAAGTGATAATCAATTACATTCATCTGAGTTTGTTCAGTATTGTTTTGATATATTTTATAAAAATTTAAAAGAGAGAGGAATTCAAATGAGAGAACATCTCACATGGTCGGATAATTGCATGGGTCAATTCAAAAATGCTAGAATGTTTTATTGGTTATTTAGAGTTTGTAAGGAAAATAATATCCAACACATGTGGAGTTTTTTTCAAGCTAGACATGGTAAAGGAGAACATGATGGAGCAGGTGCATGTGTGAAAAGAGCTCTTTCTAGAGAGCAACTAAAATTTGAGGATTCTGTGAAATTTAGAGATGCACATGCAATTGTAGATTGGTGCAATACCAAATTGTCTACAAGAAAAAGTGAGAGATCAATAATTCAATGCTTCTTTTGGTTAGTTGAAGAAAATGATATTTTTTCTCGACAAGACTGTGAAATAATTAATGGATCTACATAATGCCATTCGTTTAAGAGTTTGAATGCAAACACATGGACAATATGGAAAAGGGAGCTTGCATGATTTTATCAATTTTGTATTGTAGGTGATTGGGAGGCATGTGAAAATACGGAATGGGTCGAACAATGGCAACAAAAAGCCTTAACACCTACATTGACACATATTCAACATGAAACGATAATTGAAGATAATCAAGTGTTCACATCAGATGATTATGGTCATGTTTCAAATCTTGTACAAGAAGGAACATTAGATTGAATTGAATTATATATGTATGAATCTTTATATGTGAATTAAATGTATGTCACTCTTTATTGAATTTTTTATTTATTTTTGTAGGTTGTTGCACCTGAGGTAAATGAAGAGGAGACAAAGTATTGGTTGGTTAGATGTGTTGAGAGAAAACATAAGTTGGTACATCCTAGAGTGGATGATGAAAAATTTGAGTATCCAACTGGTTCGGTGGTTTTAGTTGGCACCTGACTTCAAAAATATTTGATAAGAAAGAATGGCTTGCCTGCATTTGAAGATTATGAAAGACACAAGAAGATTATACATTATTCACATTTGATTTTGGCAACCAATATAAAACTATTTAGATATGAAGGGAGGCCTGCTAATCAAGTGTTATGGACACTTTCAATGGATGATCATGAGACAATCATAGATGCATTACAAAAAAGAGAGGATGTAGATGGTACAACAAAGTAAATAAATATTAGTAAGTATATAGTTGTATATATATTTAAGATAGTCGATATGTAGTTAAAAATTTATCACATATACATGTCTATATGTATTTGTCTTTAGTCATTTCCTAATTAAAGTTTTATATCATTTTTTGTTTCAGGTCTCTCAAAACTAGACGCATTACAAAAAAGAGAGGACATGCATATATATTACAATGGAAGTCAAATCTAGAGACGGGTAACTATATATAGTTCTAGATACATTTAATTGATAGTATAAATATAAAACTAAATTATCATTTTATAAAAAAGTTTATAATTGATTTCATATCCCCTTAAGCCATTCTCTTAGGACCCTTTAATCCATCCTCTTATGTACCATTAATCCATCCTCTTACATCCCCTTAAGTCTCTCTATTAATTCCCCTTAAGCCATCCTCTTAAGACTCCTTAATCCATATCCTCGTATATCTACCCTTAATCCATCCTCTTGCATGCCCTTAAGTCACTCTCTCAACACCCCTTAAGCCATCCTCTTAGGATACTTTAAGCCATATCCTCATATATCTATCCTTAATACATCCACTTGCATCCCCTTAAATCACTCTCTCAAAAAACCTTAAGCCATCCTCTTAGGACCCCTTAATCCATATCCTCATATATCTACCCTTAATCCATCCACTTGCATCCCCTTAAGTCAGTCTCTCAACACCCCTTAAGTGGTGTAGGGCACCAAGGTGTTCATGGGAAAAGTTGTTGAATGTTGATATTTTGGTCTAATTGAGTCATTTTATGTGTAATAAGGTCTTGAGGACAATTTATAATGTTTTTAAGTTGTTTTGAGTCATGTTGAGTCAATTTTGTAAATATGGTCAAAAGTTGCAAAATGTTGTCATGCAACTTTTGCATTTTTGTACTTTTTGGGAAGATGAAATGTTGGGGAACTGAAAAGAAGTTGTAGTCAGTTGGTTTTGGTTTTTAAAGGTTTAAATATGATTGGTGAAGCTTGAATAAGGTTGCACGTGTTTTTTTTGAAGATTGAATAACAATAAAGCTCTATTTTCTATGTTTTTACACTAAATTTTGTTGCTACCGAGATTTGTACGGCCCTGTACAACCTGGTAGCGATCAAATCTTGATTGTAAGTGATGGATCATTGAATCCTTGTGCTTTTCATTTTTGTCTCATCTAATTTCATTAATTTTTGAGTAATTTAGAGAACTTTTTCTACATGTTGCTTGAAACCCTCATTTAGGGTGTGTTTCGACCAAAAATCATGAATTTCCCCTCATTCCATTGTTGAATAAACCTTAGACCTGGTGGAATGAGGGTAGAAATGTTTTTTTTTGTGTTCTTGAATCTTGCAGGAGTAGGGGAGGTAGGTTGGTGAAGATTTGTTGATGCCCTAGTTGGAAAACTCCATATATTTGACTTAAAAGTTGCCTAAGAGTTAGGGTTTGGTAAAAATACCTTGAGGAGTTGATTGTAATGATGGGAAATTATTGGGAAGACCCTAGGAGACATTTCTGAGCCATTTTTGTGAAGATTTGAGGCCTGGGTTTTGAAAAACTTATGGTGACCTATGCAAACAAGCCTAATTAGGCCCATTATCAAGCGTAGCAACAGATTTTTGAAGGTGTTGTTACAAAGTAGTCATACCTAAAAATTTGGTATGTTTATAAAGAGGATAAAGGGTATCCAAAACAGTTTCTATTTCATGTGTTTGAGTTGTTCCTTTCAAATTATTTCAAAATAACCCCTTTTGTTGTCCTACTAGGAGAATGGTGAGATTGTGAGTGAAACCCATTAAATTAGGGTTCCAGAATTGTAAAGTATGTTGGATTGAGTTTTTTTGTATGCACCCACCCTTATCTTCATCATTAATCCATCCTCTTAGGACCCCGTAATCCATATCCTCATATATCTACCCTTAATACATCTTCTTGCATCCCCTTAAGTCTCTCTATTAATTCTCCTTAAGCCATACTCATAGGAACCCTTAAGCCATCCTCTTATGTACCATTAATACATCCTCTTGAATCCCCTTAATTATATCTATTAATTCCCCTTAAGCCATCCTCTTATGTACCATTAATCCATCGTTGTATATCTACCCTTAATCCATCCTCTTGCATCCCCTTAATTCATCTCCTAGGATTTAGGTCGTAGGGTTAAGGGTTTAGGATCTTCATATCCTAGGGTTCATGAGATGCTTAGAATAAAAAATCTATATGGGTTAAGGGTTTAGGGTTCATCTCCTAGGCTTTAGATACTAGGGTTAAGGGTTTAATATCTTCATATCCTAGGGTTCATGAGATGCTTAGAATAAAAAATCTATATGGGTTAAGGTTTTAGGGTTCATATCCTAGGATTTAGATCCCAAGTTTAAGGTTTTCTAGGGTTCATGAGATTCTTAGAATAAAAAATATATATGAGTTAATGGTTTAAGGTTCATCTCCCAGGATTTAGGTCCTATGGTTTAGGTTTTAGGGTTTCTAGGGTTCATAAGATGCTTAGAATAACAAATCTATATGGGTTAAGGGTTTAGGGTTCATCTCCTAGGCTTTAGATCCTAGGGTTAAGGGTTTCTAGGGTTCATGAGATTCTTATTATAACAAATGTATATGGGTTAATGGTTTAGGGTTCATCTCATAGGATTTAGGTCCTATGGTTTAGGGTTTAGGGTTTCTTGGATTCATGAGATGCTTAGAATAACAAATCTATATGGGTTTTAAGGGTTTAGAGTTAATATCCTAGGCTTTACGTCCTATGGTTTAGGGTTTAGGGTTTCTAGGGTTCATGAGATGCTTAATTCATTTAATCCATTCCTTTAATTCATTCTCTCAACTCCCCTTAATCCACCCTCTTACATCCCTTTAAGTCATTCTATCAACTCCCCTTAATCCACCCTCTTGCATCCCCTTAATCCATCCTCTTTAAGGACCCTTAACTCATATCCTCTTACATCCCTTTAATCCACCCTCTTGCATCCCTTAAGTCACTCTCATAGTTCCCCTTAAGCCATCCTATTAGGACCCATTAAGCCATATCCTAGGGTTCATGACATGCATCCCCTTAATCCACCCTCTTACATCCCTTTAAGTCATTCTATCAACTCCCCTTAATCTTCCATCTTACATCCCTTTAATTCATTCTATCAACTCCCCTTAAACCACCCTCTTGCATCCAATTAATCCATCCTCCTAAAGGACCCTTAAGTTATATCCTCTTGCATCCCCTTAATCCACCCTCTTGCATCTCTTAAGTCACTCTTATAATTCCCCTTAAGCCATCCTCTTAGGACCCATTAAACCATATCCTAAGGTTCATGAAATGCATCCCCTTAATCCACCCTCTTACATCCCTTTAATTCTATTACTAGTATGGATGTGTTTGGTGGTGTTGTCATTAATGTTTTCATTGATGTCAACATAGTTCAACTTGATTACATATGGTATTTGTATAGTTGAGATAATCTAGAAGTGCTTAGAGTGCATGGAGCTATATTTATGAAGTTGTAGTTGTGTTTTGCCAAGTGCTTGTGTTGAAGTGTGTGTTCTAAGTGTGCTCTAGTATTGTGCTTTTCATTTTTCTATTTTGATCCTATGCTTGTGTGGATCTATAGTTGTTTTCATGAGCTTCAATGGAAAATATATTCTGAATTTTAGCTTCTAGATCGATGGAGAGTGAAAGATGTGTTCACCGGTGTGTGAACTAGTTTGGCAGAACTATCTGATTGTGGACTAGGAGAATTTTTTTGGCTCTGTAGTCTTCTGGTATTTGGTTTAAGATCATCCAGATTTGGGAGATGATTCATATTGATGGTTTATGTGTTCTGACAAATGTGCTTATGTTTTGGTGCTCCGAAAAACCTGCTCTAGAGCTTCTGTGTGTTGCTGGTTGGTTTGGTTGGACTATTGAAGAGTATTTTGTGAATGAAGAATGTTACAGTTGCTATGGATGTACCTGAAGGTTTCTTAGATATGGTGAAATTTCTGGTGAAGTGTGTTGAGTGATCCATGTGTGATCATCTTGCTGAAGATGCACGCAATTCAAAGATCGGTGGTGTTTTCCTTAGGTTTGGCCAACTTGGTGTCTACACATTATATTAAGTTTTTGCATCGAATTAAGGAAGCATGTGATTTATCTAAGATGTTGTTTGGGTCCTAATTAAATGTATAATTGGTCCTCTCATTCTTATCCACTGCGAGAATGTTGAGTAGTCGACTTGATTTGAATTTGTAATTTGAAGAGTGTTTCTAGGGTTTGAGATGGTATAAAACAAAATCAAGCTATTGTGAATTGATCATCCATCTATCATTTGATCAAGCAAGCATGTGAAGTGTGCGAATGAGTGCGATAAGCAAAGTGTGCAAGAGAAAATCAAGGCAACAATACTTTGATGTGTTAGATTCTTGAAAGCAGTGAGCTGATGGTGTTTACAATTTTTTGATCAAGCTGCAAGTGTGTGGAACCTTTGTGGTGGATCTTTATTTATCTTTTCTTTTTCTATAGGTAGTGAGCCTCCTTTCTGGACAGTAAGTCCTTTGTTGGTAGTGAGCCTTGTATCTGGGTAGTGAGCCCTCTAGCAGTGAGCATTTGTATCTGGTATTACATTATTGCTATATTGTGAGCTAATACTCACCGTGGTTTTTCCCCCATTGGGTTTTCCACATAAATCTGGTGTCTCTGGTGTTTTCTTTCTGTTATCTGCATTTCATGTTTAGACCTAATAATAGATTAAAGTTAAATATGAATTGATTAAGGTTAGAAGTAAAGTAATTTGATACAACTAATTTACCCCACGTCTCTCAATTGTCTTGTGCATTTCAAAAATTGGTATCAGAGCTCTGGTTCCTCAGTTAAAAGCTTAACCGCTTGAGGTAGATCAAATGGTGCACAAGTTACAGATGCTTATTTTTGATGGAGTTGATTACAGTGATTGGAAATAATAGATGAGAGGTTATTTGGTTTCTATTGGTTTCAAAACCAAGAAAGCTATGGAGACAAAGTATGTTGCACCATCTGTTGGTCCTTCCTCTGCAGATGAAATTGTGGCTTATGAAGAGAATGAAAAGGAAAGGTATGCTATCTTCAGTGCTCTATCAGGACTAAAGTTATTTATTTAGGCACTGCTTATGAAGTATGTGAAAGATTGAAAGAAATTTATGAAGGGAATGATAGAGAAATTTTTTCAAGGAAGCTAACAACTAAGTGAAAATTTGAGCATCTGAGAATGGAAGAGGGAGAAGGTATTACAAGCTATTATCAGAGAGTTGAAACTATAGAAAATGAGATTAAGAATCAAGGTGGTATTGTGTTGTTAGAATATGTGGACTAATTAGAAAGTAAACTAACACACCAATGAAACATTAGATTGAAGGAAACTCTAATTAAGTAAAAAAAACTAAATATTCTTCAAAGTCATTTCATTGTCCTCTATCTTCAGTGTTTCTATAGAAATTATTTGCTCTTATTTGGTTTAAGCAGTAGCTCAGTAGAATGACCACTCCAAGAATGAGTATTATGGAAGCTAAGAAATATAGACTCCTATGCTAAATGATTGTAAGATGATACGACTTATTGTGCAGCTAATGAACATGATTAAGTTATGAATTGAAACTAGATTTATGTGCTTGATTGCCGGAGATATTTCACTATAATGCTCTTACTATGCAACTAAAATTTATCTTTTGGAAGAGCAAGGAGGTTGTATTTATAAATTTTCAAAAGGAAAAAGCTTTGTTGGAAAGCTTCAATGGTTGAGATTTAGCTTGGAAGAATGGATGGTGAGAGATGGAGAGGTTGGAAAGAATATAGCTGCTCGAGAGAAAAAGGTGGATTGTGTTTTCAACCCACAAAACCTCCTCATTAAAAAATGGAGAGAAATTGCCATTTGTCATGAAGTAGTTTTGTTTGTTGAAGATAATTGCTCAATTAAATAATAATTTTATTTAATTTCTTGTGACATGTGCAAATGGAAGCTTCCAATTAAATATAAATATTTAATTATATGTTTGGAGAATATTTTAGAAGCTTTCTTAATTAAATATGAAATATTTAATTAAGTGTATGGTTATGGGTTTTGATATTTGAAGAAATGTATTTACTTTATATAATAAAGTAATGTGATAATTAATTAAAATAAATAATGGTATTTATTTAATTAATTAAGAAGACATGAGAAAATGATAATAGTGAATGATTTATAGAAAAGGTGAACATTTATAAATAAATTATTAAATTTATTTAAATGTAGTTGAATCAAGAAGATTAATTAAATAATGCGTATTTAATTAATTTACCAGGCTAATATGATGTGACCATTTTTAGATGTGTACATTTTTCCCCTCCTTGAAGTGATGTATTTTACGCTTTGCTTCAAAGAAAAATCCAGATAATGAAAATTTTGCCCCCGAGTTTGAAAAATTGACTGATGATGCTATATGCCCCCTTAGGTGATGAATCAAATAAAGATGATTTGATGATTTTTTACTGATTTGCTATCTGATTCATCGACTGATAAAGATGATTTGATGAAAACCACTATTGAAAGATTGATATGAAATGATGATGATGATGATGATGATGATGTTTTTCAATTGATTTAGCATGTGATAGTGAATTTGTGATAATTGATTGATTATGACTGATAAGAATGATAAGATGATTGATAAATTTTCTTTCATGATTGATGAAAAACAAATAGTAAGATTGATAAATTTTCTTTCATGATTGATGAAAACAAATAGTAAGAGTGATTTGATTGATTGAATGATTAAATTATTGGATTGAGATGATGGATCGATTAGATGAAAGGTGAGATGAGGAAGATGATGCAAAATGATGGACAAGAGAGGATGATAAGCGATATGAGATTGGTAAGAGAAAATGAGAAGAAAGAAAGCACAAATGGATTCAAAAATAAGTATGATGTTGCCCCAGTCAAACTACAAGCCAATATGGATTGATGATGATGATGATAGTTTTTTTGATGAGGGAAGGATACATCCTAAAACAACACAAGGATAGGGAAGGATACATCCTAATGATGATGATGATGAGAGTGTTGTTGATAAGGGAAGGATACATCCCAAAACAACACAAGGATAGGGAAGGACACATCTCGAAACAACACAAGGATAGGGAAGGATACATCTCGATGATGATTATGATCAAGGCTTATAGTAAGGCTAGGAACAAGACCAAAGGTATGATTAAATGATTTGTTCTAGATTGAATGGATTGATTAGATGATATTGGAAGAAAGGATTGAATGAATTGATTGAGATAAGATTGGAAGAAAGGATTATATGAATAGATTGAGATAATTCAGATGAGATGTGATGGATATGATAATGCTCATGCATAAACTAAGATGGATGCAATCTATCTAATATGCAAACTAAAATGCAAAGTTGTCATTTTGTGAGCTGCTTTATGCTTTACGTTTCATCATTGAGCTTATAATATGTTGGAAGTGAGTACAAGCATCAAAGGGGATATTCACACAATTGATGACCCGAGTACTACTTCCATGATGTTTGATATAGCAAGTTAATACAAGCATCGAGGTATAATTGAACCAAGATGACCTGAGTATTGCTTCCATAAACAGACAAGAGTTAACCTTTTTCTTATGTAAATCTTGAAATGTCATCAATGATACATTGTAGAGCATGTCCCATGACAAATTTTCATAGTAATGATCAACTCACAGACAATAGACAAAGAAAAATCATCCTTCCTTGCGACTCTAGTTCAGTACATCATTGAGCCACTCCAGAGATGTGATGTCATCAAATTTAAAAAAAATAAATTCAACTTATGCTTTAAGTGTTTCATTCATTGTATTCAAATTAAGATCATCTAGTTTGTTTCAGTTTCAATGTGTGACATGTCTCAAAGCTGTTTTGACCAAACTTGATTGGATATTGGATTGTTGATCTGATACTTGATGCATGTTGCTTGTTTGTCTACTCAAAAAGTTCAAAAAGTTGATTGCCCCTAGAGAACTCAAGATTTCGCCCCTAGTCTAGGGTGAGACATGACCAATTTATTGATGAAAGCATATGATTTATTGATTTTGTTTTGGATTTTGGGAAATATTTTGATTTTTTTTTTTTTTGATTTTGATGTATCTGATTTTTTTCTGATTTTTGCAAGGAAATTTTAAGATGGAATGGGATGACCAATTGAAGAAACAAGATGCCCCACAATATAAGAGAAGATGCATGATGGAAGATATGGTATGGAAGATTTGGATGAAGTGAATAGAACAAGATGCATGATGTTCAAGAAGATCCTTAACCTTGTCAAGATCAAAGGTGAAAATGAGGATAATGACCATGAATGATAAGAGGAAAATGGAAGGTAATATATGGATAGGGAGATGGATATGAAAGATAATATTTGCATGATAGGGGGATGGAGGAAGGATTTAAGCATTAAGTTTCATGACTAATATCCCTTGAATATGTGCTCTAATAGACCATGGGAATGAGAATAAGACTTATAAATGTTGGCATGATAGTAGAAGCTGAGGCCTTATGCAAAGCTTTGAATTAAAGGAGGAGAATGGGGGATGGATGTTGGATAATGAATAGGAGGTTGGAAGGCTTGGTGATGGATAGATGGAAAGGATGGAAAGATTAAAATTGGCACACACCTTGAAGGGTGATGGAGTGATGGAGGAAAAGTGGATTTGGAAGGTGATATGTTTTTAGATGGGAGATGGGGAAAAGCTTTCGGATTAGCAAATTTGGATGCCAATTTTGATTTTAATGCTTCTATGATATTTTCTTTATGGGCCTTTATGGCCTTTTGAGATTTTTCTCTTTGATTTATGGACCTTTGCGGTCTTTGAAATTTTTCTTTTGACTTGATAGGCCTTTGTGGCCTTTTGGATTTTTATTTTGCTTTGATGGGCCTTTTGAAATTTTCTTTTTATTTTTGGATCAAATTTTCTTTTATTTTTGCATGACTCTTCGAGGAGACATGTTCATCCTTTGATACATGTGGATTTTTATATTGAAGCTTTTGACATTTGGCACCCAAAATTGCTTCCAAGGGCAATGGGAGGAGTGTATTGAGATGAATGATATGAAGGTATGATGGATGAGTTAATGTAGGAAGAATTTTGAAAGTGGATCAAAGATGTTTGCCTTTGTTGTTCTTGAAGAATAGGAGATGGAGAAATGTGGGACCCTAATATGGATGGAAGGGTTGATGAGCTAGGGTTGGGATGATAAGGACCAAGGATAGATGGAATGTTTGATGGAATAGCATAAGGACCTAGGATAGCGGGAGTGTTTGGTGGACTAGGATAAGGACCTAGGATAGATGGAGAGTTTGATGAACTAGGATACCTAGGTTGAGCATGAGGTATATAACCAAGGCAGTGAGAATATGGATGTGCTTGGACAGAAAGGGGTTCTAGGATACCTTGTTCATGAAGGCCTAAGCCTTTGCCTTTGTAATTCATAATTTCACACATTCGTTTACCCATAGGATATGCACTATTTTTGAAACAAGATGCGAGTCCATTTTGAGGAAGATTTGATATGGATGAAAGGATAGGTGTTGGAAGTAAACCGGAGTGGATAAAGGTGGAGGATCCCAATTTATAGGTGTGGGGTTCATGGATAGCTTGAATAGGTGTGATAGGCTCTTGACATGAGGATGATGGGATACTTTGATCATGAGGAGAATTAGGAAGGTGATAGGATCTTGACATGAGGATGATAGGATACTTTGATCTTGACTAGGAAAAGAATCATTAGATGGAGTAGCTTGATCATCAGATGGAAGAGAATCGTAAGATAGGATGAAAGAATTTTCATGCTCCTGGGATGTGATTGAGTCATGAGAGGGTATGGATTCATAAGATGGGGTGGAGGGAGGACTTGGAAGAACATTTTGTTCTTGAGATGGAAGAGGATTATCATGGGTGAATAATGAAAGGAGGGGATCATCATATGATTCTTGAGAGATGGGATCTTGATCAAAGATTGGAAGGGTTTGTAGGATTTTGGTATCATGGGATGGAGTGGAAAGAATGTTTTGATTGAGATGTGTAGATTGAAATGAATCATTGGATGTAGAGGATATGATAGAAGAAGGTGATTTGAATGGAATTGTTAACTTCGGTGGAAGAATCGTGAGGTTTATTTTGAATTATGGGGGATGAAGATAAATGCATGACATGGCAAGATTGGTCAATTCTATTTGATGGCTTAGATTTGGGCTTCCCATTGATCCTTTTTAAAAATTCAAAAACATTGAATTTGGATGATGTTATTTTTGGAGGAGAAGAGGTTACGTTCATATTTCTGTCAAAGGTCTTTTTAGTTGTTCCCCATTGTATTTCCTTTATTTATCTTTGGATTGCTTTTATTTGTTGGATAAGAGTACTAAGATTGTTTAAGGGAGTTTCATTCTTTTCAGGATCCTCTTTAATTTTCTCCATATCGTAGTTAGAGGACAATTTGGCACCTTGGTTTGCCAATAAAAGAAAGTATCCTTCTTTATTTTGCTCTAAAATATTTTCCATAGCTAAGAGAAACTATGGATCTTGTTCAACTTCTTGAAGCATTTCATTAGTTATTTCATCATTTGAACTATTTCCATTAAGCCTATGAACAAGATTTCCTTCCTTATCACCCATGTTGTAAAGTGGATCTCTTCTTTCGTCTTCTTCTCTTTGTTTTCAGGAGCTTTTGGAAATAAGCATATGCTTACACCAAATTTCAACTAACGTTGATCACAAAATGAGAGAGTGCAATTTGTGGGATATCTTAGTCAGAATAGAATGAGAATTCTATTGATATGACTAAAGAAATTTCTAATTTTTTAGCTCGTGATTCCCTAGTTGGAAGGATGATGATCCTGTTGTGGGAATTAAACTGGAAATCATAAATAAAGGTGATGTTGCACTTTGTGATGTTTTGATCGTAGTTTGTGAAAATAAGGATTTTTGTGGGTGCCTAATGTTTCCAAGTTTTGCTCTATTGTTGATTTCCAATCCCTTAACATAAATTTCATAGTTTGATTTGCCAAATTCTTGTGTTTTCTGGATGATTTTATCTGAATTAATGTTTTGAAAACACAATATGCAATAGGAAGACAGTTGTTTTTAAAGACATAGAATCTAAAACATTGAGTGTATGTTCAAGAATCGAGCATGAACCTTTTTTATTTTCAATGGTATTTGAACAAGAAGACACTTCAAGTAGACTCACTCTTAATGGTCAAAGGGTCATCATATTAATCATAGCCCACATCTTAGAATTGCGTCGACTCACACAGCCATGTCACCCCCTAGAGGGTGCCCGTGTTTTTGTCTTTTCTAGGTATGTACTCAAGGTTAGATTTCTCGATCCCTTGTGCAAAAAATCCATGGAAATTATATGGTGAGTGTCTTGGGGGCAGATTCTTCCCTCCCCTTGCACTATGAATATTATGACGTTTGAATACTAACACGGCTAGATTTCTACACTATGGTTCGTAGTAAAGGTATTTGTTTGGCATGTCAATAGATAAACTCCCTCAGGAGACCTCCCAATCTTTAGAACAAATCTTTTGGGGATGGTTATCTTGCACACTTTTGTTGAATATGGGTTTCCCCAAAATTCACTTTTGATTAGAGTGGGTTGGAAAACCTGGCTTTGATTGTTCCCATTTAGGTTGTTCCTGTAGGGTGAGTAATTTTTCCCACTATGACATGCCTTCTAAAGGATTTAATAAAACATGAAATGCATAAAATGAAAAAGGTAAGTCTGGTGTTTTGGTCACCCAGTAAAGGGGAGAGCATAAACCTATTACCCAAGAATCACAACAAACAAGTGGTTGAGTTTTAAATCCAAATGACAATTTTCTACACTAAGTGAAGATGTTGCTCCACAACAAGCATTGGATTCATTTTAACCAAGATAAAATAATGTTTGGTGACTACCATAGGATTGATAAATTCCAAATTTTAAATGTCTATCCTAGGTTTGCTTCATTTTACTTTAAAACTAACAATAAAACCACTAGCCGTGGTCGCGTCAGATTCATACAATAAATTAAGAATGAGATTATGTGCTAGAACAAAGGTCATATGCGCTACAGAACTCCCAAAGTGTTTAAAAAATACTTGTTACAATCATGTGATAATGCTTTTTCTTTCATTTTCATGCTCCATGGTCCTTTAAAACCTACAATACAAACTCTAAATTTTAGATGAGATCAATAAACAAGAAGATATGAGGGTTAGATAAATGATTAAGCATAAAAACCCTAAAATTTAGACCAAGTTTCATTGTGGTTTTACATTAAGTGAGCATTTGAAAATTTAAACTCTATCAAAGATGATAAAAACTTACAAAAGTAGATAGCTTATGAAATTTTACCCCATTTAAAAACACAAAGCTCTGAAAAAGACCAAAATATGACTAAGATATGGCCATTTTAAGATTGACTATAAAAGTGCTAAAATAGGCTTTGTATGCGCTAAAACATAAGTCATATGCACTAAAAGAAGTGCCAAATGCGCTAAAATAGAATCTAAATGCGCTAAAACAGTTGTCAGATGCGCCAAAACATAGCTCGTATGCATTAATCCGAGGCTTGTATGCACTAAACTGAAGCTCCAGTCTGTCACCTGTCAAAAACCTGTAATAAAAATATTAAAAATGGGGCAAGGCCCCATGGTGGGCTCCAAAAATGTGTTGTTAGAGTATGTGGACTAATTAGAAAGTAAACTAACACACCAATGAAACATTAGATTGAAGGAAACTCTAATTAATTAAAACAAACTAAATATTCTTCGAAGTCATTCCATTGTCCTCTATCTTCAGTGTTTCTACATAAATTATTTGCTCTCAGTTGGTTTAAGCAACAACTCAGTAGAATGACCACTCCAAGAATGAGTATTATGCAAGCTAAGAAATATAGACTCCTATGCTAAATGATTGTAAGATGATACAACTTATTGTGCAGGTAATGAACATGATTAAGCTATGAATTGAAACTAGATTACTGAGCTTGATTGCTAGAGATATTTCACTATAATACTCTTACTATGCAACTAAAATCTATCTTTTGGAAGAGCAAGGAGGCTATATTTATAAATTTTCAAAAGGAAAAAGCTTTGTTGGAAAGCTTCAATGGTTGAGATTTAGCTTGGAAGAATGGATGGTGAGAGATGGAGAGGTTGGAGAGAATATAGCTGCTCGAGAGAAAAAAGATGGATTGTGTTTTCAACCCACAAAACCTCCTCATTAAAAAATGGAGACAAATTGCCATTTGTCATGAAGTAGTTTTGTTTGTTGAAGATAATTGCTCAATTAAATAATAATTTTATTTAATTTCTTGTGACATGTGCAAATGGAAGCTTCTAATTAAATATAAATATTTAATTATATGTTTGGAGAATATTTTAGAAGCTTTCTTAATTAAATATGAAATATTTAATTAAGTGTATGATTATGGGTTTTGATTTTTGAAGAAATGTATTTACTTCATATAATAAAGTAATGTGCTAATTAATTAAAATAAATAATGGTATTTATTTAATTAATTAAGAAGACATGAGAAAATGATAATAGTGAATGATTTATAGAAAAGGTGAACATTTATAAATAAAATATTAAATTTATTTAAATGTAGTTGAATCAAGAAGATTAATTAAATAATGTGTATTTAATTAATTTACCAAGCTAATATGATGTGACCATTTTTAGATGTGTACAGGTACCATGTCAGATGAAGATATAATTGAGAAGATCCTGATGACCCTACCAGAGAATTATAGTGACAAAGTCTCTGCTATTGAAGAATCATATGATCCAAATAATTTCACTAAGAAGCACCTATTTGGTATCTTGACTACATTCGAGATGAGAAAATTTGCTAAAAATAAGGAGAAAATTGAAACAACCTTTAAAGCAATGAAGATGGGAGATGACGCAGAGGATGATGATTTAGAAGAGTTGGAAGCAAACTTCACAAGGAAATTAAAGAAAGGTACTGGTAAATACAAAGGTATGTTGCCCTTTTGAGTGTTTCAGTTGAGGAAATATTGGTCATTATGCATCAAGATGTCCTAATAGAGCTACTCACAATAAGAACAAGGATAATAATAATAATCACATAGACAAGAAGGCTAGGAAGTTCAAGGAAGATGCAAGAATTTTTGATGATGAGTATGATCTTGAGGAAGATAAAGATGAATGCTTATTTCTAGCCCTTGAACATAAAGTTGTATCTACTAACAATGAAAGATGTGCAAAATAATCTGGTCTAGAGAGCAAGAAGGATGAGATGGAAGGCACTCCGGTGACTTCTTTTCATGCTAGACAGGATGAATACTTTTGGGTAATTGACAGTGTGTGTTCAAATCATATGACTAGAGATAAGACTAATTTCACTAAACTTGAAAAGTATGATGGAGGAATAGTTATGTTTGGATATGATTCTGGTGCTAAGATTGTTTGTAAAGGAACAATTAGTTTTGATGGGAAACATGTTGATGTGTTTTTTATGCACTTCTCAACACAGGTAATGCATAGGTGCATCACCTCTTTTGAAAGATAGTCTTCCGCAATCAGATTGCAGAACACTATCCCAAGGTTTCTACTATCAGGTCTTGACAATGGTTGGAATATCTCAGTTGTTTGATGTGATTTGCTGGAATCAAAAGATGGTCTTATGGATATTACAAAGCGTAGGAAGTTGGGTCTGCAAATGGAGTTCTTAGGATGTGGAAATTGTTGTTCAGTTGCTGCAGATTCAAACACCAGTCTAGAACTCCTATTTCAGCTTCAGATTTGGCTTTACAATGTTCAATGAACCTTAGCATAGGTTACTTATTAATAAAAAAGGAAAAGGGCGGGGAAGAGAGGAAGTTCCTAGATATGAAACTATGAATGAACAGTGATCATGGAGGCTGCTACAGTAGACAAACTCCCTAAACTGGGTTTTGCTTGGCCAAGAGGATCCTACAGTTACACAAAACCAGTGCAATCTTCTAAGGATTGCAGATTTTTAGGTTGCATACACATATCATGAACATGCAAGTGAACTAAGTTGCAAAAATAAAGTAAAGAAGCTCAAACTAGCTTTACAAAGTGATTCATCATCAACAAACCACAAAAAGAATGAGTTGGAAATTCATCAAATACTGTAATAACAAACACCATCATCAGTTCCATTCAAGAGATTAACGACTAAACTAAGAGGGAAGTAGAACCATGCACACATAATGAGAAAAATGAAAAGGAAACACCCATAAATCATGCAATGTTGCTTTCTATTGCTGCAAAATTCTTTTACACCAGCTCTCCCACACTTTACAAATGAGGGGGAAGCCCCTATTTATAGTTTTCCAAAGCCCAAATGAATGGCCAAGATTAATTTTCATTGTGTGGCCCAGATTTGTTACAAGTTAGGGTTTCACCTACCCCCAATATATGACAATATAAAATACATCTTTATATTTTCCCTATTTTATCATCTAGTGATCCTAGCACTGTAGCAGTTTTGTCCTCTAGTTGATTGCCCTTTTACTATAGCTAAAACTGCTTGAAGGTTGCCCCTATTTAATGTATTTGCAACATTCTTCATCCAATCAACATAATCTTTCTAGAAAATTTGTATTGTTGAAGAGCAAGCATGCTGTTCTTTATCCCGCGAGACAACTCCTGATGAATCATAATAATTTGATGAAAAGTAAAACAACTCTCTCTTGCTCCCCTCTATGCCACCCTTTGTAGTTTTTCACTAACTTCCCTGGCACAAGCCTTCTTTTAATGCCAGTTCTGTTGATGGGTTCCAGGAGGAAAGGCAAGAATATGATGAATGGTGACTAGAGAAATGTGCTTGTTCCTTGTTCAACTTTCTCAATGGGCCTCCCCAACGGACTCGTAGCAGGATCAATAAATCCAACACTCACGGAATGTAGTAAGTGTTTTAACATATAGTGAGGAAAACATTAGCCAAATTCAGAAAATCTAATGTTAGATCCATTCATTCATCATTAAAAGATCATAATATTCATCACTATTCAACATTTGGAGCTCATTTCAACCATAAACATAAATGTGGGTTCAAGGGTGTGGGTTTCCCCGAATGCGGATGGATGACGGACGTAAGGAGATGGTGGATGATAGACAACCTTCCACAGGGGTAGACCCACAAGCGGTGGACACAAGGTAGAAAAATGACGGATGAAAGGTTAATAGCGGGTGGACATTGTGGCTTGGCCGTAGGTGAACGATGGAGCACAATGACGAACGATAAGAGGAAACTCGCGAATGTGGGTCCACAAGGGCTAATGGACGCTGAGCGAAAAGGAGACAAAAGGGAATGGAAGGCAGATAAAAGATGGACAAAAGGCAGATGGAAAGCGGATGAAAGGCGGATAGTGGGTAGGCGAAAAGCGTACAAAAGGTAGACAAGGGGTAGATGTTGGGGCTTGGTCGTAGGTGAACGAAAAAGCACAATGGCGAATGACAAGAGGAAACTAAAAAATGTGGGTCCGCAAGGGCAGATGGATGACCGAAATAAAGCAGACGAAAGGCAGATGGCTAGCGGACAACAGGCGAACATCAGGGCTTGGTCGTAGGTGAATGACAGAGCACAATGGTGAATGGTAAGAGGAAACCAGTGAATGCGGGTCCACAAGGGCCAATGTATGCCTGGTGAAAAGTGGATGGATGACAGATACATGGTTGATGGAAGGTAGACAAAAGGTGGAAAAAAGGCAGATGGCTAGCAGATGGCGGATGGATGGTGGACGGAAGGCAAACGTTGGACAGATGATGGGGCTTGGCTATAGGTGAACGACTGAGCATAATGACAAACAATAAGAGGAAATCCATGAATGAGGGTCCAGAAGGACCAACAAATGCCAAGTGAAAAGCTCACGGAAGCCCATAGGGGTTGGCCCTTGAAGGAAAATGACTTAGTGAAACTCAGGTAGGTGAATTTGGTCAGGGGAATTTGATTGTTTTAAGGCACATGACCATCCTAGGCTTGGGAATAGGGGCACACAAAATGAGGTGGGAGAAAAACAACCTGTCAGGAGCAAAAGAAAGGGGAGGTCCTTAAGTGTTGGAAAAATGTGTAGCAAAGGATTCAAGCTTGTGTTTCAGAACAACACCTATGAGATCAGAAAAGAATCTAAAACTGTGGTAGCAGAAGGAAGAAGAACACATGGAAACATCTACCAGCTTAAGGGAGGAGATGGTCAGTGTTTTGTTTCATAGATTAATGAAAGTTGGTTGTGGCACCAGAGGATGGGACATGTGAATTTTTACAATCTGATAAGGATTAGTTCTAAGGAAGTTATCAGAGATCTACCTAGAATCACAAAGCCTTAATATTCAATTTGAAGAAGATGTCAGTTGGGGAAACAAACAAGAAGAAACTTTAAAGGAAAGGAACAATCATCTACTAGAATGCTAGAATTAATTCATACAGACCTTTGTGGTCCTACAAGAATAAGAAGCCTTAATGGTGACAGGTACTTTATGCTCTTGATTGATGATTACTCTAGGATGACATGGGTTACTTTTCTTAGAGAGAAATCTCATGCTCTTGATATATTCAAGGTATTCAAGGCAAAAGTAGAGAATGAGGAAAAAATGAGAATAAAATGCTTAAGGTCTGATAGAGGTGGATAATTTACTTTTGGTGAGTTTAATGCATTCTGTGAAGAACATGGCATAAAGAGACATTATTTTGCTCCTAGAACCCCTCAACAGAATGGAGTTGTGGAAAGAAAGAACCAGACTATTCAAGAGGCTACTAGAACCATGATGAAAGAAGAAAATGTTCTTGATGTGTATTGGAGAGAAGCAATTCACACTGCTATTTACATTCCTAACAAAGTTCAGATCAGAGGTAACAACACTAAGACTCCTTATGAGTTATGGACTGGTAAGAATCCTACTGTTAAATACTTTAAATTATTTGGAACTAGATGTTACATTAAAAGAGATGATGAGAATCTTGGAAAGTTTGATGCTAGATGTGATGAAGGAATCTTTCTCAAATATTCAAATAACAACAAAGCATATAGATGCTTTAATAAAAGATTGAGGAAAATAGTTGAGAGTGCTAATGTAAAGGTTGATGAAGCTATGCATAGACCAGTTGAGATAATTGAAGTCAAACCTAATGATCCTATCTGTGAGTGTGTGCAAGAAGAAGAAAGGGAAGAAAAAGAACAAAGCGATGAAGAGGAGATTCTGGAACCTACACCTAAGACTCCTAAATATGTACATAGAAATCATCTGGAGAAATAAATAATTTGAGACATAAGTGAAGGAGTGAAGAGAAGAAGCAAAGTGGTTGAGGTAAACTTGTGTTTACTTTCTAAGATAAAACCTAAGACTATGAGTGAAGCATGCAATGATGAAAGCTGGGTTAATGCAATGAAAGAGGAACTATAGCAGATAAAGAATAATGAGACATGGGAACTAGTCCCTAGGCCTGCAAACATAAATGTTATTGGTTCAAAATGGGTATTCGGAAACAAGCTGAATGAAGATGGTGAAGTGGTAAGGAATAAAGCAAGACTAGTATGCAAAGGATATTCATAGGTTGAAGGAATAGATTTTGAAGAAAATTTTGCACCTGTAGCAAGAATGGAGGCCATTTAGATGTTCTTGGCATTTTCAGCTCATAAAGAATTCAAAGTGTATATGATGGATGTCAAGTCTACATTTCTGAATGGAGAATTGGAAGAATTTTAAATGGAGCAACTAGAAGGTTTTCAGTTGTCAAAAAAACTAGACATGGTTTGCAAGTTAAAGAGGGCATTATATGGACTTAAAAAAGCTCCCAGAGCTTGGTATGCAAGATTGGATAGATACCTGACACAATAAGGGGTCCACAGACAACAATCTTTATGTCAAAGTTGAGAAAAAAAAAATGTTGATAGTTGTGGTATATGTTGATGACATCATCTTTGGTGGAAATGAAGGAATGTGTAAGAAATTTGCAGAAGAGATGCAAAAAGAGTTTGAAATGTCTATGATTGGTGAATTGAATTTCTTCCTTGGACTTCAAGTAAATCAATCTAACAAAGGGATATTCATTTCACGCATGTACAGATCCATGATTGGTGGACTGTTGTATCTTATTGCTACTAGACCGGATATTATGCATGTTGTTCGTTTAGTTGAAATATTTCACGAAGAACCTAAGGAAACACATGTTAATAATGTGAAGAGGATAGTAAGATATCTTAAGGGAACTCCAGATTATGGGCCATGGTATCCAAAGGATAATGTTTTCACATTGAATGCATAGACTGATGCAAATTGGGCTGGTTGTGTAGATGACCATAAGATTACAAGTGGTGGTGCATTCTTCCTTAGATGAAGATTAGTTTCATGGTTGAGCAAGAAACAAGATTCAGTTTCTTTATCCACTATATAAGCATAGTGGATTGTAGCAACATCCTACTGTACACAAGTACTTTGGATGAAGAAAACCTTGATGGACATAGGTGTGGTGAGTGATGAACCTATCTCTATATTTTGTGACAATACAAGTGCTATAAATTTTTTGAAGAATCTAGTGATGCATTCTAGAACAAAGAACATATCTATCAAGTATCAATTCTTGAGGGAGAAGGTATTGTAGAATGAAGTTAGACTTGAATATGTACCTACCAAGGAAAAAATTGCTGAAAAATTCACTAAGGCCCTTCCAAAGGATACCTTTGAGTATCTCAGAGGGAAGTTAGGGGTTTTTGCTCCTCTTTCTTTGAACTAAGTGCACATGGAGGTGCATCAGTCTAGTGGATTCATAAACTCTTTTGATCTAGACTGATGATTGAAGTCTACTCCTCAAGGGGAGTAGAGAAATGCATTGTTGCAGTATGTAATGTAGGTGTACTCCTAAGGGGGAGTGAATAGAGATTTATATGGAAAGTTTTTACTTTTCCATTGATGTCAAAGGGAGAGAGAAATTCATGCTTGTGTAGGTTGTTGCTTCTAAAATAAAAGAAAGGGAAGAAAAAGTAGGTGATTGTGTCTTTGATGGTTTTTAACATAATGTGTTGCCATCAATGACATAGGGGGAGATTGTTGCAAGTATGGATGTGCTTGGTGGTGTTTTCATTAATGTTGTTATTGATGTCAACATAGTTTAGGTTGATTACATATGGTATTTGTATAGTTGAGATACTATAGAAGTGCTTAGAGTGCATGGAGCTATATTTATGAAGTTGTAGTTGTGTTGAAGTGTGTGTTCTAAGTGTGCTCTGGTATTATGCTCTGCATTTTTTTTGTGTTGATCCTATGCCTATGCGAATATATAGTTGTGTTCATGAGCTTCAATGCAAAATATATTTTGAGTTTTAGCTTTTGGATCGATGGAGAGTGAAAGATGTGTTCACCTGTGTGTGAATTAGTTTGGCAGAACTATCTGATTGTGGATTGGGAGAAATATTTTGGCTCCATAGTCTTCTAGTATTTTGTTTCAGATCATGCGGATTTGGGAGATGATTCATATTGATGGTTTCTATGTTCTGACAAACGTTCTTATGTTTTGGCACTCTGGAAGACCTGCTCTAGAGCTCCTGTGTGTTGTTGGTTGGTCCAGTTGGACTATTGAAGAGTATTTTGTGAATGAAGCATGTTGCATT
The DNA here is from genome assembly GCA_007115665.2 of Sequoiadendron giganteum. Classification (NCBI taxonomy): domain Eukaryota; kingdom Viridiplantae; phylum Streptophyta; class Pinopsida; order Cupressales; family Cupressaceae; genus Sequoiadendron; species Sequoiadendron giganteum. Next base: position 330,375,097 of record CM021104.1, on the reverse strand, counting down.
TGTTGTGGATGTACCTGAAGGTTTCTTAGAGATGGTAAAATGTTTGGTGAAGTGTACTAAGTGATCCACGTATGATCATCTTGCTAAAGATGCATGTAATTCAAAGATAATTGGTGTTTTCATTAGGTTTGATCGACCTGGTGTCTACACATTACATTAAGTTTTTGCATCAAATTAAGGAAGCATGTGATTGATCCAAGATGTTGTTTGGGTCCTAATTAAATGTATAATTGGTCCTCTCTCATTCTTATCCACCACGGGAATGTTCAGTAGCGGACCTAATTTGAATTTGTAATTTTAAGAATGTTTAGCCAACCTTGGAGAATGTTTCTATGGTTGAAGATGGTATAAAATAAAATCAAGTTACGAATTGATCATCCATCTATCATTCGATCAAGTAATCATGTTAAGTGTATGAACAAGTGCGGAAAGAAGAGTGTGCAAGAGCGAATCAAGGCAACAGTAATTTGATATGTTAGATTCTTGAAAGCAATGAGCTGATGGTGTCTACAATTTTATGATCAAGCTGCGAGTGTGTGGAACCTTTGCTGTGGATCTTTATTTATCTTTTCTTTTTCTATAGGCAGTGAGCCTCCTTTCTGGATAGTAAGTCCTTTGTTGGTAGTGAGCCCTCTGTCAATGAGCCTTTGTATCTGGTATTGCATTATTACTATATTGTAAGCTAATCCTCACCGTGGTTTTTCCTTTATTGGGTTTTCCACGTAAATCTAGTGTCTTTGGTGTTTGCTTTCTGTTATATGCATTTCATGTTTACACCTAATAACAGATTAAAGTTAAAGTGGAATTGATTAAGGTTAGAAGTAAAGTAATTTGATACAACTAATTCACCCCCCTCTCAGTTGTCTTGTGCATTTCAATAAATTCATTCTATCAACTCCCCTTAATCCACCCTCTTGCATCCCTTTAAGTTATTCTATTAACTCCCCTCAATCCACCCTCCTGCATCCCATTAAGTTATTCTCTTAACTCCCCTTAAGGCATTCTCTTAGGACCCCTTAACCTATATCCTCTTAGGTCCCCTTAATCTACCCTATGGCAAACATCACTTGAATTTGTAAGGAATTTATAAGATCCAATTTTCTAAATTTTACTATATATTGTTCTTTTCTCACATGAATTATTTAGTTAAATGACTCATAAAAACTATGTTTACTTTACTTACATTAATTATTTTTGTAGGTTCTCATCAAACCGGTCTACCATGTGGTTGTCATTGTAATTTTTTTTTATCAAGAGACTATGCAAATATCAAATTGTGGTCTTGACCTAAAATTTGATAAGCTTTAATTGTACCTACATGCACATATATGTTTCATCATGTTATATAGTTGTATTAAACATCAATATACATTATATATGTTCGTTCGATGTATTGAATTTAATGAAATTATTAGTCACTTTTTAAATATCTTGTTCCAATTTTTTCTTATACAAATCATGTCTTGTATTTACCACATTTTATATAATTGTTTGATTGTATAGATCATACATTTTATACATACAAGGAGATATATTTTTGTTTAGTGATTCAAATATTTTCTAGAATTGGAAAATAGTTAAAATTACCTACCCTTAATTTCTTATGAATATGATCTAAACTATTTAAGGATTTTTTAAATTTTTCACCTAACCATGTGATAAATTATTGAAATTTAAGAGTTAATTATTTAAATACATGTCCAAACTTAATTCAACAATCGCATGTAAATATATATGAAATTTGATTCTAGATAAGAATTTATATAGTGCATATTGCTTGAAAATTAGATAAAATATATATACATACATGAGTGCATATAATCATCATATTAAATTCAACTGATATAAATAAACAAAAACCTAATCATATTAATCGATATAATGTATGTGAAATGGTCCATGAAATAACATGTTCAAAATGTATATGTCAAGTCCAACACATATATATAAATAAAACTAGAGATCTATAGTCCATAAAATTTAAAACCATCTAACTATCAGGGTGATCAATCAAATCAAGTCTCCTCTTTGCTCCACATGGACTAGATGCACCCGTATCATGCTATAAAAGAGTACAAGAAACTTGAAATTATATTTAAAGTTATTTAGAAATTTTGATATAATTTAAAATATAAACTTGAAAATATAAACTTGATAAAAATAAATTTAATTAAATATCTAGTAAATACAACAAAAATAATTTTTAGTATGCATAAATTACCATATGATCATGTAAATCTATTGACACATTTTGTTCAACGGGTAGAATAACTATCAATTGAGAAGGTTCAAATGCTTGATCTACTATATCCTACATATTCATATAAAGAAAACAATATGTTAAAATCTCAAATATATATATATATATATTTAAAATGTCCCTAATAATTGTATAGGATATTTATTAAAGTTTACAACCTGAAATGATATGACCTCATGATCACACACTTGAGATTTCCCATGCATAAATGCTGACAATGTCTTAGGTATGCCTGCCATGGGTATCACATGGAATCCATGTATATAGATACAACAATGTATACATCATTCACACATGTGTACAAATTCAAATTAAATTAGATCTATGATGTGAATTTACTTTAAACTTAATTTTTTTTTGACAACACACACCTAAGCTGATGACGACTCAGAAGCACTCACCACAAATTATGGTGGGTCGGTATTCGGTATCGCATGACCTCCCTACATCTAGATTTAATATATCATTTCACACATGTGTAAAAATTCAAATTAAATTAGATATATCCACATAAATTAAAATATATATTGGTTTGTACCTGACCAAAAGGTGAGCCCAAATCTACAACACTTGAAATATAGACATGATAATATTGAGATTCAAGCATTGTGTGATCATGCATCTACATCGAACACTTCTTGAATTAGTATTATATTATATATAATTTGATGTTATTATTTACATGAATTTTGCATATTTCAAACAAATTATTTAAATGTGCCCAAGTTCAAAAGATGAACATACATGTGTAGGATGATCCTCAGAATATAGTAAATCCATTTATGACTCTGTCCTAGATGCATGTGGGTCACCTAAAGTGGATGCCTGAGTATGCCCATAGTCTGAGCCTCCATGATCTCTATTGCCCACTTCAGTCATTGCGTGTGTAGTCTAATGAGTGAGATGTCCTGAAAGAGAACTCAATGCTACTAATGTCGACAACATTTTCTGCTATTGAAATACAACAGGAACACCAGGAGAAGGAGGAGCAACAATAGGAACAATCAAAGCATGTCACTAAGGATCGATATGTGCTCCTAATCTATGTTGGGGCATGCCATGCCCAACTCCCTAAAATGACCTCATATCAAAATAGTTGGGTTTTAAACCCAACTCAAACTTAGCCCATAACTTTCTCAAAAAGTATAGGGGCACCTCACAATTTCCATGTGGTGGAGTATCAAACACCATCCACCATCTATCCCAAAAATTGCAGCTATCTACAGGTGCATACACCATTTAATTGAAATTCATTTTTTGGTGAGTGGAATTGGTTCATTTGTTTGGCGGCTAAAATAATGTTGGAAAATGGCTTGTTTGGTAATTTCAAGGTCATGAATTTCTTTATAGGACAATCCATTTGCATAGAATTGTCTCCTCTCTTCTCTCCATTGATGGAACCTATCTAGGTCCGCATCAATAGATCAAACAAAATCGACAATAGTTTGCATCGAAGATGCAAACCGTGCGAGATGGGGGGGATATTAGGCTCATTTTGTATCAAATCTATATTTTCATGAATCACATTAAGGTTTTCTCTAATGATCTCTCTTAACTGAGCCTGATCTACTATAGGGCATGGGGGGTTAGGAGGTGGAAAGTGTGGAGGTGTGAGGTTTTGTTGTGGTGGCAGATTTGGATGTATTGGATCTTTAGGTTGTGGATTAGGTATAAAATCCTCTACGATGAATTTAGGCTCCATGTGAACAATGAAATGGTAATTGCATGTTAAACAATTAAAAATATATATCAACAAACTAATTAAATAATGTACACAATTTGAAATTTATAAATCACATTGAATATGCACAAACTCAAAATATATTTCATTTGAAGACACATTCAATTTATAACATTAAAAAATACATAACATGAAAATCCATAGCATGTACATTAAATCATACAATTAAAGTCATGTACATGTACCCTTGGTTAAATTTGAGCATTTTATCTTCTAGTAACCATATGGTTTCATTTTCCTTGCAAGGTTAAAATTGAGTGGTGTGTGGTTGTTAATTTTAAATTATTATATCATTCTATCTTGGACTAATGAATTTCATTCATTAGTGATTCTTTTTAGATGATTCTATGTATGTCCTAACCTATTCATTGGTTGTCAATGAAAGATGCCTCCTAGGCATCATGTCACTTGTCAAAGTGGTAATGGGGGGAAGGCTAAGAACCCACCTATGAATACTATTGGTGGTCCTCAAGTTATTGATCTCCTTCAATATATAATAGTAAGGGGTCCTCATCAAGAGGCATCTATGTGTGAGAATTTGTAAATTAATGTAATAAAGAAGGTGGATGTGAATTTGTGTAGATTGAATGCATTTTTAAAGGTGTTGTAATGGTAGAAATTGAGAGATTCTTAACATGTATTTGTAGGTAACTACAAAGTATTATATTTTCTAGCAAGGAGGTACTATAGGACACTTGCAATAAATTGGAAGTATTACTATAAATCACTTGCAACCTAAAGAAAAACAATTTCTTGTAAAAAAGGGGCAATGGTACAATGGGTGACTTATATCATAGAAAGGTTAGAGGCACTCACAATTTTATTTGAGATTTAGATATTATTAACTTAGATTTATTATGAGATGTAGTTAGTAGGAGGTCAAATAGTGTTTGTGCTTAGTTTATTTAGTGGTACAATAAATTGGATGAGTGAGTAGCACGTTGTGGTTTCTATATCTACTATAATGACAAAGTATGTTGTAGCTACTCTTGTCTTTAAGGATTTTAGTTATATTTATAGCTTATGTTTAGATGTTGGGTTGGGTCCTGTTGTAGTTAGAAATTAATACAATATTTAGTGTGCCATTAGCTTGGTAAAGAACCTAAAATTTCATATATAAATCAAGCATGTTAATGTAAAGTATCATTTTTTTATGATGTGATGGGGATGGGAGAGCGATGTTAGATAAATTTGATAATATGAAGAATTTTGCAAATATGTTAAAAAAGCTAATAAAAATAAATAGGTTTAGATAGTGTGATGAAACTATTAGTCTCACACCCCCTAGTAAATAGTTCACAAAAATGATTGTTAATGAGAATAAGAAAGACAAGTATCATACACAACTTACAATCCTAATGTTTGGTTATCTATTTTTTTTTAATGTGATGTAATTATTTTGCTATGCACCTAAGCATGAATAGACCTATCTAGGGATTATAATTTTATGTCATTATAAATAGACCTTTCTAGGGACTATGTGTGATTTCAAGGCTAGTAAAAATACAACAAATCTAGACATTATAAATCTAATTTTGGTTTAGGTCCTAGGATTAAGGGTTTTAGTTTTGAGGTCTATGTTTTTTGGAACCTAAGGTTTAAGGTTTTGATTTCTAAGTTAAATGTGTCTAATTTAGGTTAAATTCTAGTTAATTTAGGTATATATTTTATGGTTTTCAATTTAGAATTTAACTTTTTTGGTTTGATTGATGTTTTTGGTTTTAAATACAATTTAAAAAATATAAAATATTCAACATAAAACAAAAAAAAAAAACAAAAACTAAATAACAATTATAAAACAAAAATGGTAGATATAAAGAAAAAAAAATAGAATTCAACCAACCTAGAGGTCGTTGAGGTTGGTTGTGTCGACGGGAGGAGGTGGTAGTGAAAATTTTGTTGAACTGGGTCCTTAGAAACACATAAACGAATCAAGCGAGCTCCCTTAGGCATGCAGATGAAATGTAGTGAGAAAATGAATAACACAGTCATTAATTTAAAAAATTAAATAGCTTTAAGAAATGCGTATGTGTTTTGTAATGCACATGCATTTTAGGGTGTCTACCCTATTGGAAACAAGCTACACTTAGAGGGGGGGTGAATTAGTGTTGTGAAAAAATTAACTTTATTAATCTTTATCTTCAAAGCACTTGTAACATTCAACCAAAATGCATGAACATGAAGCAAACAATCACAACACCATAACACAAGGATTTTGACATGGAAACCTTGTTAGGGAAAAAACCACGGTGGATGGCCAATCCACAATATGATTTGAGTATACTCAAAATGAATTTTATAATATGAGGAATGCACTTGCATTCAGGTACATTGCCTAGAGCTCACTGCTCAAAGAAGACTCACTGTCTTACGAAGATAGTTAGATTAAATCCATTTGAGAAATTGAACTGAGAGATTAGCATCTACATATGCTTGATTATAGTTCTGATTAGGCTCAACAATCAATCTTCTGTCGTTCTGACTGATTCGATACTTGTTCTTTGCTTTGCTCAAACTCGCATCACAAAATTCTTAATGCATAAGTGAAATTGTGCATAATCTCTCTTCTGCACTTCTGATATTCACAATTCACATTGACACACCTTCTTCGTATCTGAAAATGATATGATCAAACACTTATATATATTTGCGACCAAGAATTTAATCGCAATATGTCGGCATCAATAAAACACAAAAATATTTACAACTGTCAGCCCAAAATATGAGTAATGTTTAATGCACATCCACAACAGTCGGCCACAACTTAGCTAGGACCCAAATAAAGATGCTCAAACACAAAAAATGTGAATAATTACTCTTTGAATATCCACAATATATTATGATAATCAAGTCGGTCTTCATGCATTGATAAACATGAAATTAATCAACTGGATCTTCAGACTCGCACATAGATCGATACGAGCCGCTAATATTCAATAGAAGTGGAGATCATACACCAAACAACATTCCCTGAGATACACAACACAAAATAATAATAGGAAATCTTCATAAGAATCAAGAACACAAAACTGTCAGATGCTCTGTTCTTCCTTGACTATCTTCAATTTGTCTGCCGGTATGATCAAATGATGATGTGTGTATCTATTCACAGACTAGGGTTGCCATAAATGACAACACAAAATGATATTAACAGTGTCTCTTTCCAACAATCTCCCCCTTTGGCATTGATGGCAACACAGTGAGAAATGACTAAGTGTCGGATAAATACCAACATGAATTACATTGCCATCTTCAAAATTCCAAAAAGAAAACTCTCCCCCTGAGATGTTTATACATTTTTCACTCTACTATTCTCCCCCTTTGACATCAATGGAAAAGGAAAGAATCCACATACCCAAAAAAAGATCAAACAAAAACTGTTATAAGCAGATTGCATATATACAAAGATGCTTCTTTAGCTTACATAGACTGGAAAATATCTACAAAATCTTTCTACAACTAGATCAAATTTTTGTCCCAAACCCTTTTGAGACTCTCCAAAATTGTTATGTGACCACAAAATAAGTAGGATTATGTCTTTGTAGACTCCAAGTTCGTTGGATCACTAATTGCCATAGCATCTTCACCTTCCTTTAGTGCACTTGGCATTATCTCAATCTTTAGACCAATTAGGCCTCTAAGTTCACATGCTTTTCCACACTTCTATCATTTTCATGCTTCAAGCTCCTTATCATGTCAAGCAGAGATATTACTTGACCTTCTTGCTTTGCAACACCACCAACTAAGCGATCAAAGGCTTCAGAAATAGTAGTGCACTATTTTTCAAGATCCTTAACCTTCTTTTCATTGGCCTTAGTAAATTTTGACAAAGACAAACATGACTTTTAAATATTTCCACCTTCAGACAAAGCATTTTGAACATTCTTCACACATGTGGCTAATAGAGTTTTATCCTTAGCAATCATTTCTTTCAACCCATTGAACCTTTTGGCATCAAATTCCTTCTGAACTTTAATCATGGATGACTTCTCAAGTGACTCTAAATGAGTACTAATAGAGTTAATGAGCTTCTTAAGTTCACCGGAGGAGGAACCGAATGGATCTTTGACATGAGTAGGCATTATTTTCTCTAGAACTCCAGATGCAAGGTTTAAGAGTTCACTGTCCTCAATGTGAGACCTCAACAATTCTTCTCTAGCCTTCACCTGGGCAAATGATGCTACCTTCATTTTTTGAATTGGAGACAAAGTGGATGGGTCAATAGGACCTTCAATCAATTCAGGATCAAATTCTTCCTATTGTTCTACCAAAAAATTCTTCATTGCCTCTGCAGTGTCTCTGGCTTCCACTAGGACTTCCTTTACCTCAACTTTCTTTTCCTCAAAAATTATTTCTTCAGTTGCAAATTCTTGCTTCTCTTCAAGAATCTCAATTTTCTCATCCTTCTCAATGAATACAATTTCAGGAGCCTCAGTCTCCATAGGTATTTCTATATTGTCCATATCAAGAGGAATCTGAGTATCCTTAATTGTATCTAGTTTTTCTTCTTCTTCTTCTCCTTCCAGACCAGATGGGACATATTTATCATGATTTTCTTCAGTGACAACGTCAATTCTATCATTTAACAAATTTTTTCTCAATATTTGCTCAGTTTCTTTTGTAACCTCATCAATTAGACCAATCATGAACTTATTCACCCTTGTCTAGCTCTTGAATTCATTTTTGGATTTATTTAGGATTACCTTCATTTCTTCCATAGATGTCACCAAACATAATTCTGCAATAATTCTTTCTCTCATTTGTTCTTCTTCTATTCTAGCATTTACCCTCCTCATTTCCAAAGTCTCGTACAAGCTTTTAGGTAAGCTAGGTATTATTTCAATAAGAACTTTATTGAAAATATTCAAATACTTTATTGTTGCCCCCTCAAGAGTTATTTGACTAGATTTATCAAAGGTTTCATACCATTTACAAAGTAGTTTGACCAAAGCTTTTTCAAATTATTCTATCGACATACCTGGTTTGTCAATTTTTTCCTTCTTCTATGCTTTGATTTCTTCACTGGAGGATTTTCCTTTGGAACTTGTTGCTGCCTTAGCACCTTGATGCTTGATTTCTATAACTCCTTCATCTGATTCTGTCTCTTCATCTTCAGAGACTAACTCTTCTAACTAACACAGGTTTCCTGAGTTCATTGTGTACCTTTATATTCTTTTCTACATAAGTACCAAACCTCTCTTCTATCAGATCCAGAGGCTTATTCAGTAAATGTTGTGCATACATTTCCAGAATGTGCTCTTCAAATTCATAGCCCATTGGCATGATCCAGACTATTCTAGGATCAGTGGCTTCCATCATGCATTGATAAATATCTACCATAAAACAAATTGTATCCTTATACTTCTCCACAATAAAAGTAGGAATTCTTTCTCTAGCCTACATCATACTCTTTTGAAATATCCTAGATAGTGGCATTCTTTGTCTTAATGTCTACAAATCTTTAAAAGAGATCTCTGATCTGAGCGGGTATCATTTATCTTTTTTCCAATGAACCTTTCTGAATCTCATAACCTTATTCATGAAGTAAAAGAATAAGCATAATAGCAAGTTACCATACTTAAAGGAATTTTTCTTATCTTTCTTGATTTTCCCAAGATTTTCCATTAGCTAACTTTTTATCAACTCACATAGATCATAGTTTGAATTTTCCTTTACCATATGATAGGCTACATAAATTGGTGTTATGGACATAGAGTTGTATCAGCTGGAATGATAGATTTTGTACCCAATAACCATAGATGCAAATTTGACATCTATATCAAAAATATCATCAATTGTCATTGCTCTTCTATCATACTTAGAACTAGTTGCATCAGTGACCATTTGATTCTTCACTGATTTGAGAATTGGTAATCCACCGGAGGAACTTAAACCTGTAACAACACTTATAGCCTATTTTTTTTATATTGAAGGGTATATTCAACCACATGAATTCTACATGAACTCGACTTGATATGTATCAGACCCATTCATTCTCTTCAAAGACAACAAATTTTACAATCAGTGTAAATATCTTCTCTTCTAGGGTTTTGAATTCCAGCTTTCCACATAAGTCTTCTACAATAATGTGATTGTTACGTAAATTCACTAGTTGAAAGCTTCCTAACTCTTTAATGTTCACGTGGATATATGCCCTAATATCTTCAATGTGTAAAACTCCTTACGACACAAACGAAAATTACCCTAATGGGTCTGTCTCGATAGATTTGAAGGGATTCCATTTGAATTTGGGATGGGGTCTATCCTCAATGTCAACTACCAATGGAGTATTCATCTTCACAAATCCACAAGTTTGCAAGTTTTTCTGATAAATACCTTTTCGTCGGATCAAAGTTTGTTTGCCGAATCGCCTTCACACTTGAATTTTGCCTCAATTTTCCAGAGTTTGCTTTAGAGCTCTCCAAATTCTTTTCTCCAAAATGAAAAGTGAAAAATGAAAGATAGAAATTACCTTTTATCACTTGCACACCTAACCCTTTTTGTTGCAATAAATTATTTTTACCCTAACTCATTCGTATACCCTATTTTCATACACTCTGATAGATAAATATTCTGCGGACCTCCAATACTGCATAATACTTTCTCCAATGAGTTAAACAACATTTGTAGAGAATCTATGCACTTACTATACTTATCCACATCCGGTGTCAATTACTGGTTAGGGGGTTAAGATATTTTCTTGACAACTCCCCCTAGGCCAAAGGCCTGAAGCTAATTCTCAGAGGAACTACCAGAAGCAAGTTCTGGTGCTGGCTCATTTCCTTCAATAGAGGGAATTTTCTTCTCCCATTTCTTCTACATCTGTTGCCTGATCACATTTGTAGTGACTTTTTCTTTTACCTTAACATCCTTCTGCATGTTTTTCCTTTGATTTACCAGACCTTTTCTATTCCAACAGAATCTAGCAATGTGACTAAATTTGTTGCAGTTATAACACACAATATTTCTCTATTCAAACCAGTTGTTCCACTTATTTTCTCTTGATCTACATTGGTTAGCAATGTGCCCAATTCTATTGCATGTATAAAATCTAACAACTCTATGAAAGTTGTTCATTATGTTTCTGCATTCATTTGACTTATGACCATACTTGTTGCAGTTAAAGAATTGAACAGAAAATTATTGACCATTTGATTTCATTCTACTTATACACTGAGAAGCCATATGCCAAAATTTGTTGCAACTAAAAAATTAACCATGAAATATCTAAGCATTAGGTTGTCTTACTGGATACCTTCCAGATTTGTTCATTTGATTTCCTTGCCTGAATCTCCTTTGTCCTGATCTGGAACCTTCTCCTTCTTCATATCCAAGACCTCGCTCGTCACCTTCTATCTTTTGACCTTTAATCAGTTCATTAAGCTTGGATGAGCTAATCTTGAAATTCTCCTTGAATTCATTTGCAGTAGCAAGTTCATCTTTGAGATCATCAATGTGCTTTTCCAAGAATTCCTCACTATTTTTGGATTGTTCCAATTCATTGTCCAAACGACTGCATTCTTCAGATTTTTCTTTCAAGGACTGCGCAAGCTTCTCTTCACTTTTATTTTTGTCTTCAACCTCCTTGGTCATTCTCACCATAATAGATTCCATCTCATGTTTTAAAACTGTGTTATCTCTGGTAAGCTTTTCACATTCTTCTATCTTTTCTTTCAAGGCTTGATTGAGTTGATCATCTTCAATGCTCTTACTGCCATTCTTCTTAATTTGATCACAGAGTTCCTTTTTCTTCTCTCTGGACTTATTGATTTTATCTTTTAAAGCTACAATCAATGAATTTCTCAGCATCCATGAGGTTTGCTTGCAATTTCTGAACTTCAGACTTTGACTGATCAAGATCATCTAGGGCCACCAAAAGTTGTTGTTGAAGACTGCTTGAATCCATAGAATTGCATTCCCTAATCTTCCCCAAGCTATTAAAATTATTCTAAGGAACCTTGCTCTAATACCAATTGTTAGAAACAAGCTACACTGAGAGGGGGGGTGAATCAGTGTTGTGCAAAAATTAACTTTATTAATCTTTATCTTCAAAGCACTTGTAACATTCAACCAAAATGCATGAACATGAAGCAAACAATCACAACACCATAACACAAGGATTTGTACGTGGAAACCCTATTAGGGAAAAAACCACGGTGGATGGCCAATCCAGAATATGATCAGAGTATACTCAATTTAATGAAGTTTACAATATGGGGAATATACTTGCATTCAAGCACACTGCCTAGAGCTCACTGCTCAAGAAAGAATCATTGTCTTACAAAGATAGTTAGATTAAATCCATTTGATAAATTGAACTGAGAGATTAGCATCTACATATGCTTGATTATATTTCTGATTAGGCTCAACATTCAATCTTTTGTCCTTCTGACTGATTTGGTACTTCTGCTCTGCTCTACTCAAACTCGCATCACAAAATCCTTAATGCACAAGTGAAACTGTGCGTAATTGCTCTTTTGCACTTCTAATATTCACAATTTTCATTGACACACCTTCTTCGTATCTTAAAATGATATGATCGAACACATATATATCCATGACCAATAATTTAATCGCAATATGTCGCCATCAATAGAACACAAAAATATTTACAACTGTCGGCCCAAAATATGAGTAATGTATAATGCACATCCACAATGGTTGGCCACAACTTAGCTAGGACCCAAACAAAGATTCTCGAACACAAAAACACTTGAATAATTACTCTTTGAATACCCACAATATGTTAAGATAATCGAGTTGGCCTCCATGCACTGATAAATAGGAAATTAATCAATCGGATCTTCAGACTCACCCACGGATCGATATGAGCCACTAAGATTCAATAGCAGTAGATATCATACACCAAACAAAATTCCTTGAGATATGCAACAGAAAATAATAATAGGAAATCTTCAGAAGAATCGATGAACACAAAACTGTCAGATGCACTGTTCTTCCTTGACTATCTTCAATCTGTCTGCCGGTATGATCAAATGATGATGTGTGTATCTATTCACAGACCAGGGTTGCCATCAATGACAACAAAAAATGATATTAGCAGCGTCTCTTGCCAACATATCTGAATGTAAATGCATACGTGTTCGGATTTAGGCTCGGGTACCTGATCCACAACAAGTACGCATTTTTTCAAAACACGTACGTGTTTCCTATGATTTTTTTTGTTTTGGTTGAAAATTACCCTCTTCGTGAACTCAAATTCCAAATTTTACCCCTCTCTCTATGTCTCTTGCTCCCTCTCCCTCTCCCTCCCTCTATCTATTTACATCAAATTATCTCCATATCTCTCTCTCACTCATATGCACACACACAACTTATTTATACCTCCCTATATCTATCTCTTTGTCTATGCCCCTCTCTCCATATCTCTCCTTATCTCTATTACTTTCCTCTATCACCTCCTTTATCTCCCACTCTTTCCCCCTCTATCTATATCTCTCTATCTCTCTCTTTATATCTATCTATATCTCATTATCTCTACCTCTCTCTCTTTCTTTCTCTTTTTCATTCTCTCTTTATCCCTTTCTATTCATATATTTCTCCACCTCTATATCACTATCTCTCTATCTCTCTCCATATCACTCTTTATCTCTCTATATCTCCCTCTATCATTATCTCTCCCTCTTTCCTTTTCCCACTATATATTGATATATATCTCCCTCTCTTCTTCTCTCTCTACCTCTCTACCTATCTCTCTCCTTTTCTCTACCTCTATCTCTTTATCTACACCCTCTTTGGGTGGGTGCAAAAAGATGGGGGCCAAAAAGTGGCCAATTTTTTTTCAGAAGCCATAATGCAAACATGTTATAATGTGCTCATGTTATAATGCAATCGAATTATAGCTTCGATGTATTGAGCCTAAGTCTCAGTCACACCAAAGCTATAATGTGCTTGCGTTATGTCATGTTATAAGAAAAAAAAAATTCAATTCATTATGTCACTATTTTATTTCCAGCCTACAAACCCTTCCCAAGCCTTCTCACATTATTGAGAGCCCAAATTTCACTATTTCTTCATCGATTCTTCGTTAATTCTTTTCCAGAATTTCACCACATCGATGGGGAGCTCAAAGGAGTAATCTTTTTTTTTTGTGAATTTTTTGTTAGAAAGGTAGATTTAATATGTTTTTGATGTTAATTTCTTTAATCTTTGGGAGTTGATAATTCACCTCATTCTCCTCCTCAAAATCCTTCTTCACCTCATGACCAAATACCTAATGAAAAACCACCTCAACAATATCCTCCGATAATTCCTCAACATCCTTCTGGAACTCAACAAAATTTAATGGGGGAAATTGAAAATAACAAAAAACAAATTGAGTTAATTACGAGGTTGAAAGATCCTGCAAGTTCAACCTCACAAAGAACCACATTTGCACAATCACTTGAAGCTATGTTAACTCATTTAGATTCAATTAGAAAGAAATTAAGTGGTTGGGCAGAGAAGAGATGGGAGTATAGAGAATATTATGCAGATAATTTATCCTACACATAAGTCAAAAATGAAAAAAATGAAAATTTTTGACTTGTGTTCCCTTTTCACAAACCCATGAATAAATCAACCTCTACACCTTATAAGCAAGAGGTTTCCTATCCATTGGTGTAACCACCAAAGGATAAATGACCATTTTTGGAAGAGGTGGTGGATGGTTTCTGACCATCCTCCATGCAACAATAATGAGGTCCCACAATATTTCTTGAGGAAACTCTACTGCAAATTTTTCCTCAACAAAATCCCCAACTATTTTGATATGCAGGACTTCCAGGGTAGATGTGGTGGGTCTACATAGGATAGACTAGGGGCACATATTTATCCTCAATGGCCAACGAGACAAGCACTCGCTAGACCAACTTATGAGCACATGGCTATCCCTTCTATTGTGAAGGAGAGTGTTGAGGTTGAGACACTACAATCTATTAGTTCCTTGACCTATAGCATCATAGAGCTTGTCAGTCTTGTAGTATAGCATGAGCTAGGGGAGACTTTGAGGGATAGGATTCCAACCTATATTTTTCAGGCTTGCGGGTCCACCCATGGTTATGACCCATGGATAGTCAGGAGGAAGGGGCATAGGATACATCTATAGTTGATCAGTTGGTGATGACAGAGTCCCTCCTGAATAAGGCTTTCAGCCTTGATACTTAGGTAAATGTTAGCAAGTTCATTGAATTTAATTTATTAAATTTCATTTTTGAAATACAATATTAACTAGTTTAGTTTAATTATTGTAATGAAATTTCAGGGTCATAGCATTCATTTAGATTTCAACGGTCCTCCACCTCCATATTATGCTACGACATGTACTGCCGAGGTATGCAACTAGTAAACAATTATAAATATTACATGTGAATAACATTGTTATATGAATGATATTCTAATATCTGATTTTGGATGTTGAATAGGTTAATCTTGGAGATTTCATGGCAACACCTCCTAATGGTAGTGGAGTTTGAAGCTTCACTCAAGTAATAGAATAAAGAGTTTAACTAATGAATTATACTTAATAGATTTGTGTAGTTTATATTCATATCATTGATTACATTGCACTGCACATCTTTCAAACTCAAATCATTACTTCACATTGCATAACTAATAACTAGATGTTGATAGATGAAAAAAATTTCAATTAAAATAGTTTTTTAGAAAGTCAGTTGACATAAGCAGCAATGCAATTACTTCACATTGCATAACTAATAACTAGGAGTAGTTGTCAATTTCTTTTTCTTGTCATGGAATTCCATGAGACCACATTTTATTGAGGGTTTTTTTCAAATATTTCACTGCCTTGTCTATGCTATGGATGCTTGGAAAAAATATATCAAAGCATAATTGTAAGTGATAGCATAGACAAGGCAATGAGCTGTTTGAAAAATGCCTCAAAGAAATGTGGCCTCATGGTGATGCCTCAAAAGATACCATAATTATTTGAGTAATTTTTTCAAATAGCTCATTGCCTTGGACCTATGCTACCATATTTTACATACATCTCTACCAAAGAATTTTATCAAAAAGTTCACTTCCTTGTTGTTATGGCTAAAAGCCTAAAACAAGTGCTTTCAAACAAACTATGGATGGTTGGGAAAAATATATCGAAGAATAATAGAAAGCAATAGCATAGAAAAGGTAGTGAGTTGTTTAAAAAATTACCTCAAAGAAATGTGGTCTCATGGTGATGGAATACCATTCCATCACCATGAGACCACATTTCTTTGAGGTATTTTTTAAAAGAGCTCACTGCCTTAAGAATAGATAATCCTCTTTAATCAAATCAAGTCATTTTAAGGTCTTGGATTTGATCCCAAAATCTAATACCATCCTCCATCTTCATCCTTAGATCCTATTATTCCAATCCCTAAGTTTATTTATAATCCATCATCCTAATTTCCATCATCATCCAAAATCAATACCAATCTTTATTTCAATCAATCCTCCATTGTGTCTAACCATCTTATCTATCCTCCCTCGAGCCTAATCTATTCTAATCCACCTTCATCTATTCCAACCAATCCCAGCCATATCGATGATGATGAGGATATCCTTTTTGAACAACCTGAATATAATCCCAATGATGATAATGAGAGCATTGTGGATCACCTTGAATCCGTTTTCAATAATAAAATACCCTAGTTTTCCACCAATCCCCCATCCAAACTTCCCCTCAAGTCCCATATGTATTATACCCATCCACCACCACTAATTTTATCCTCACACACTACTTCCATAATTATAAGGATTCCATGTTTATATGTCTCATTGGTATTGGTGCTAAGCTTCCATCCTCCCTACCTTCATCCAATCCCAATCCATCTCCTCTTGCTTATCCTTCCCCTTCCTTTAACAATGAAAACCAAGTCTTTAGCCAAAATTCCCCTCCAAATCCTTTTCAAGGTCCTCATCCTCATCCTCAATTTACCGATCCATGAAAGCTGCCACCTCTTATTCCACTTGTTCATATCCCACATCATTAAAATTCACATCACCCCACAATTACCAAGCAAAGTCATCCCATGTCTCTCATAATTACTTCCTCCAAGGACTATTTGCAAAGGTGGTTGTTTCCACATGCAAAAAAAAAGTGGTGCAATCTTCCCATATCATGCATCCACCTTCATCACCCCCACATCAAGATAAACCCTAATACCCTAAATCTTATGAATCCCCTATCAATCCATCTATCCAATTTGAAGAGTCTATAAAACCTTCCTCCCTCATCACACCATCCATATCAAATGAACTACATCCATATCCTAATCCAAAGCATGCTAAAATAGATTCCCCTCCATATAAAGATTAAGGAAACCCTTCTCCTCTATCATATGATCCCCTTCCATCTCATGATCCCATTTCTAATCAAGAAAAATATATCCCTTCCATCTCATCTAATGATATCTTTCCATTTCAAGAGAAATATATCCCTTCATCCCCCTCTCACAATCCCCTCTAATCACTTCATCTAATGTCATCCTTTTGTGTCCATCTATCAAAGTACCTCTTCCACTCCATTTTATGTTCGCTCTCAAACTGTGGTCTCAAAGTACACCTTCCACCCCATCTAATGATCCTCTTCCCCTCATGATAAAAACACCCCTCCCTCTTCATGTCATGACCCCCCTCCATCTCATAACCAAGACCACAATATACCATCCACCCCATCCCAGCATAATAGCATAGACAAGGCAATGAACTCTCTAAAAAAATGCCTCAAAGAAATGTAGTCTCATGATGATGGAATGCCATGACAATAAATTTTCCATGGAATTCCATCACCATGAGATTGAATTTTTTTTTTTTGTCATGGCATTCCATCACCATGAGACGACATTTCTTTAAGGCAATTTTTCAAACAGTTCGCTGCCTTCTCTATGCTACCACACTTTTCATATATGTCTACCAAATCATTTTATCAAATAGTTCACTGCCTTGCTGCTATGGATAAAAGCCTAAAATAGGTGCTTTCGAACAAGATATGGATAGGGAAAATAGTAAGCATAATATATAGTTCAATAAGTACTCAATTTTTTTTTGATTATCTCCTACATTATAAGACATGACCCGCATCGCTATTCTAGTTTTTCGTGATTGAATAATTTTTTTATTTTTAGATGATGCAAGCAGAAACACCTCTCGATGTTGGTAGGGAAATGGAGTGTGGTTTATATTACACAATACATAGCTCAATGGCTCTCATGGAGGTATGAGGTAGATTAGTAAATTTCAAATTACATTCGTTGTTATAGCTTTTTATTATTGAAAAATCAAATGATTATTGATTTTTAGTTTAATTTCTATTTGGATGGCTTCTATAGGACATTGGCACAATAGAACTTAAGCATGCAGATCTTATGATTAAGGAGAGAGATCATTGGAGGTGGTAAGTGATTATTTTGTTAAATATATCATTTTTTATAATACAATTTCTATATATTAATGTCTTTACTTTTTATTGTAACAATTGGATCTTGATCGAGAACTAAATAGGATGAGGATCCCTCAAGTTCAAAGTAGACGAGTGTCATACACATCTCCATCCCCCCAAAAAACAAAGGCCGTCTGTCTATTTTCTTCACCTGGAGGGCAATGACTTTTGATTGGGGTCCTTTGTTGTATGCCTATATGGCATTGTTAGACATATTTTGTATTGCATATACTTGACATTATATGCCTATATGGAATTCTTGTAAGCCTATATGACTATTTTGTATATTATATTTAATACTTATATCCATGTATATTGATGTATGCCTACATGGCTACTTGGTCAATACACATCTTTTTTATTGATGGTTTCCATATTTGTATTATAAATCCACACTTCAATAGATATTTGTTGATGGTTTGATTCAAATATTTAAAATCTAAGTGTTTTCCATGCACTCTTCTTTTCTATAATTATAAATATATAATAAAGTTTGAACATTATTCTCCTATAAGATTAAATTGAATATTAAATTAATCATATGAATACAACAATGCTTCATGCTTCATGCTACCATGCTTCTATTGGGAAAATGTGTCTCAACCTTGCAATTATATGTAGTTCATTGTTGATAAGATGTATATGTATGTATATATATGTTTACTAGTTACACTGATAGGTGTATACAATGGAAACATGGAGCAAAATGTAAGCATGTTAAATTTTTTAGGAAACTTCTAGAATGGTCGAAATACATTAAATAAAGGATATATTCTAAATTTGGACCGTTCATTATTAGGTTTTAGATCTAATGGAACATATTTTGTTGGCCTATCTTGTCCTAGAATGTAACTCTATTTTATGAGGGCGTTGTATTATGACTGCGATAGAGACGGTGATGTATTCTGAGAGTCTAATAGCGGTCGTATTGTCTCTTGACCTTTGAGTGGTGATACTCCTGTGAGAAGCTTGATCTACAAGTATATTGTAATCTTTGTGATTGTTGAATAATATATTGGGTGGCTTTTGGAGTGTGGGGTTTTTCTCCCGAAAGGGTTTTCCCCACATAAATCAGTGTGTCATGGTATGCATGATATTTATATTTATTTCTATTTAAGTTTATGTAACTATTAAAGATCTGTAAAGTTTTGCATTATTCTCCTCTCAAGATTAGTGTAGGAAGTTTTTCCACTACCTTAGCTTCCTTACAAGTGGTATCATAGCTTGATCACCTTTGGTTTTAGTTGTGGGTTGTTGGGTTTTTTCAACTAATCTAGATTTGAGTGGGAGCTTGTGCAGAAGACACTCTGTGATATTGTTGCAGGAATTTTCACATGGCAAGTTCATTAGGGATAATAGAGGTGGAGTAATTTTTTGGAAATAATTTTGAGATGTGGAAGCTAAATATGGAGGATATGTTGATAGATCGAGATCTGTGGGATGTTGTGTTGATGAAAATGTTTCAAGGCCTGCAGATCCTACTCAGGCTACTCAATATGATGTTATGGACCATAAAGAAAAGGGTCTAATAAAATTATGCTTGGCAGACTCTATTTTAATTAATGTCCATGAGGAAACCTCTATAGATAAACTATGTAAGAAGCTTGGTGAGATGTATCAAGCCAAATCTTTAGTAAAAAAGATTTTCTAAAGGAAGAAGTTGTATTCCTTGAGAATGGAAGAGGTTTGACAAATTATAGACCACCTCAAAGCATTCAATATGATGGTGGCTCAGTTGGCATCAGTTGGTGTTAAAATGGATGAGGAAGAGAAATTTCAGATCCTACTTTGTTTTTTGCCTGATTCATGGGATTCTCTTGTTATGGCTATTGGGAGTACTTTTGTTATTTTGAAGACTAAAGATGTGGTGGGTTATTTGCTTTCTAAAGAGATGAGGAGGAAGGTATCCATCACTTCCAAGGAGACCTTGAATGTTTGTGGAAGACCTAAGGAAAAAGGCAAGAAGAATGAGAAGCGTGGAAAATTCAAGTCCAGGGGGAGATCTACATCTCCTAGAAAGTCCAAAGTTATTATTTGGAATTGCGGTAAGTCTGGACATGTTTGTAAGGAATGCAAAGAAGAAAAGAAGAATAAAAAGAAGAAAGTTTATTTTAATTTTGAGTTCGAGAAGGAAGATGGTGATGCATGGTTAATTGAATCAAGTTTCATCTTTCCATATGACCTTTAATAGAGATTGGTTTTCTAAATATGAATAATTTGATGGAGGTAATGTGTACTTGGCTGATGATTCTCATTTAGAAATTGTTGGCCGTGTTAAAGTTAAAATCGGGTTTCCTGATGGTAGAATAAAAAGGATTAATGGTGTGTTGCATATCCCTAGATTAGCATGAAATTTGTTATTTGTGAGCAAACTAATAGATGCAAGTGTGCAGGTAGTATTTTCTGATGTAGGATGCAAGATGGTTAGAGTTTCTATGGTGATTTCTAGAGGTGTTAGATATGGCACATTATATAAGTTGGATGCATGCTTTGTTGAGTGCAATAGTACTTAGGTGAAAAGCAAGTCTATGGAAGAAGTAAGGGTTTCACCTTCAGCAGATGGTCATGGATTTTGGGTACCCATGGGTGCTCTTTCTTCTAAGACAAAGTTACTTGCAAATAAAACTATGTTATGGCACTAGAGACTTGGCCACATTGGAGAAAAAAGTCTAAGGACCTTGAAAAATAAAAACCTTGTTGAAGGTTTTTCTGATTGTAATCTTGAATTCGATTTTTGTGAGCATTGCATTTATGAAAAAAAAAACCACATTCGATTTTACTTGAGTTCTCATAAATCTTTTGGTGTGTTGGATCTTATTCATTCTGATGTGTTTGGTCCTGTAGGTGTTCCTTCGATTGGTAAATCCACATATTATGTTTCATTTATTGATGATTATAGTAGAAGGACATGGGTGTATTTTCTAAAGAGTAAATCTAAAGTTTTTAGTCAATTTAAAGCAATGGTTGAGTTGGAGACTGGAAAGAAAATAAAATGTTTAAGGACTGATAATGGCAAAGAATTTTTCTCTAATGATTTTGATAGATTGTGTAAAGATTTTGGTATTCATAGACAAAAGACAATTCCGTATTCTCCAAAATAGAATGGAGTTGCAAAAAGAATGAACAAGACATTGATGGAGAAGTCGAGGAGTATGTTGAGTGGTGCTGGCCTAGAACAAAGGTTTTGGGATGAAGCTATTTCCACTACCTATTATCTGATTAATAGGTCTCCTACATCAGCTCTTGTTGATAAAATAACCATCAAAATGGTGACCTTGCTGGGGATGTTAATCTAAATATTTCTTGTCAGTGTGTCGGTTGTCCATTTTGCATAGAGTTTTCATAGTATTTCTATGATTTGGAGGTCGAGCCCATGGTTATGTGTTAATTTTTTCCATATCTTCTGTTATTCAAAGCGTTTGAGTAATTGGTGAAGTACATTGTACGTTGTCAATACAAAGTTCCAAAGATATTTTTAAATTCACCAAGTAGTTTTGGATATTTTGTATTCCCAAGATAATTGGGTGGTAACTCTGAAGTCTCTGCACCAATGTGCATCTTATTTTGAAGATTTCATATAAGTTGAAGGATCTTTTGGACAAGTACGTAGAATGAAGAACACCGGGTCGTTCATGAAAAATCATCTGGAATAGACATTGGAGAGTGAACTTCCTTAAACTAAGAAGAAGGATTGGATAAAGAAAAGATCAGAATCTAGTCATGTTGCTCGCTTGTCATAGAACCCTGTACATAAAGGTACAAGTAATTATTTACATCTTATCCCTAAATTTTTTGAAAAGGTGTCTAAAAGTTCAAAGTTAGATAGCTATGGATTTTTTGATGCATTATTTAATACACCAAACCAAGAGGATGTAACATGTCAAAATAAAGGACCTGTTAGTGTTCAATACTATCAAAAGAGAAGAAGTATGAGTAGAAGTCGAAGACATCAAAGAGAAAGCACCAGTGATGTGCCTCCTCCTCCTGTTGAGGATGATGGATCTCCTTTATTGTCTTTACATGTACTTGAAGAAGTGAACCTAATAGATCTAAGTGATAATTCAAGTTTTGAGATAACCTTGCCTCACCTTGAAGATGTTTTTGGAGACATTGACTCCTTAAGGTGGGAGATCCAAAAACAAGCTGAGCTCAGGAGGAAAAGAGAAAAGAAAAGAGAAACATAACTAATGCATGTTGTGATTGAAAGAGATAGGTTGATTAGATAGTTGGCAACAATGAAAGCCATGAACCAAGAAAAACCTGAGCTAAATGTTGAGGGTCCTATTGTATGTGAAGTCTTTGATAATGAGATAAAGCCTGCGTCTAAGGTAGGTCCTATAGGTCAGGTTGATACCCAATCAAAACCCTCAAACCCAAAACCATCAAACCCTATCAAGCCTCAACCAAGTGATCCAAACCCTAAACCCGTTTTAGATAAGGGAAAACAAAAGCCCGAGGGGATTAAAATAAGTGATAAGGTGACTTCCCACCCTCCTAAATGAGACCTTCCACCACATGTACCATTACAAGCTGAAACTTCCTTAGAAAAGGTTAGAAGGGAGGGTGAGGCTCTTGCTGAGGAATTAGAGAGGACAAAAATTGAGGTTGCAAATGCATAAATGAAAAGAAAAATAGGCTTCCTAAAGATGTCAACCATGGATGAGGCTACACAAGCTGTAACCTCATCAAGTCACTGAGATGCCTCGAGATCTAGTCCTAAGATTAATCTGGATACCAACAAAAACAATTCTGGCCCGAACCCCATGCTACTAAGTTTGTAAATCTAAATCAGGATGGCCCTAGGGTGCAAAATATAGGATCTGGTGTTGACTCTCAGAAGATTGAGGGATTATTTCAAAGAAGACCTATACAATTGGAAAGATATAGGCAAATATGATTTGATGGATTTCTAGGTTATTCAAATCCCATCCCTGATGATTTCAAAGAAAACATGAGTAAATTTGTTGGTAATAATGTTGTGACAGCAAAGGAACATTTAAAAGCCTTTATGGATATGCTGAATGATTATGAGGTGGAGCATGAAGATGTTGTAATGAAATTGTTTGTACAATCCTTGGTAGAAGATGAAAGGGATTGGTATAGAGGTCTACCTAATGCTAGTATTGGTTCATGGGATGAATTTGAACAGTATTTCAAGGAATAGTACGGTGATAAAACCAATGCCAGTTTCATGCTGAATGAGTTCAACAATATCAAGAAGTCACTAAATGAGCCTGTGATAGAGTTTAATCTAAGATTTCAAAAAGAAATGTATAAATTGTTCCACGTTTTGAGGCTTGATGAGAATGTATGTCTAACCACATATTTCAATGCTTTTGATGCTAAAAATGGCATATCTCCTCAGAGATAAAGACCCTCAATCTATGAGGGATGCCTTTAGGGTGGCTATAAATATTGAGAGTAATAGGCGAGCTTCTGGGAAATATGGTAGGAGAGAAGAGCCCACACTTTTAAAAAATCCTAAGGATAAGGTTGAGAAGGTTTCTTCTTCAAAGCCTAAGGATGATGAAAAATGGGATAAGGTCTTGAGCACTTTGAAAGAGATAAAATATATTGTTTCCAAGCAAGAAAAGGGTATAGGAAATGAAAAGAAAAAATATAATAAGAATGAAAGACAACCTAGGTTACAAAATTACTCTTATAATACAAATTAGAAAGATGGGAAACCAATCTTGCCCAGCCAGAAGCCCAAACATGATCAGCATACACCAACCCCCCTACAAAACCATTCAGCAAATTTGGTACAAGATAGACCATGGTGTGAGGTGTGTGAACATCCACATGATCATAATTACTGTGGTATTTCTCAATTGCTTGTTGCTGAGGGAACGAAGCAGGACACTCATGAGAAGACTCCTAAAAGTGAGCAGGGTGATCTAGATATTTGTATGGCCAAATCATACATCGATGAGGCAAAGTGTTCCTCTGATGATGAATCACATGGAGTTGATGTGGATGATTAGAGACAAAGAATTGAGATATACCATCAACAGGTCTTCTCTGATGAGGAAGGTGATTTTGACCATAATGCTTGCAATATGGAATGGGGTTAAGATTTAGTGTCCCTAAAGAGACCATCAGAAGAAGAGATTGCAAGGTTGACTAAGGAAATGGCTACTCAAATGAGAAGCTCACTTCAGTTGAGAAATAGAACTGTGGGTGGTGAACAGGGTAAACCTGCTGGCTTATTTATTAAAGAACGAAAGGACAAAAATAAGGGTGTTAAATTTTATAATAAGAAAGATGTTGTCAAAGTTAAAGAGGTTAATAATGATAACATTTGAGCAAAAAAGAATGAAACTCCAAAGCTTCAAGAAGATACAGCTTCATCATTGGTGAAAACTAAAGTGATTACAAAGTTTGCTAAACCTACTTCAAAGGATAGGAGGAAGAGGAAACTTGAGGGAAGCAAGCAACAAAAGAAAAAAGAAAATGATGAAGGTATGATGTCTAACTTGCCAAAATATATGTCCATAGATATGTTTCAAGTTCTTTCTTAGGTTAAAGTTGCTGTACCTTTGCTAGAAATGATGATAATAGATGAACATAAGGAAAAGAAAATAGCCTTGATCACAGGCATTGTTGTTAATAGGGTTGAAAAAGGTAGTTGTAAAGAAGCAAAGGATGAAGGAGGAAGAAAAGAGAAATAAGTGGAGGGAATTGTGTCACAAATTCCCCCTCTATATTTAGGGTATTCTATTAATATGTGCCTTGAGAACATAAACCCCTTTTTCTTGAGTGTTGTTATAAATGGGAAGAATTTAAGGAATTGTATGATAGATTTAGGGGCATCAAAAAATGTTATGCCAGTCAAGATCATGGAAGCAATGGGCCTAACAGTGGATACTATTCTAGGTAAATGCTATGCAATGGATTCAAGGGAAGTGCTAGTTCTTGGGACTATCAAAGCATTACCTTATAAATTGACTCAGTATCTTGAGAAGGACTTAGCAATGACTATACTATTTGCTGACATCCCACCACATTTTGGGATGATATTGTCAAGAAAGTGGAGTGCATCAATGGGGGGTAACATGCAGTGTGACATGTCATTTGCTACTTTCTACATTGATGGTAAGAATTTCAAGATTGAGAGAGAATCAAAAGTGCCCCATATGATTGAGCATGATCCAACTAAAAATATGACATGTTTTATTGACAGTGGCATAAACGAATTCAGAGTTGAGGAATTCCCTAGCAATTGTGATAAGCCCACTGCACCGATAGACACAGAAGTAAAACAATTGTCAGAGTGTGATGACTTGTGGACTATGTACATTGATGGTGCAAGTTCAAAAGAAGGATCTAGTGTAGGTGTTTTGTTACGATCACCGAGTGGAAAGACATTCAGGTTCTCTTTCACTCTATCATTTGATTGTACCAATAATGTGGCAGAATATGAGGCACTATTATTGGGGTTAAGATTAGCTGAAAAGCATGGGATTAAGAAACTCAAGGTAATCGGAGATTCTGAGCTTGTGGTTTCCCAAGTTAGAGCCAGGTATGTATCAAAGAATAAGAGGCTGAAACAGTTTAGGAATGTTGTTTGGGATGAGTTGGAAAACTCTGATGCATTTGGCATAGGTTGGATGGAGAGAGTTCACAACAAAGTGGCAGATTTATTAGTGAACATTGCATTAAAACCAGATGATATAACCTTTGCTAGGATCTCAAAGGTTGAAGTGCAAACTAGGCCATCGGTTCCTGATAATGATGATGACATATTAAGATTCTTGAATTGTGTGGATGAATATGAAAGTCAATAATTTGACTTTGGGGCTTTTGTAGAAACAATTGATGGTAAAAATACTGTGTTTGGAAATGAGGTAATTCAGTTAAAAAAAAAACAATTCCTAAGGGTTTAGTTTCATTAGAAAGAGTATTTGACAACCAGGATAGGACAAAGGCTAATCATACTGCTTCACATCCTGATGAATTGGAAGAGATAAATCTTGGAAAAGAAGCATCACCAAAAAAGGTATATATTGGAAAGAAACTGTCACCAAAGGTGAGAAGGATGCTAATTGAATTATTAAGGAAGTTTAGACATGTGTTTGCATGGTCCTATGATGATCTTAAGCCATATAGGGAGGATTTGTTCCAACATGAGATTCCCTTGAGTGATGGTGCCAAGCCATTTAGGCAAAAACAAACTCCTATTAATCCTACCTTAGCCCCCAAAATGCAAGAAGAGTTAATGAAGCTAAGGGATGCAAGGATCATCAAGCTAGTCAAACATTCATCCTAGGAGTCAAACTTGGTACCAGTAAGAAAGAAAAATGGAGACATTAGGTTATGTGTAGACTTTAGGAATTTAACTATGTCTTCATTAAAAGACAACTATCCGTTACCAAATATGGAAGCCATGTTGCAAAGGGTGATAGGCTGTGAATTAATTTCTATGATGGATGGGTTCTCTGGTTACAACTAGCTCATGGTCAAGGAGTCTGAGCAATATAAGACAGTGTTCACGACACCCTGGGGAACATATGTTTATGTGAGAATGCCTTTTGGTCTAACAAATATAGGGGCTACTTTTCGAAGAGCCATGGATATGGCATTTTCAGATTTCATTAACTTATTTTTGGTGATATACCAAGATGACTTGAAAACATACTCCAAGAAGGAAGAGGATCATTGTGAGCATTTGGAGAAGGTATTTAGTAGAGCATTGGAGTATGGTATCTCTTTGAATCCGAATAAATGTGTATTTGGGGTAAGAGAGGGAAAATTGTTGGGACATATTATTTCCAAGGATGGAGTCAAAATTGATCAAGAGAGAGTAATTGCAACAGAAAAAACCTCACAACCCCACAATGTCAAAGGTATAAAATCTTTCTTTGGAAAACTAAACTTCCTAAGGAGGTTTGTGACAAATTTTGTTGAGACAGTTCACCCAATTTCCAAGATGCTTAAGAAGGGAGCTAAGGTTGAATGGGGAGAGGAGTCTGTAAAGGATTTCCAAGCCATTAAGAAAGCAATAAAGGAGGCTCCTGTATTGAAAACCCCTGATTTTTCTAAACCGTTACAAATATTTTTATTTGCTTCTTTCCACACAATTGCAGCTGTGTTGTTGCAAAATAATGCAGAAGGTTTTGAACAACCTATAGATTTTTTTAGTAAATATTTACAAGCTACGAAGCTTAAGTATGATATTAATGAGAAAAATGCATATGCACTGGTGAAGGCTATAAAAGCCTTCAAAAATTATTTGATGGGAGCTACTGTGGTTGCATATGTACCTAGTGCTATTGTCAAAGATATCTTCACATAGCAGGAAGTGTCAGGAAGACGATGTAGATGGATCAATAGGATCCAGGAATTCAATATTGAGATCCAAATTACTAAGCTAGTAAGAGGAAAAGGATTGGCCAACCTTATGGCCCAAAGTAATCTGGAAGAAAATCGGATAAATTTGCAAGAAGAGGAGAATAGATCACACATATGTGATATGGAACATTCTGAATGGTATAAAGGTGTGATTTATTATTTGCAAAAGATGAAATGCCTTGATAACTTTAGTGACAATGAGAAAAGGAAATTGAAAGTACATGCTATCAAGTATGTTATTGTAGCTAGTAAACTTTGATGGAGAAACGAGGAAGGTGTC
Source organism: Sequoiadendron giganteum (assembly GCA_007115665.2). Taxonomy (NCBI): domain Eukaryota; kingdom Viridiplantae; phylum Streptophyta; class Pinopsida; order Cupressales; family Cupressaceae; genus Sequoiadendron; species Sequoiadendron giganteum. The sequence continues at coordinate 330,347,028 of CM021104.1, read as the reverse complement.
ATGTTAAAGTGTGTAGATCAAAATCAAGCACAAGAAATTTTGATTGAGATGCACAGTGGAGTTTGTGGAGGGCATTACATGGCCAAAAAAACTGCACATAAGATACTGAGGGCTCGATTTTGGTGGCCTACCATTTTTAAAGATGCACACGAATTGGTAAAGACATGTGATGCTTGTCAAAATTTCTCTGGTAAGTTAAAATTCTCTGGTAACTTGCCTTTAAACCCAGTTACAATGCAATCTCCATTTCAGCAATGGGGTATTGAATTTGTGGGAGAGATAGCATGTAAGTCTAGTGGAGGCCACTCATGGAAATTGGTGGCCACTAATTATTTTACCAATTGGGTGGAAGCAATTCCAATGAAGAAGGAAACCAGTAAAGTGGTAATTGACTTCCTGATGAGCAACATATTGACTAGGTTTGGATGTCCAAAAAGGACTGTTTCAGATAATGCAATGTGTTTCAAATCTAAAGAATACATAGTCTTTTGTGAGAAGCATGGGATCCAAATTTCTTACTCGTCACCATATCACCCATAGGGAAATGGATAAGTAAAATCAAGCAATAAAAACTTGATGAAAATCATCAAGAGAATCCTACATAAAAATAAGAAGGCATGGGATTCTAAGTTGAGATTAGCAGTTTGGGAAAATAGGGTAACTGTGAAGAAAGCAATAGGATGTTTCCCATTTGACTTGGTCTATGGGATAAATGAAAGGCTGCCCCAAAATAATCTGATGGAGATGTATAAGTTTTTCCAGACATATGAGAATGAAATTGATGATGAAATGCAATTGAGAGTAGAAGCTCTCATAGAATTGGATGAAACCAGGAGGGAGGCTCAAATGAAAAATGCAAAATTGGAGTTGCAAGTAAAGAATTTGTATGAAAAAAAGGCAATTGCAAGGAGCTTCCAAGATGGAGATTTGGTCCTAATGTGGAATTCCAGATTAGAAGATAAAGGAAAACATGGAAAATTTGAAGCAATCTGGTTGGGTCCATTTTTGATCAATAGTAAGTGGGGTGAATATTCATACTTCCTCCAAGAGATGATAGAGGATATTCTTGAATTTCTAGTTCATGGATAGTTCTTGAAGTTATATTTCACTTGAAGTATGTTTTTCCATGAACAGTAGTTTAGGTTTCTATATATGTTAGTGGTAGGTTTCTTTCCTGCTGGGTTCTTTGGTTCGAACAACCCTTTTTGGTCGTCTCTCTAATTGGTCTACTCAACCTGAGACTCTGAGATCTTGCTTCATTCCAATGAAATGAACATCCCCAAATGGAGCCACTAATGGAACTTCAATTCTTGTTCTACAAGTTCCATTTGATCTTGCCTATGTTTCTGGTTCCACATGATGTTTGAGAAAAGCTGGGTTGGGGTTTTACATTTGTTTTCATGTATTTGTGTAAAACCCTAATGTCTTATCTTATACCATGGCTTGGATCTATGTGGTCATTAATTTTTGGAGAAGGTTCTAAAAACAACTTGTGTCCCATTGATCCGTCTAGTTTTGGCCTCCCTTTTTGATCCGTCTTTTTATTTATTTCACTAGACTTTATTCCTTCCTAAGTCTAGGATGGCCCCACACTCCCCCTTTTAAAAACAACTTATGTCATTTTTTTCCATCGACCTAGTAATGTCCCCTCTTGTTTTAATAAATGTTTTATATTTTGTAGAGGGATAAATCTTCATGGCCGTTGATGAATGGACGGTTGATCTCATTCGTTCCCCAATATCCTGTCATGAACCCACCATATAGTTTTGACTGATCACAATATCACGGGCAAGCACCACTTGTCACATTTGGTGAAGCCGAAGGAATGATAGGGGTACTTTAATATATTAATCCGGCTTTAATACATTAATTGGCGGGTTAATAAAGAAGGTGTCAGACACACGTGGTTCAAATGGATGGAGATGTTTTAATCTCGGCAGGAAAGGTGCTCGATGTTTAACAATAGAGTTGGTAGCTATTTTGAATGAACAAGATCATTGATGATTAAGATCCACGGTCGTCTATCATCACGTGATAGGAAGTTGCAATGTTTTTATTGATTACGATATCATAGACGAGTGCCACGTGGATTTCCTTGGTGACACAAAAGGTGGTGGGCCATTTTCCACGATGGAGGTCATGTCAGATTGATTTAAAGACAACCGTTTGATGATCCATCCAAAGTGAAAGGTCAACGAGTAATATTTGAATATGCATCAAATGTGATTGGAGCCATTGGTGCAGCATGCGAGTGAGATTTAATGGTGGATGAGACGTTTTATGGCATGATTTAATTAAAATAAAGAGGCTATTTTTTCTGTTCTATTGTATCACAAAGAATTCGAGTAGTTTCGTGGAGTAGTCTCAAAGCCGAGGATGAATTCATGAGCTGTTGCAGTGAAGATTAAGGTTTTTGCGAGCACAAACATGTAAGTTGAATTCTGCATCATCTAGTCAAATTGTAATCTGAATTTGGGGGAATTTGTTGTGTGGTTGTTGGAAAGCTTGTTGAAAATTGTTTTAGGGTCATAGGTGAGCTAAATTGTGGGAAATTGCAAAGTATTTGTTTTGTAATTTCATAGTCTCATAAGGCCCTAGCTTGTTCAAGGTCTGTAATATGAGGAAGCCCTAGTTTTCTCAGGATGGCACCATTAAAACATCATTTTGATCAGATTGACTTTTTGAATAGAAACCTGTATGATGATTTCCTAGATCAATTGTCATTGTCAACTAATGATAGGAAGAAACGGTTGGTTTAATGCAAGGAAAAACCCTAGGGGAGGGATTAGTGTATAATTTTTTTAATATAGCCAATGCTAGGGTGCCACTTAAGGGTTTGGAGATGTTCAAACTATGGGTTGGACAAAGAAATTTGCCTCATCCTTTTTCAAATGGCTGGATGTATGAGATGGGAAAATTGGTAGGTCCAAATGTGTTTCCTGATGTTGATTTTCTCAAGGCAATGGCCACAAGGTATGATCCTATCACATGGGTGGTTAGGGATAACGATGGAAGGGTTCTACTAAGTATTAACAAAGAGGAGTTTCGAGAGGTCTTTGATTTGAGTGAGCCCAGTGTATTCTTGGTCCCTATTGAGCTTGAAGGAATGAAACATGAATATGGGAGGATGAAGTCCCCTTTTAGAGCTAAGATTCTCCCACCTCATTTGGCTAGGGCAGGAGGTTCAAGTGTTCATATCATCCCTAGTGACCAGAAGTCTTTCAGATTGGATTGTTTTGCCAAGCATTTCCTAGCTACTTTTTATTTGTTATGCCAAATTTTGGGTTTTAGCCCTTATACAATGATGTCCATAGCTTTTATGTTCATGGGGGTTCAATTACAACACCCAAATTTCTCTGTAGTATATGATTTTGATTCTTTATTGGCTGAGAATATACATGAAGGGTTATTGAAACTACAAAAAAATGATACATGCACCCCCTTTTACTAGTATTCTTTGTTAATGCACATGTTTTTGTTCAAGAATGCTAAGTTTTTCTCCGAGAAGATGAGATTGAAGCAATTTGTCAATGGACAGAGGCTACCGGTACAAGTGTGGACTACTGACCTTTCATACAATAGGGAGAATGCTAGTTATATATAGTTTGACAACTACTTTGCATCAAGACTGAGAGCCAGATTGATGGTAAATTTACCCAGGTTTCCTGAGGAGTTGCATGATTTCCTTAGGCCAAAAGGGAGGAGGCCAGATTTGAAGATTTTCCACAATTGGGGTGACATTATCCCATACCCAGTCAACACTGTTTTGAGGGTATATGGTTTTCAGGGGACCCCACATATATTGCATTATAATGTGCCACCAAGAGTTGGATTTTGTGAGGTTATGTGGCAAATTGGATGTATTCATGAAGATAACCTTACAGGAAAGGGTAAGGGGACTTTTTACCCTGATTATACAGTGGTTTTTAATTTTGTAATTTAAAAGGGAGGCTGGGTCCATTTGAGATTTTTTTTTGAAGTATACCATTTAAGTTTTGGTCCTAGGAGGCAACATGATCCTGAGAGTTTCTTTGCTTTATTTAGACAAAGAATAAAAGGTGCCAAATTTTTTCATGAATTCAATTTTCCTGAGGACCTGGTTAGAAATGAATTTGATTTAAATAAACAGGATTTGAATAAAGAGAAATGGGTAGCTTATGGTAAGTTATTGGCCATTGTGCACAAGATGGATCCAAAGTATGATCCATTGATGGAATTCAATCCTTATCATAAAAAGATTGATTTTTTGATGGAGAATTTCAAAGAAATCATAGTATTCTGATGACCAAGAAAATAAATCTGGAGTTAGACTTGGGTATTAGGAACAAGCTGCAAGGCCATTTGAGGAGAGGCCAACCTACCAACCTCCAAATGACAAGCCTATTTACAGGAGGAAAGGGGATGATAGCAGTGATGAAGAACAAGAAGATAGAAAGGGAAAGCAAATAATGAAATTGCATGAACAATGAGGTCTGCATCTCAAAACACCCGAGGCAATAAAAATAATTGATCTAGAGTCATCACCTGAGAGGAGTCCCTCACCACCACCATTAGCACCAAGACCCAAGAGGTGAAGGATTGAGAAATACCAGGAGGAATTGGTGGATGAGATTACTGTTATTGATCAGGATATGCAAATGGGCATGCCTACCCCTCCAAGACCAGTTGAGTTAATTTTATCAGACCTGAACATGAAAGGTAAATCTGTACATGATGCAAGAATGGAGGCTTGTAAATAATTTTTGGATGATGACGCCTCTGTGAAAACAACAGTCTTCTTGCAACTGGTGTGGAGAATGAATTTGGAGGGATATCAGGAGAAGTGTAAGAAGAGAAGAACTGAGGCCTGATAGGTCAGATCAAGAGAATGATGATGAGGTAAAGGCTTAAGTAATGAATGAATTTAAGAATATCACTCCAGAGGAAGGGACAAAGTTGGTTAATCAAGTTGGTGTCTTGATTCTAACTGAGTGGGATATTGCTGATGTAGTAGCTTTCAATGCTATTTTGAAGTCCAAGCATCCCCTCTAGAATTTTGAAGAAGAAGTCAAGGCAGCATTGTAAGACTCTACTTTTAGTGAGGAATATGAAACCTTGGCAATATGGGCTTTGGTCCTCAAAGGTAGAAAGCCAAATATTACTGATATTAACCCAAATTTGAGAGGGGGGTTAATAATAAAAAGAGCTTCAGAGACCTCAATCATAGAGGCCACAAATTTAACTGTAAATGTGGCCAAATTGGCACAAAAGACTACAGAGAGGGAGGAAGCTGAAAAAATGAGCCTTATGGAAAAGTATAATTTTATGATTGGAGATTATAATAAGGTGCAACAAAGGAATATTGAGCTGCAAATGGAGCTGGAAAGGTTAAAATACAGACAGATTGGCGAAACATCAGTTTCTCTAGTGATTAGATCATTGCCTTCCAAATCAAGGTCATTGCCTCCTTTTTTCCCCATTATTTCTACACTAGGATCTCCCAGTTAGACTCCTTCCATTAGACCTACATTGGAACCAATTGAGGAAGAGTTAGAATGCTCTATTGATCCAACAAAGAAGCAGTTAATGCAAAAAATTGCAGAGCTATAGGCATCTCTTAAGGTGAATGAGGAGGGGATATTTTTAAGACAAAAGGAGATTGTTACTATTGACTTACGGAATTTAAATGCAAAATTTGATGATAGGTTGCCAGTTATATATTCTTCTTATTCTTTATTACTAGGTGCAATAAAAAATATTGATAGGGATCAATAGGTAGCAATACTATTAATTGAGAAGTGGATGCCTAGGGCTAATGATTTAGATGTATTGTATAAGGCCTCAAGGTTTTATGTCAATAATAGGCCACTGTCATTAAGACCTACTCAAGTGTTGGTTAAATCATTGCAAGGTTTTCAAGCCTTACCAAATGAGTTGAGTAGGAAGATCAAAGAATTGGTAAAGAGTTTTGATGATTAGAGTGACACACTGCTGCCTGACATAATTGATGAGTAGGGTAATATTAGGTCACTTCAATAATGACAGGATCGGGCTAATGAGGTCATCAATTCTCAAATTAGTTTAATTTGTGATGACTCAAATTTTGATTTATTAATGAGCTGCATGGATAAAATTATCAGCACCAGCTCATTCCTTGAGTCTTTTGAATGAGAGGCAAACCAGGTGGTAGTTAAATATACACCTTATAGTATCAAAGTAAGTGAGGTAATTAGTTTTAATTGGCCAAGTGATGAAGAGTATCAGCATTGGGTGAATACATATTTAACTGAGGAGTAAAGTGGGAGTAAGCTAATAACAGTTAACTAATCAATTGTTGTAGTTACAACACTTTCCCATTTTGGTTTTGGTGGCAATTTTAGCACAAAGTTCTTAAAGATTTGTTGTTGCATCTAACCATTCTCAATGAGCAAGATGGGAATGAACAAGAAGATTCTCCGAGGGAGGTTGCTGTTGTAACAAAATTTTGAAATGTCACAAGGCGGTCCAAGTGGTTGGTGACATGTGTGATTTCTGGCCCAATGCTTGTTTTCTCCTTCATTTTCTAAAATAAGGATTTCAAGGCTAGAAGTACATAATTGATGAGTAGGGTAATATCAGGTCACTTCAACAAAGGTAGGATCAGGCTAATGAGGTCATCAATTCTCATATTACTTTAATTTGTGATGACTCAGACTTTGATTTATTAGTGAGTTGCATGGATAAAATTATTAGCACCAATTCATTCCTTGAGTCTTTTGAACGAGAGGCAAACCAAGTGGCAGTTAAATATGCACCTTATAGTATCAAAGTAATTGAAGTAATCAGTTTTAGTTGGCCAAGTGATGAATAGTATCAGCAGTGGGTGAATATATATTTAACTGAGGAGGAGTAAAGTAGGAGTAAGCTGCTAACAGTTAACTAATCAATCGTTGTAGTTACAACAATTTCCAATTTTTTTTTTGGTGCTAGTTTTAGCACAGAGTTCTTAAATATTTGTTGTTGCATCTAACCATTCTCAACTAGGAAGATGGGAATGAACAAGAAGATTCTCCATGGGAGGTTGTTGTTGTAACAAAATTTTGAAATGTCATAAGGCGGTCCAAGTGGCTGGTGACATGTGTGATTTCTGGCCCGATGCTTGTTTTCTCCTTCATTTTCTAAAATAAGGATTTCAAGGGTAGAAGTACAGGTTAGCAAGTTAGAACTCTTAGGTCAAGTCTGGGTGGAGTTACAGAGAAATATCTAAAATCTGGTAGTTATAGAGAAAATGCAAGTTAGGTTTTGAATCATTTTTTTGTAGGTTTTGAATTCATGGAGATATAATGTTTTATGAAAGTACTTGCATTTGAATTAAATTAATAATTTTTAGCTCATGTCTCTCCTATGTACAAGAATATTTCAATATTGAATAAAGCGATCAAGGGTTATTTTGTTCATCTCACTGTTGTGGCGTGTGCAATTCTTATTTTAGTTTTAATTCAAGGAATTAATTAAAATGCTTAAATGAGATTGTAGGTTGATATATTTTGTACAAGGATTTGATAAGTAGTATTGAGTTAGGGTACATATTTGTGATATTGTAAGGCAATGTTATCGAAGATCTTATATGCTATGTGTTGAATCTATTATAAACCCTTAGGTGTTTGTGAATTTGACTCCTCTAATGGAAATAAGGCATTGATCTAAGTTGTACATATTTGTGAGATTCTGTATTTGTTTGTGTTCACTTGGAGCTTGCTACAAATTGAAAATAAATGAATATATTTTACTTTGAAGTATTTTGTGACTATCTCATGCTCCAAATGGTTGATATTATTGATGAACAACCAATTCTATTCAGTATTATCCCGTTATGTTGAGCTATTATGTGAGATTATTTGTTATTGTTAATGTTGTTTATGGTAATGGTTTAGAGGTTGTACCACATTAAGGGATCACCTTCTTGGGTCTTGTAGAGCCCAAAGTGTAGGAGGATTTTTAAAATCCTTGATAGTTGGTCCAGGTCCTTCGAGCTGCCCTTGATTGAAATTGGCAATTCCATAGGTAGATTAGAAGATCAACCTGGTTACAGTAAAAACAACCAAAACCTATCATAAAAAGTGTAAGAAATCTTATTCTATCATGCATATTTTAGTCTATCTCTTTCCCTTAAATAAATCTAAACGTAAGGGCTCTCTAAATAAAATTTAATCTAATTCTAAAATTAAACTGTGGTTATCGACATGATCAACAAATAACACTCTGGTTAGGGTGGTGGGCCTAGCTCAATTGGCTAAAGCATCCTATTGTAGGAAATAGGTCACAAGGTCTAGTCTCCCCACCATCTTCATGGTACTGGAGGATGTGTCGTGCCAACACCACCAGTCCCATGAATTTTTTTTACTAGACACACTTTAGTTCATAGGGGGATGGATGCCAAATTGATTCCTGCAATCTACAAAAAGAACAAATAGATCTTTGATTATCTATATCACAATCAAGCCTGGCATTTCGAAATTGGTCTTCTAGGATACGATGGCCTTGTCATTAGATCTTCAACAATAGTGTGAAAGGGTATACCAATTAAAATATAGAAAAATTAGGGTTGATCAAAATGAATTGATAACAATGCACCTAATTTCCTAATTTCATTCAAAATGTGTGTTATAATATGTACATGAGAAACATTAACCAAATCCAACCCAACTAACAATTAGAAGGAAAATTTGCAAAGGGTAAAATGTTGTGTGCCAAATATATTATTTTAAACCTCACTAAGGACTCATTCGCCCTATGGCGAATGGGTCCTCGCTAGGGCTCCTGAAAATCATCTTTTGGGTTCTGTTCTACTTAGTATTCACTCTCAAATTTCAATTGTTCACTATTGGGAAGCCGAAAATAATCATATAGCTCAATTTCCATGATTTGACAACTTTTCTTGAAACTTTGACAACTTTGCAACTTTCTTCAAATTTTATCTCCAATTGATCTTCAACCTAAAATCTGCATGCACACATCAAAGAGAGAAAAATGTTATTTTGTTAGGGAATGGGGGTTTTCCTTGGTTAAACTCCATTTTGGTAATTAGAATTTGAAATGAAATAGAAATGCATGAAATTAATTATGAAAGAACAACAATATGGAACAACAATATGTAACAACTCACGAAACCTCAATTAAAACCTTGGAGTACAAATCTGCAAACTTGCATGAAGTGGCCTCAATGAATGTAGATCTTGATCATGAATCTTGATTAGAAATAATGCCTTTGAATATGCTTGAATTGATCTTGAAAAATACATCAACATATGAGCTCAAATAACATGCATGATGCAATACATCTTTGATATGACAATGGAATCTTGATTATTGCAATAATCTTCTTCAAGTCTGCCCTTGAATGCCTTGAAATTTCTCTTGAATGCTCTCTTGATCATAATTTTGCTATTAGGATGCTTGCATAAAAAATATGTGAACTTAGTGAAATGGCCTTGTATTTATACCTATCTTAAGATTAATTCTCAAAATTCAAATATCACAAGCCGACATTGAATTATAGATTTGAAATCATTAAAATACCACCAAAAACATATTTCAAAGAGGAGTCCTAGGTCTAAGTGAGGACCCATTCACCATAGGCTGAATGGATCATAGGCCACTTATGTAGGACACACATCAGAGAAGGTGAAATATCATGTAAAAATAAGGTCCTAAGACTAAGTGAGGACCCATTCTCCCTATGGTGAATGGGTCCTAGGTCACTTACCTAGGACACACATCTTCCAAGGTTAAGTCTAGTGTAATGGCATTTATGAATGTCGGACTTTATCCCTCGAAATTTGCATTTAATTAGGCTTATATTTTAATTAAAGGGGAAAATTAAGGAAAATTAACCTCAATCAATTAATAAAGCTCTAGATTAATGTGAAAGTGTAAAGGTACACCTTACAACACAAAAATCAAGGCACAAGTAAGTCCATTTTAATTAAAAGGGCCCTAAACTTTAATGTGAGTATGCAAAACATATTACAACACTAAAGCAAGGCATAATTAAGCTCATTTTATTATTAATTATTCCCAAATTAAGTGTGAAAAAGGGATACTTTTTCCTACACTACATTTTGCCCCCACTTTAGTGAGAGGGTGACCCCATGTCAAACTCACACTAAAGTAGACATTCAAGACACCTATGTATGCAGTAATGACAAAGATACACAATCATAGAAAATAAAAGACCAAGAAGATCAAGCCTAGACTGTCCAACATGATGTAGAACACATCTAAGCTATCAGTTTTGTTTTGTCACACTCACTCTGGGGTAGTGGAACCTTGGGCTATCCACTAGGTGAGTATCCCAAAAGGGTGGAAAGTGTGAGAATCATATTAGGCTCCCATACCATATCAAATCTATCATGTTGAAAACTTCAATAAAGCACCATAAGACAAGGCAAGGCTCCACAAGAAATCAAGGTGTGTTATGCTTGGTAGCCTTGAATTTAGAGTTCGATCTTCATAGGGCTTAATATTTGTGTTATGCTAAACACCCATGAACAAGGCAAGGCTCCACTAGCAAGCAAGGTGCATTATGCTTGGTGGCCTTGAATTTAGGGTTTTAAGCTTCATAAGGTTAACAAGTTGCATTATGCTAACACTTATGAACATAATGCAAGTAAAAGTTTTGTTCAAAGGGATTTTTCTTAGTTCATGTAAGGTGTTTTTCTTAGGGAACATTGTGCCTAATGTCTCCAAGAGAGGACAAGTCAAGAGTATAAGATTTTCAAATTAGGGAATGTAGTGTGTCACATCACCACTAAGATGAAAGTTATATGCTAAGAAATATCACACTCTTGGAGGAAATCAAACCCAATGACACCACCAAGAAAAGGAGGCATCATAAGAAAAACGAAAATCACACAATGAAACATGAAAAATGTCGAAAGATATTATCAATGTATGCCCCCACTTTAAAGTGGTTGTTAACACCATTTCTATAAGTAATTACTTTAAAGTAGCCAATGTTTAATCTTAAGACATGAGAGCTTCCTCAGAAAGCCCTAAGCCAAGTCATATATTTTTGAAATTGATTTACACCATGAAAAAGGAAGGAGAGGTTGGCCCAAAAAACACATAAGGGACCTATGGATTCAGGGTCATAATATATTTGCTACAATGTTGTTATAAAGCTTGGAAACATCATCATTCCCCAAATACTCATAGAACTGGAAGAATGACACAAAAAGAGTGAAAATAAAGAAAAATCCTTTCGGGTCAACATGAAAGAGATCTAAATGTCTCAACACCTTGCGTCATCCCCAAAAGGAAAACACAAGACAAGTGGAAAGATAAATGTTTATGACATATAGAAGAATGTAGATACATATAGAGGAATGCACAAAAATAGAGAGATACATCAAACAAAATGTTGTGCATATTTTCAACACACGCCCCACTGAAGGTAGGGACCTCCCTCTTTTTGCCCTTGATGGGCTATTTTTCTCTTGCCTCATTTTGCGTGCCCTTATTCCCAAGCTTAGGTTGGTCATATGCCTTAAAATGAATAAAGTTCCCTTTGACCAAGTTTGTCTATCTGAATTTTCTAAGTCTTTCACTTTTGCGAGGCCCCCCTTTTGCTTTTGCCTTGCTCCTGTTGACTTGGTCCCTGCTTGCATGCTTCACTTTTTCCTTCATTTTTTTCACTTTGGGGACAAGTTGCATATGGATTTGGGATGTTTTCATGATGACTGAGTGAACTCCCAAGATTTCGTTAAGTTTCGAGAAGTTGCAAAAATTCCATTGCGGGCAGGGGACCCTCTGCCGCCATCCGCGAGACTTTCCTTGCAGGCCGCCATCCACGAGACTTTCCTTGCATGTCGCCATTCCTCCATCACAATCCAAAGGAATTAATTTTTGGGCCGTCATGTGTGGTTTGTTGTGTGCTCATTGCCATTTTCAAAAGGGCGGTGGACCCTCCGACTTCCCCCTTCCAAATCTCCGCCTTTCCAGAAAGGGGTGCAAACTTCAAGTTGTCATCATCTAGGACCCATAAAATGAATGACTTCACATGCCTAAAGGGGCTGGCATTAACTTTTCCATGTGTTTAGACATTGCAAAACTTCCCTTGTGGGCCGCCATCCCTCCGTCGTCATGGGAACTTCCCTTGCGGGCCGCCATCCCTCCATTGCCGTCTGCAAAAATTTCTTTGTTGGTCGTCATGTGCGGGTCACCATGTGGTCATTGTTGTTTTCAAAAGGGTGACAAACCCTCCCACTTCCCCCTCCCAAATTTTTGCATTTTTTAAAAGGAATCAAATCTTAAGGAATTATGTCTTGGCACTCTTCCTACCCCTTTTCCCACGTGCAAAAATTGAAAAATATCAAATTTACTAAGTTATGTGAAGTCGCGAAACTTCCCTTGCGGGCCGTCGTCCCTCAATCGCCATCTATAGGAAATTCCCTTGCAGGCCACCATCCCTCTGTTGCCATCTGTGGGAACTTCCCTTGCGGACCGCCATCCCTCCACCACCGTCCGTGGGAATTTCCTTGTGGGTTGCCTCCCCTCCATTGTCGTCTATGGGAACTTTCCTTCCAGGCCACTATCCCTTCATCACCGTCCGCAGGAACTTCCCTTGTGGGTCACCATCCCTCCATCACCGTTCATGGGAACTCCCCTTGCGGGCTATCGTCCCTCCATCACCGTCTGTGGAAAATTCCCTTGCAGGTCATCGTCTCTCCGTCGTCATCCATGGGAACTTCCCTTGCAGGTCGTCGTCCCTCTGTCGCCGTTTATGGGAACTTCCCTTACGGGTCGTCGTTCCTCTATTTTCGTCCATGGGAAATTCCCTTGCGGGCCATCATTCCTACGTCATCATTCATGGGAATCTCCTTGCAAGCCGTCGTGTCTAGGTTTCTGTGTGTGGATTACCTTTTTTAAGGGCAACCGACCCTTAACTTCCCCCCACCTTCCGGGCTTCGCATTCATTTCTTTCATCTGCCTTCCGCCTTCCATCTTTTGTTCATCCACAATCCACTTGTTGTCTATTGTTTGCCTTCCATCCATCGTCCATCTCCTGTCCACCGTCCGCCTTTCGCCCGCTGGCCGTCTATTGTCCGTCGTTCATCGTCCGTCTTCCGTCCACTGACCATCTGACATTCGAATTCCCACTTCCCTGCCACCGCATCGCTCCGGCCCTCAAAGGTGAAATCTCTGCGAAATATGAATTCTCAAAAAGGAAAGTTTCCAAAAATGGAAAGTTTTTTCAAAGTATGAAATTCTTGATGGGCTATAAATTGATACATTTTAATTCTCTAAATGAGGGAAATTTGTCAATTTTGGAGGTCTAAATCATGATATCTTATGGCACAGGTACTTCTAAGGATGCTTGGGGGAATAATGGATCAATTCAATAAAAGCACCAACATATGAAGGGCGATCAAGGGAACTGTTTTATTTCATCAAAATGATGATGATTGTCAGGAGCTGTTCTTCCAAATCAGGAGCAACATATCTACCTCTCAGAATCACCAATTTGCAAAAAGAATGCACTTAATTGGCTACAAGAATGTTGTGAATACAAGAAGCAAAAGGGCAACCTTTGACAACTTTCAGCTACAACAAAGGCAATCAACTAGAACACAAAAGTGCTACAGTGCATGGGTCACTAGAGGACAAAATAGGGAAAAGACAAAGAATTTATTTTAAATTGTTGAATATTTGGGGGTAGGTGAAACCCTAACTTATAACAAATTTGGGCCACACAATGAGATTAAATCTTGGCCACTCATTTCACTTTTAGAAAACTATAAATAAAGGGCTTACCCCTCATTTGTAAATAGTTGCAGAATTGGTGCAAAGGGAATTTGCAGCAATAAAAGACATAATTGCGTGATTTTATGGATGTTTTATTTGATTTTTCTCATCTTTCATGCATGGTTCTACTCCCATATTAGTTTTATCTTGTAGTTTCTTGAATGGCTATGATAATGGTGTTTGTTGTTATGGTATGTTGATGAATTTCCAGCCCATACTTTTGGCACTTGTTGATGAAAAGATGTTGTGAAAAGTTAGCCTAGGCTTCCATATTTCATTGTTGCAACTTAGTTCAATTGCATGTTCATTATGTGCATGTGCAATCTGAAAATCAATAGTCCTTAGAAGATTGCATTCATTTTGTGTAGCTGTAGGTTCTCTTGGTCAAACAAAACCTAGTTTAGGAAGTTTTTCTACTGTAGCAGCCTCCATTGTTACTGTTCATTCATAGCTTAGATTTAGAATAACTCTCTTAACCCTTTCCTCTTTTGCTATTTATTTTAGTCCTTTATTAGAGAAGGATTCCAAGCATCACCATGAAGCTAAATCAAATGAACATAGTGAGTTTCAACTTGCTATTTTGAGTGGGCAGTCACTGTTCATTCACTTCTAGCACTTTGAAACTCCATTTGTAGACCCAACTTCCCATGCTTTGTTAACCATAAAGGCCGACCCTATGTTACCAGCAAAAGACATCAACCAAATGAGATATTCAAAGCTTTTCATGACTTGACACCCAAGAGACCTTGGGGTAGTGATTTGTAACTCCTTTGCATATTTTTACCTTTCAAGAGAGGTGATGCACCTATGCATTACCTGTGTTGAGAAGTGATAAAACACCCATCAATAGAACTGGTGCTAGGAGGGCATGGCTGAGCTTGAGGCTGCAAAGCTGAAACTTGGAAGTTGAAAGCACTTTCAAGTGAAATATGAGATAGGAAGATCTTGTCATTCACTGGAATTTTAAAATTAGAAAATTGGAAAGAAAAGTAATGGCTGAGCTAAGATGGAACAATATTTGCAAATCAACATTACTCAACTACATGCATACTTAAATAAGAGATTGAGGAGACCATTCCAACAATTTGTATTGGTAGATAAGTGTAGAATCCATGGCACTCATAGGCACAATGAATTGGAATGATTAACCTTTTTGGGAAGAATTGAAAAGGTACTACAAGGAGAAATCCTCTTTTGGGAAATATTTCAATACTTGGTTCTTCTAGACACAAGAGGAATTTGCTAACATGGCAGCCAAGGCCTTCAAGGAGTTGATTCAAGAGCACTTGAGCACCAAATATGGATTAAGACAAGAAGAAGTGCTAATGTCTAGTTGGTGTAGATTCCATAATGCATCTCCTTCAAAATTTACTTGTTCATCATGTGCAAAAATCATCACTCAAGTCAAGGGCAGTTTGAACCAGTTGGACTAGCCAACTCGCAATGGAGAGGAGTCATCCCATAAGGTAGGAGAGCAATCAACATTTGGAGGACAACACATTCAAGTTAAACCAGGAAATTTGACACAAGTTAGTGTTGGGGCAGCAAACACTGAGGCTGGAAATCAAAATGAAGGAGATGAATTCCTTGGGACAACAAGGAGCTTTGATGAAAGTTCATTTGGAGGGGAAGTAGAAAATATTTTCTCCATCAGTGAAGAAAAATCCTATACTTAGGAAGAAGATCAACCCACAATTGAGAGGCACTCTATGGAAGATGAATCTGCAACACTATTTGCTAGGACAATCAACACAAATGTTGAAGAACAGAAAGAAGAAGAGGATGAATGCCTTGAGGCAGCAAAAAATAATGATGAAATCTCTAGTGAAGTGGAATTTGAAGACCCATTCTCAATGGACAGGAACAATCAGACAACTGAAAAAAAAGATTTGGAGGAATGGGAACAACTACAAGTCATGGTTGTTTACCATCAAACTTCCTTCCCAATTGATGATGAAGATCCCATGATTGAAAGATACAATGAACTCATGTCAAGACTCACAAGGGATTTGTCCAAGCTAAGAGATCAAATATATTTGGAGGTGTTGTTGCTCCCAAATTGGTGTAGACTCCACAACTTTCCACATTTTGAATTCACATGCGAGCTATGCCAAGAGGCCATTGAACAAGTCAAAGAACAAGTGAGGCAGTTCAATGCACCGCTTCATGCAGCAGCTTCAAGGATTGAACTAGAGGACCAAGAGCCCAAACCAAGTGAAAATCGAGTTGAAGGAAACCCTCAAGAGGGTGTTGGGACAACAACAGTAGAAGAACAACATAGTCCTGAGCCTCCATATGATGAAGAAGAACAAGTGGGAGAGCTATGTAGTGGAAATCAAGACTCATTTTGTTCTGTAGAGAATTAATACATGATGAATGATAGGCCTGATGAGGAATCCTTCGAAGAAAATCACATAGTAAATTTTGGTCCCCTTGATGAGGCAGTGTCCCTTGCAAATTTCTTCCCACTTGGAATTGTGCCACAAAGGTATAACGACACTATGGAGGAGTACATTTCAGAAGATGGAAGTGATGCAGACATATTACTTGAGCCCCCAGATGGTGAAACATTAGAGATCCCAGACTAGGAGAGGAACTCCTCTATCTATAGTGATAGTGAACAAGAATAAATTAGCGAACATCATGGTGAGCTGCATGAACTACAAGGAGAAGAAGAACAAGGTAGGGCTGTTTTGGTAGCTGACTATAAAGAATATATGCCTTGACAATCAAAGGGTGCAACTAAGGATCTCTTTGCCTTGTCCATTGTTGATTCTCCCACAGACTTAGAGAGCTATAGTAGGATAGATTTGTCCATGTCATGTTCCTATTACATTAAACATCATAAAATTGAGATCAACACGAGAGAAATGAGATGGGGCAGCATGTTGCCTCTTAAGGACAACAATCAAGAAGAGCCATGGACTATGAAAGATCAACTAGATGAAATATTTCTCCTCGAGGAATAGCCGATGGAGGTTGCGGGTCTCACTTGTAACTTGGAAGAGGTGTTTGTTGCCTTAATCTCCTAGCCTTATACAAGCCCGAGATCAGGTATAAGATTCCTTGCGTTTGAAACTTTTACTTCACAATGTGTGTTGCCTGATCCATTTGATGGTGATTTGCAGATTTGTAATGCAAGAGTTATGTTGCACCATCCACTGTGTCTACCTAATGTTGCTAATGCAATGACTGACAAGGCCATGCACCATCTCAACTATCCAATACAATTTCCCTCACATGACGACATCCAGGTTTTATCTTTCCCTGCTCTAATGGATGTTCATGCATATCATTTCTATTATGGGAAAGAGGGGATATAGACATGTTTATGTATCAACCGTGGGATCAATGAACCTCCTCAATTGCTGATTTTTCTTGAATATGCGATTAAATTTGAATGTTGCAATGTTGAACTTCTTTTTTCTAACTATAAGGATAAGTTTGCATGGCATAGAATTATAATGATCACCCTTTTTCTTGTGCATGCATTACGAAATCAAACGAGCATGAGTGTTGGTCTGCCTTTCTTGAATGTGGTCCTTTGTAAATATCTTTGTACATAGTTGTTTTGGGTAGTGTGGGTTTCATGTATATACTCTACTTTGATTTGGTTAGTACGTTGGTTTGTTGTAGGTTATTTTTCTTTATATTAGTTTCCTTGTTATTTGCTTTCGCTTTCCTGCTTTGGTTAGTGTAGGTGTTTTCTTTTCTTTCACTTTCTGTTTGTTGTTGTTTGCTTTCGCTTTACTACTTTGCTTGGGGTCCCCTTGTTTTCTACTAGGCATGTTTATGTGCACACCATCATTTTATTTCCTGAGGTTGTTTTATGTATTTCTTTGACAAACTTTAATAAATTTTTTAGAGTGGATGGTGAGGGTCTTTTGTTAGTGTGAAGTGACTTGGATGTTTGGTTTGAAGGAGATAGGTCATTGGTTGATTTGACTTGAATGTATTCTGAAATCTTACATATCTCACATACTTTAAGAATCTAGCGGTCTCTGTAGGTTCCTTTGTGAAGTCCAGTTAAGTGTAACATCTAAAATTCTACTTCAATGCCATTGTGATTCTTAGCCTTGAGTGCAAGCTTCACTGCTTGTAGGTTGAAATGAAAAGAAAGAAGAGAAAACAAAATTAAAAGAAACAAAAAGAAAGAAAGGGAAATGATGAAATAAAAAGAAAGAAAAGTTCAACTTTCAAGAGGACACAAATAACTCTACTGGGGCTATGGACGCCTGGCTGGAAGTAGAGAAATGTTCGAGAGAATCACAATGACAAACTCGTCGAGCCTATGGATGCCTCATTGGGAGCGGGGCAATGTCCAGGATGCTTTTGAAGTTAGAATCTTTTACATAGCTTAACTTGATGGAGCTTAGGTTCTTGTAGTGACTTAAGGATGGGAATGAATGCATTTGCACACACTTGGACTTTCAACATACTGAGGGTCGGGTTGACTAGTGGTTTTGATCCTTTGGTCGACCATCTAGTTTGTTTTCCCTAGCATGGGGATCAGAACTAGATTTTTGGGTTCATAACTCTATTTTATCATCAAAATGCTCTGGAGCATTTCCCCAGTGAGTCACCATTTGTTGTGCATATTCTGCACACACGCCCTGCCGAAGGCAAGGATCCCCCTCTTTTTGCCCTTGATGGGCTATTTTTCTCTCGCCTCATTTTTCATGCCCTTATTCCCAAGCTTAGGTTGGTCATATGCCTTAAACTGACTAAAGTTCCCTTTGACCAAGTCTGCCTATCTGAATTTTCTAAGTCTTTCACTTTTACGGGGGCCCCCTTTTGCTTTTTCCTTGCTCCTACTGACTTGGTCCTTGCTTGCTTGCTTTGCTTTTTCCTTCATTTTTTTGACTTTGGGGACAAGTTTCCTATGGATTTGGGATGTTTTCATGATGCCTAAGTAAAATTCCAAGGTTTCAATAAGTTTTGGGAAGTTGCAAAAATTCCATTGCGATCTGCCAGCCCTCCGTCGCCATTCATGGGACTTTCCTCGAGGGTCGCCGACCCTCCGCCATAGTCCGTGAGACTTTCCTTGAGGGCCACTAGCCCTCTGCTACCATCCGTGGGACTTTCCTTGTGGGCCACCATCCCTACGTCACCGTCTGTGGGAATTCCTTTATGGGTTGCCATGTGTGGGTCACTATGTGTTCATTATCATTTTTAAAAGGGCGGCGGACCCTCCAACTTCCCCTGTTCAAATCTCCACCTTTCCAAAAAGGGGTGCAAACTTCAAGTTCTCATCATCTAGGACCCATAAAATGAATGAATTCACATGCCTAAAGGGGTTTCCATTTAGTTTTCGATGTGTTTAGACATTGTAGAACTTCCGTTGTGGGTCGCCGTCCCTCCGTCACCATGGGAACTTCCCTTGCAGGTCGTTATCCCTCCATCGCCGTCCACTGAACTTTCTTTGTGGGCCATCATGTGCGGGTCGCCGTGTGCTCATTGATGCTTTCAAAAGGGTGATGGACCCTTCGACTTCCCCCTTCCAGATTTATGCATTTTTCAAAATGAGTCAAATCTGAAGGAATTATGTCTTGGCACTCTTTCTACCCCTTTTCCCATGTGCTAAAATTGAAAAATCTCAAATTTACTAAGTTTTGTGAAGTTGGGGAACTTCCCTTGTGGGTCGTCTTCCCTTCGTAGCCGTCTATGGGAACTTTTTTAGTGTAATTAATTATTTAATTACACTTTATTAAGTTTACTTAGGTTTTGCTTAGTTAATAATTAGTTTAATTAATTTAAAAAGAAAGCTTTATTTAGTTGAGATAATTTTAGGTCAACATTAGGGTTGTATACATTTCTTTTATAAAGCAATTCATCTCATTGTAATTTCTTAATTTTGAATAATATCAATTTGCACATCTTCATGCAAAGCTCTACTTTTTATTATTTTTCTCTTATATGGAAGGATTTTTGGTTTGCATGTCTGATCTTGGTTTCTAACATGGTATCAGAGCCTTGATATGCAACCCCTTCTCAAATTTTTTAGAAAATCATAATAGAGTTCATTCAGGATTCCTTGAGGGTTTCATGCCTTGAGTTCATCTATGCGACATTTTGGATCAAATCGGGCTTCACCATTGGATTTAGAGCGTTGGAAAAATTCAAGATTGGCTTTTATTTTGCAGATTTTGGTCATCATTTGCCAGATCTGTGAGGGTTTCAAGTTCAGTGATTTTTTGGAAGCTCTGGAGATAGCCGATTTCTCAGAACATTTTGGCACAAATGGAGGTCACCATCACATTCGTAAAGGCCAAAAACCCTAAGATCACCCTTCGTTTCATAAATTTTTGAGAAGCTAGTCCAGAAGGCAAAAAAAAATTGCCAGGGAGGCCGTACGGCCTCCCCGACATGCAGACCAAGGCATGAAAAATCGAGAAAAAATTAAAAAAACATGTATTTTTTTGTTTCCGCACTGTCGCACCTAGTGTGAAATGGTCCCACCACCCGGTGGCCATCGGTCAGCCGTCGCTGCCCAACTTCACTGCCAATCTGCCACTAGACCCCTTAGCAGCTCTGCCCCGGTCACATGCAGGACCGAGGACCCTCAGCTAGCCCTTGAGGGCTTCATCTCTGTGGCTGCTGGTCCTATGGGGGATTGGGCACTATGCATCTAGCCCTCGGCTGACACCTTCGCACAACCCACAATCCTATGGAGGAGCAAGGGCTCCGCCAAAGCCCCAACTCGCCAACCCCTAGTCGTGCATAAGACTAAGGGCCGAAATTGATTTTAGTCCCCTAGGCTACCTGCAGGCTTTATTGGGCCTTTTTGAGAAACTTTCACAAAAATAGGCATAACTTTCTCATATGGTGTTGTTTTTCGCAAATGAGAAACCGTTGGGAAATTAGTCCTTGAACTCAGATAAAGTTTTTTTTGCTCCAGAGGGCATATCTTTTGAATCGGTGATCCTTTTTTTGCCATTCTCATGGCATTGGAAAACTAGTTCAGTCCTCTACACAGATCTGAGGTCCATTTTTATCAGGGAGATAGTTGTGAACTCTGTCTTGTGCATGCATTCTATTTTTGTTTTCTTGCACTAGGTTTACTTTTTTCTCTCTCATTTAGGCATGTTTAGCTTTCTCTCCTTTTGCAATCATTGGATATTGCAATAAATGAACTAATATAAAGTTCCATCAGGGGGTTTTTTGCATAATAATCTGATTAGATTGTAGTTGCACTTTGATCTTCATCTTGATTATTGATGACAACTCGCATGGGTTGTATCTAGTTTCTTAGTTTCTTTTGGCCACATCTTGCTCTTGCTTGACACATATCAGATTCACATTGGTTCACACTTTAGATTGAGAGCCTATGGTTAATGATCCACATTGGGTCACATCTCAATTTGAGGGCCACTAAATTTGTGGTTAATGTTCTAGAATCTTCATGGTACTTGCTCCTATGGATCAGTTTTAGTCACAGTTTGGCATCGACATCGAGATACACGACTTCCAAATTCTTTCATCATATCATTCCCTCTTATGGGGGGCATCATTTATTCATCTACTGTTGCTTCATAGATTCTAGGGTTGTTCCCATTTGGAGTTTTCTAGTGTTTCATGGCATCAAGTTTGCTGTTTCTTTTTCATGATTCCTTGAGTCAATCAGTGACTCTCATCTGGTTTCAGTAGTAAACATAAGTATCTTTCCTTGCTTGTCGGATTCAAGTTCCAGTGTTACTCCATAGTTTTCTTCGAGTGCTTCTTTGTAATAGGTCATCTCATTGAGTGGGGGGGGGTTTGTCCCAACGGGTTTTCTCCTCTTTCTTTTCCTCTTTCATTGCATTTGTACATGGGTACCTGATCAGGCCTTTTGTCGGGACCCATTCATGCTTTCTTGCATTCATCTTAGTTTTAGGTGCATGCTTTTTTAGTCTCCCTAAGTTACACTTAAGGGAGGGTGTTGGTGTAATTAATTATTTAATTACACTTTATTAAGTTTACTTAGGTAATAATTAGTTTACTTAATTAATAAGTAAGCTTTATTTAGTTGAGATAATTTTAGGTCAACATTAGGGTTGCATACATTTCTTTTATAAAGCAATTCATCTCATTGTAATTTCTTAATTTTGAATAATATCAATTTGCACATCTTCATGCAAAGCTTTTCTTTTTACTGTTTTTATCTTCTGTGGAAGGCCTTTTGGTTTGCATGTCCGATCTTGGTTTCTAACAAACTTCCCTTGTGGGCCACATCCCTCCATCACCATTTGCGGGAATCACCTTGCGGATCGCCGTCCCTTTATTGTCGTCCGTGGGAACTTGTCTTGTGGGCTGTTGTCCCTTCATCGCCTTCCATGGGAACTTCCCTTGTAGGCAGCCGTCCCTCCATCCCCTTCCATGGGAGCTTCCCTTGTGGGTCGTTGTCCCTCCATCGCCATCCGTGGGAACTTCCCTTGCAAGCCGTCGTCCCTTCATTTCCATCCATGGGAACTTCCCTTGAGGGCCATCATCCCTCCATCTTCGTCCATGGGAACTTCCCTTGCGGGCTGCCGTCCCTCCATTGTCGCCCGTGGCAACTTCCCTTACAGGTCACTGTCCCTCCATCATCATCCATGGGAACTTCCCTTGCAAGTCATCGTCGATAGGAATCTCCTTGTGGGCCGCTGTGTGCGGGTTTCCGTGTGTGGATTTGATTTCTAAGGGCAGTCGACCCTTAACTTCCCTCGCCTAGCAGGCTCTGCATTCGGTTCATCCGTCTGCCTTTTTCCTTCCATCCGATGTTCATCTGTCATCCGTTGGCCATCTGTTGTCCACCTTCCATCTGCGACCATCTGCTATAGGCCATTTGTCGTCTGCCTTCCATCCATTGACTGTTTGCTATCCAACTTCCCACTTCCCTACCTCTGCATTGCTCTGGCCCTCAAAAGTGAAATCTCCCCAAAATTTGATTTCTCGAAAAGGAAAGTTCCTCAAAATGTCAAAAAGGCAAATTGTCTTGAAATGGAAAGTTTCCAAAAATGGAAAATTTCCAAAAGTGGAATGTTTTTTGAAGTATGAAATTCATGATGGACTATAAATTGATACATTTTAATTCTCTAAATGAGGGAAATTTGTCATTTTTGGAGGTCTAAATCATGATATCTTATGGCATAGGTACTTCTAAGGATGCTTGGGGGAATAATGGATCAATTAAATAAAAGCACCAACATATGAAGGGCAATCGATGGAATTATTTTATTTCACAAAAATGATGATGATTGTCAGGAGTTGTTCATCCAAATCAGAAGCAACATATCTACCTCTTAGAAGCTCCAATTTTTGAAAAGAATGCACTTAACTGGCTACAAGAATGTTGTGAATACTTCAAGCAAAAGGGCAGCCTTTGACAACTTTCAGCTACAACAAAGGCAATCAGCTAGAACACAAAAGTGCTACAGTGCATGGGTCACTAGAGGATGAAATAGGGAAAAGACAAAGAATTTATTTTAAATTGTTGAATATTTAGGGGTAGGTGAAACCCTAACTTGTAACAAATCTGGGCCACACAATGAGATTAAATCTTGGCCACTCATTTCACTTTTGGAAAACTATAAATAGTGGCTTAACCCTCGTTTGTAAATAGTTGTAGAATGGGTACGAAGAGCATTTGCAGTAATAAAAGACAGCATTGCATGATTTTATGGATGTTTTATTTGATTTTTCTCATCTTCCATGCATGGTTCTACTCCCATATTAGTTTTAGCTTGTAGTTTCTTGAATGGCTATGATAATGGTGCTTGCTGTTATGGTATGTTGATAAATTTCCAGCCCATACTTTTGGCACTTGTTGATGACAAGTTGTTGTGTGAAGTTAGCCTAGGCTTCCATATTTTATTGTTGCAACTTAGTTCAATTGCATGTTCATTATGTGCATGTGCAATCTGAAAATTAGTAGTCCTTAGAAGATTGCACTGGTTTTGTGTAGCTATAGGTTCTCTTGGTCAAGAAAAACCTAGTTTAAAAATTTTGTCTACTGTAGTAGCCTCCATTGTTAATGTTCATTCATAGCTTGGATTTAGGATAACTCTCTTAACCCTTTCCTCTTTTGATATTTCTTTTATTCCTTAGAGTAGGATTCCAAGCATCACCATGAAGCTAAATCAGATGAACATAGTGAGTTTCAACTTGCTATTTTGAGTGGGCAGTAACTGTTCATTCACCTCTAGCACTTTGAAACTCCATTTGCATACCCAACTTCCCATGCTTTATGAACCATAAAGGCCGACCTTATGTTACTAGCAAAACACATCAACCAACTAAGATATTCCAAGCTTGTCATGACCAGACACCCGGGAGACCTTGGGGTAGTGATTTGTAACTCGTTTGTAGATTTCTACATTTCAAGAGAGGTGATGCACCTATGCATTACTTCTTTTGAGAAGTGATAAAACACCCATCAACACGAAACAATACAGGGGATTACGGAATTGTAGACTTTTAGGGATAGAGCTCCGTTGCTCTTCTAGGGTTTTACACCTAAAAGGGAAAGGTATGCCACAAAAGGTCTAAGAGTTCACTCAAAAATAATGCAAATATGATTGAACTATGTCTAAATAGAAGATCCTAAATGCGGAGAATTTATAAAAGAGATCAAAAGCCAATGCAAAACCTATAAAATGTAATTTGTTTGAAAACACATTGTGATATGCGGAAAGCTAGATTGAATAGAATATAGAACCAGATAAAGAAGCCAAATAGAAAGAGTGATCCTAGAAATTGATAGAGGTCGAGGCGAAGATTATAGATGTCTCTAAAATTTTGGAAAATTTGATTTTGTGGCCAACTGGGACACTTACGCCAAGCTGCCCATGACTTAGTCCAAGATCTAGAAAATTGCTCCAAAGCCCATTTCATCCAAATGGGTATTCAGATCTACAAAAAAAATATTCAAGTATGTACAATGGGACTAAGTCGCCATAGATGGCAGCTTAGTCCACTTTGATTATTCTAAAAATCTGAAAGTGGAAACAAAAGCTCTCGATCTGTACTTTGTTTTCTGATTGAAACCCAGATCCAAACCTATGAAAACACCTGCAAAACATAATATAATTTGGTTTCTAATGGGGGTATTTCCTTGGTCAAACCCCTAGTTGGTATTTAAACCTTGAAAGAGATAATAAAATATGTTGTAAAACCCTAGCCCTAAGTGCATATAAGGCTAAGAAATTTGAAGTAAGATGCAACCCTATTCCAACATGGAAGAATAAGATGCATAAAAGAAACTAGAATGATGTAAGACTCACTTGAAGAGACCATAAATCACATTACAAATGAATCTTAATAACATGCAAACCTTCCTTAGGTTGAAGATAGAGAGAAAATGGAAGATGGAATCACTTGGAAAACAAGTCTTTAGGCTTGGCTTGATGGCTAGTTTCATCTCCCCAGCCTAGAATTCTTCATGATTCTCCATAGGCATCCATGACCAACCCTTGATAATGCAATATCTTGGACAAAAATTGAGCTTTGAAGACCTGCAAAAACCCTAGCTTGCTGCCCTAAGCTTCAACTTTTTTGTAGATAGAGTAATGAATCTTCTTGTGAAAGATATTCAACACTTGACTCTTGAATTTGTTTATTAAAATGACTAAATGTTGTGAAAAATGACCTAAAAGCCTATATTTATAGGCATCAATGCCTAATTATACATTATTTTTACCTAACAAGCCGACATCCATCAGAAATTTTGATTAAGTCAGTGATTTTCCCGCTCAAAATTGAAAATTCCCTCAAAAGGGACTAAGTTGCAACCCTAGGCGACTTAGTCCCATGGGAGGTTTTTGAGGTGGGTTTTATGAAATTCAAATAATTTGAAGGCTATTTATCGATATTTGTATGATTTTTGAGTGGAATAAGCCTAAAGGTCCAAAATAATGAGTCTTAGGGGCCTATAAATGGTAAGTTTTAAGGAATGATTGATGTAAGAATACCAAAATGGGTCCAAATTAAGCGTGAAATTTCCTCTTTCTTCAAGAGTATACAATTTTATACCTTAAAATCTAGCCCCCACTTTAGCACCCATATGGTCACTCTATGTGCATA
Organism: Sequoiadendron giganteum; assembly: GCA_007115665.2. Classification (NCBI taxonomy): domain Eukaryota; kingdom Viridiplantae; phylum Streptophyta; class Pinopsida; order Cupressales; family Cupressaceae; genus Sequoiadendron; species Sequoiadendron giganteum. The sequence goes on along the minus strand of CM021104.1, from coordinate 330,321,225 downwards.
AGAAAGCTAAAGGACTCTAAATATCACACTTTATTTCATAAAAGGATACTCAGAATGAAGCCTCAAGTGTAGCTATCTACAAAACCACAACATTAGTAACCACATCCTACAACATGAATTCATTAGTTGTCCAAAAATCCTCTCATGAAACTTCTAGAAATCAAATTTGAGGGTAGATGTATGCCTCCCCTTGATTCCACTTGCTTTACGAAGGTGGAATCAAGGTAGCAATCTAGCCATGTCGAATAAGGAAAATCATAGCATAGGGCATTTCCAAGTACCATGCCACATAATGATAGATGAGTGATGATGTATGGTGCAAAATCACAATTCCAACACAATAAACGGTGTCGAAAATAGAAGTCTTTAGCACCTATTATGCTTTTGTGAATAAAAAGCATGAACTTATAATAATAGTAAAAAACCTAATTTCATACATAAGAGTAAGAAGAGTTAAAAGAGTTAAATGTGAAGTAAATGTTCACTTACTTTATCATTTTACCTTTTTGTAGCTTGAGAGTGACGAGAGAATAGGGAAATATGTTGAGCAGATGGGACTACGAGCCTCCAAGATTGGACATAGTACGAGACCAAGTGGCACACGACAAGCGTCATCACGAGGTAAGTTGATTTTTCTACGTTTGTTTTGTGTTTTTGTAGGTATGTAATGATTTTTTATGCATTCCTAGGTTAATTTAGGATCCTAGAAAAAAGGTTTGCAAAGTGTCCCCTTTTTTTGCGAAGTGTCCCATTTGTTCGCAAAGTGTCCCTTTTGTTCACAAAGTGTCCCACATTTTCGCAAAGTGTCTTGTTTCTTCGCGAAGTGTCCCAAAAGGGTTCTAAAGTGTCTAGGGCCCTTAGGAAAGCACACTATATGGAATTTAGTACACTTTTATGATGAATACTATAAAATTAATAGATTTGAGATTTCTTATAGGGTATATTTTTACTTTATTAACAGGTGCCGACCCATTCACGTCAGCGTCTAGGTGGTAGACAACTTCGCTTTCTTAGAGATCTAGCCCCCACACTTTCAATAGAGGACACAAAGCTCTTGTAGGTTGTTGGGATATATTGGGTGTACCTCATTCCCCCCATGAGGTACCATGACTCGATGTTGATGGCATTAGCCATGTGTTGGGATGCACACACCTATACATTCCATCTTCTGATGGGTGAGATGATGATCACTCTAGAGGACGTCCACTGTATCCTTTAAGTTCCCATTTGGGGAGAGCGGGTACAATTCTAGAGAGATCATACATTTCATGAGAAGAAGGCTAACATACAGTATTGTCTAGATGGGCCAGTACATGACGAGCGGGTGAGAGGATGGATTAATCTTGCAATGTTGTTATATTCAAGAGACCCAGTGGTGAGATAGATTATGATGCACACAATTTCACTAGTACTCCTCCCAGATGGGTGTGTAATGCACCTAGAGGGAGTGCTAGTTCACCTGATACGTGGGATGGCAGAGCACAAGGCAGTATACTCTTAGGGGCATTGTATCCTAGCACATTTATACTATGATCTTAGACGGTTCATGTTTCGAGAGGTGGACACCATGGTACATGTACGCTTCTATAGGTTTGGTGCCTTGAGCATATCACATGTACCAGACCTACCAACTTCCCATGTCCGACAGTAGTGGGGTATCCTCGGGACTTTGGCTATCTATGACGATTGTGGCAGTACGAGGATTTACACTTTTGGAGAGTGATATTTTACTGATTGGAGAAGGTTAAGATCTTGTGGGGACCTTATCAATTGACACTTGAATGGATTGATCACATGAGGTAGTTAAGGAGATTATAGCTGGATAGATTTCTAGTTGGTTGACATGATCATGTGGTACATCCCTTCTACTATGATTGAGTCATGCAATAGTTTGGGCAGATCCAGACACCACCGAGGGCATGACCCTTTTACAAGAGATCAATGCGGAGTGCTCGAAGACCAAGTGATACAGTACAATTCACTTTAGACAATGTTCTCAAGAGCGACTTTGAGCACCCAAATCACGATGAACCTCCAGTCTCTGATGTGGATGATGTCGGTGCCACAGGTGGTTATGAGGATTGGTGGATAGTATCATGACCAGCTCTCGTATCTCTGATTGATGAGCCTATAGGAGATGTAGGACCATTTCTAGATGAGGGAGATGATAGAGAGGACAGTGTTGAGGAGATAGGGTATAGGGCTGTAGACATATTTACCGATGTCATTGATGAGAAGTATGATGAGGATGCAAATCTTGATTATGATGGCCAAGATGAAGGGGAGGAGGATGAGAAGGACTAGGAGGAGGAACCACTCCTGAGTTAGGATGATGAGGTAGCAACTGAGGATCAACACGTGTGGGAAGATCCCTCACCCATTCGTATAACTAGATCACGTGCAGCTGCCACAATAGGCATCAACACCCACAGTCGTGGAGAGGCTAGCACATCTTCCATGCCCTCTGCATAGGAAAAATCTAATATTTCTTAGCCTACCAGAGATATAGGTGATGATATTTTATTTATGCATGTGATTTGTGCCTTTGTTTATGTTGTTATATATATTATGATGTGTATTGATTGTGTATTGTTTTTACCTTGTAGGAGCGATGAGAGATTGGTGAGATTTGTACCATCAAGTAGTTGTAGAGATAGTGCCAGCATATATCGAGGAGGAGGAAATGGACTCAGATTATGTGCCCCCACCCATTGTGGATGAGTACCCAGAGTCACTTAAGCCATTCATGAGATTATGAGCAGGATATGAGAGTTTGAGAAGGCGAGTCCTTCAAGATGATACTGAAACAGAGGCATAGTCATCCCAAACTCCAGCAGAGTTTGAGAGACTAGAGGAAGAGATATCTCAACTATAGGCAGAGAGGTATCAAATAGCAGGGGAGCATCGAGAGGCCCTAGGATAGATACGAGACCTAGAGTTTGCACTCAGATTCAGAAGATCACGATCACGATTACAGTCACATACTACCATCTCCTGACGTACTACTACTAGACCAGTGCGAGTACCAGATCCTGAGGGATTTGGTAGACACAGACCTCAGTGATATTGTGTATATTGATGACATGTACATAATATTTTTTTCATGTAATATATAGATGTTGTATTTCTTGTCTTTATGTGTGGAATTTAAATGTGATTAAATAAATAACCTTTGTAAGATTAATTAATTAATGTCTTCATGATTTAACAATGCTTATGTGATCTAATTAAAACTTAATATAGTTTCTTTTAGATAAAACATGGTGATTAAATATGTTATGCTAAATTAAATGTACTTATGGTCTAACTTAACATAACACACAAGAAAAATTTGAATAGTATCAAACCTAAAGTAACTATAAAATAAATTAAATAATTACCATAGTGCTCAAGACACACACATAACTAGTTGTCAAGAACGAAGCAATGTGAAAGCATACAAGATATAATATGATAGATCTAACACTGTCATACCATTCATACCATTCAAAGGGATTAGATATAATATTAATGCAGATGCACAACATTGATAGTGTTGTTAATGTGTAAGCACCAAATCCGTAACTTGAATTGATGATGTAGGGTCCTAGCCAATTAGGACTGAGTTTTCCTTTTTCAATGTAATCGATAGTAGTGTTGCATTGATTTTCATATAAAACTAAATCACCCTTGTTAAATGTCTAAGGGATGACATGATGATTATGATTACGTTGTAATTGCTTAGTATAGGCTTGAAGATGCTCAAGATCATTAATGTGTTGTTCATCAAGCATTTCAAGTTGGTGTAAGCATTGTTCCTTATAGGTGTCGTTATCAATAAGACCTTGAAGAGAAATCCTTAATGTGGGGATTTCTAACTCCAACGGCATGATTGCCTTAGTACCATGGACAAGTTTGTAGGGTGTAGTTCTTGTAGATGATAAAACACTTGTTTGATAGGCCCATAGCGCATATTGTAATTGTGTATGCCAATCCTTGTGATGTTAGTAAACAGTTTTCTTGAGGATTTTTTCTAGAGTCTTATTAGTGATATCAACTTGACCATTAGATTGTGGGTAGTAGGGTGTTGAAAAGCGATGTTGGATATGAAAAGTGTCCAAAAAATCATTTACATCATTGTTTTTAAATGGTGTTCCATTGTCTGAGATTAATGCAGAAGGGAGTCCAAAGCAGGAAATAATTGTTCCAATATGAAACGACATATCACATCAGTAGTGGTGGACCGAAAGGGAATAGATTCTACCCATTTTGTAAAATAATCAGTTGTTCTAATGGTAAATGTATGTCCAATGGAAGGTGGTGAAATTTTTCCAATGAGATCCAATCCCCATGTGAAGAACGACCAAATAGGGATTTGGGCACGAAGCTCGGAAGTAGGAGCATGAATCAAAGTCTTATTTTCTTGACATTTGTGACATCACTTAACATACACAAAGCAATATTTTTCCATATTTCTCCAGTCGTATCCCATACAAAGGAGTTTTTGTGATAAGGATCTTCCCCCAAAATGACCTCCACAAGTGCCTGCATGGGCGTGTTCAAGGGCTATATTAATTTCAGAATCTCTAAGACATCTAAGGAAAATGATGTCAAAGGATATTCTATACAAAACATTGGTCAGGATTATGTACTTGGTTGTTAATTGTTGTAAGTGAGTTCAGGTATTTTTCGTTGTTGGCTTGGGAATGGTACCATCTTTCAAATAGTTATATATGGTATTATACCATTCATTAGAGATGTCCTTTGTTGTTGTGGACACATCTTCTAATTTATCATTGATGGAAGGTTTCATGATTGGGTGATCAGTAAACGTGACATCTTTGGAAGGATCTAGAGGGTATATAAAAAAAACCACACTTTCCACTGAATTCGCATGCCGATTATCTTTTCGTGGGATGTTATCAATCGTGAACGATTCAAACTGTTCTAACAAGGTCATTACGAGATCCTTATATTTCAATAATTTGTCATGTTTAGCTTGGTAGACTCCATTTTTTTATTTGATCACTAATTGTGAATCATCAAAGATCTTAATATCTTTGATGACCATGACTAAAGCAGCTCACACTCAAGTAGTTAGCACCTCATATTCACCTGTGTTATTTTTACATAGGAAATTTAATCGATACAACAAGAGAATAGGATTTCCAATGGGTAGAATTAATATAACCCTAATGCCAGAGCCTGACTGACACTTGGATCTGTCAAAGTATAATTCCCATGTAGGAAACTCTATTGTCAACACGCTGTCATCGGGAAAGGAATCATTGCTAGGTAGTGTGAGAGGAGAATGAGCATCAAATAAGTGGTTGGTCAAGGCTTGACCCTTGATTACTTTTTATGAAATGAACTTATGGTAAAAATCAATCAACAACATTACCCATTTATCCAGATGTTAGGTGATAAGTCGATTTTATTAAAAAGATGTTTGAGAGGATCGAGTTTTGTTATTACTTGTATTTTTGAATTTAGTAAATAGTGTCACAATTTACTACTAGCGATACAAGATCCAAACATTGTTTTTCAACTAGTGAGTATCGCATTTCATAATCTATTAAATTTTATCTAATGTAATAAACAAGATGTTCTTTACCATTTTTATCTTGCTAAGCCAATAATGTTGCAAGAGCATGGGCTAATGCAGCTATATAAATGATGAATGGTTTGTTTGGTATAGTGGGTTGTAAAATGCGAAGAGTTGCAAGGTATGTCTTCAAACTCTCAAAGACCTATTTACAATTGTTATTCCAATCAAAATGTGCATCATTTTTGAGGAGATGTGTGAAAGGTAGCGTTTGATTGGCTAAGGAGGCAACAAAATGATAGATGGCTTGAATTCTTCCTTGTAACGTTTCCAATTGGAAAATGTTTCTAGGAGGTTGCATGTTAATTATAGCATCAATTTTATTTGTGTCCACCTCAATGCCTCTGTGAGATATGATAAACCCTTAAATTTTTCCACTATCTACTCCAAAGACACATTTTTGGATTTAGTCTCATGTTGTATTTGTGCATTCAGTCAAAAATATTTTGAAGGACACTCACATTGTATTATCTTGTTAATAATTTGGCTAGGATGTCATCAATGTAATCTTCCAATATTTTATGTATGTAATCATGAAATATCAATTTCATAGCTCATTGACAGGTTGCACTTACATTCTTTAATCCAAAAGGCATCATAACACAACAAAATGTCCCCCGAGCAGTTGTAAACACTATCTTGTATTGATCTTGTCGATTGATGAAGATTTGATTATATCCAAAAAATCCATCCATGAATGACAACAAGGCATGTCCTTCACGTGAATTGATTATCATGTCGATATTAGGAAGAGGAAAATCATCTTTTAAAGAGGCTTTATTCAAATCACATAAATCCATTCAAATCCTAATACGATTGTCAAGTTTTGCAACTACAACAATGTTTGAGATACAAGGATAATAATCAATAGGTCAAATGAAGCCTGCATCAAGGAGTTTTTCAAGTTCTCTAAAAAGAAAGGCTATTTTAGGATTCATTTATTGTATCTTTTGTCGGATAGGCTTAGCATTGTCAACAAGAACAATGTTGTGTCACTATTTTTGGATCAATTCTTGGCATGTTTGAATATATTTCCAAGCAAAAAGTTTGGGAAAGTCATGAAGCAAGGTTGTAGTATCATCTTGTTCTTCATCATTAAGGTACTTACCTATTTTAATGAATTTTGTGTTATCATCGATATCCATTGGTATATCAATTGTATCTCCCAAGGGAAGCACATTTGACTTAGTAAATTCAGGATCATATGGTTCCATGCTTGTATCTTTCTCATGGGTATCAATATCTTCTTGCTTGGTACTAATCAGAGCATAGGTAACTTTCCTCTATGAAAAATATCTCTTATCAGAAGCTCCAAATAGTTTTTTTAGAGCTTCATCATTTTAAAAGTACTCCAAGGATGGTGATAAATCCATATCAAGTAATTCAGGATGCTTTAATAGGAGATTGATTCGTGGTTTACATGTGATGGTATTGATGTTTAGCGATGTTCGTTGATGTGCTTTGGTGAAAAATAATATCCCAAACTAGTTTTTGTCTCTTGTGTTAGGTTCTATAGGAACACGAATGCCTTGTTCATGTTTTCCAAATCATTTACCATTATATCCCAATGTTTCCACAATTTCATAACCTTTTCCATAAATGCGTTCCATTTCTTTGGGGTTAGGTGGTTGTTGATAATCTATGTCATCGAAGTTTGTTGTGTAAGTTGTATTTTCTTCCGAAGTGGATGAGGTAGATGTTTGGGAAGATTTTTCCAAATTCTGAGCTATCATAACCATTGGTTGTTCCATTTTTTCATCCTCTTTTCCTGTGATTATGTATTCACCCATAAAGGAAGGAGTGAATTCTTATGATCCCCAATCATCACCTAGCAATGTAGACATAGGTTCTTCTTCATGTTTGTTGATCTCAAGAGGTTCTATGTGAGATGTTGGAATCAATGTGGTCAGAGGACTTGTTGTGCCTTTGTCAAGTTGTAAGCAACTTTTAGGCTTGGGGTCTATTTCAACTTGATAAAAAAATTTGTTATAAACATATTTCATTATTCGATGAAGGGTAGAAGGCACTACATGCATCTCATGAATCCATGATCTTCCCAAAAGAAGATTATACGAAAGATCATAGGACCTGACATGAATAGGAGTTTGCAAGGTAGCCATTCTGACTGTAATAGGTAAGGTAATTACATCGAGTGGTTGCTTTGTTATATTGTCAAATCCTCTAATAGACAGGGAATTAAGTGTGATTTGTGATTTATCCACACGTAATCTTTCTAGAAGTTTTACACTCCACACATTAAGTGTGGAGCCATTGTCAACAAGGGTTCATTTGATGCCTATTCGATTGAAATGGGATATTATCATAAAGGCTTCATTTTTCTTCCTTAATTCTAACAGAGTGAGCTCATGTTGATGGAAGGTAATATCAACATTAATTGTATTCATTCATTGGATTAGAGATGCCACATTAGTTTAAGTTGTGTTAGGAGGAACCGCTATTTGTTGCAATGTTGTTTGGAGCATAGTGTGATAGTTTGGTGAATTCTAAAGAAGGTCCCAAAGGGATATCTTTGCGGGAGTATTCTTAAATTGTTCAACGAGATCATTCTCCCTAAGGTGTGAATTTAAGCAAGGGGCACTAGGTAATATGGGATTGGGTAAAGGTAAGGGTGTTGGGGTTGCAGGTTATTTCTAGTGTTATTTGTGTGAGCAACAACATCATGCTTAGGTGGGTAAAGAGTAAACTCGGGTTTAGGTGCAGGTTGAGGTTTATGTGAAGGCAAGTAAGGAACAAGTTGTGGTTGCATTACATTGGTGTCTTTAGTGTTAGTCTTCTCACAACAAACCCTAGTGGATGGATTTTGTGAAATGAAGTCTTGAAGGGCTTCATTTAACATTGCAAAGTCATCACTACTAAAAGGTGTGGGAGGTGAGTTATCATTGGTTGGCTTGGGTTTTTCATCACAAACCTTAGTGGATGATCTTAGTGAGAGGAAGCCCAGAAGGAATTCATCTAACATATCCAAGTCATCACTACTAAAAGGTTTGGATGATATATTTTTTCTAAAGTTTATCATTTTTTTTAGTGTTTCATTTGATGTGTTTAGGTTTTCGTTTTCATTTGTTGATGAATCTGATCTAAATGAACTAGGAACTAACGCTAAAATTAAAAAATTGGAAAATTCTAATGCTATCCATAATTTCCATGAAAGTAACTGATACTAATTCTTATAATTACAATGTAACAAAAAAAATTGATTTGAAACAAAAAATTAAACAACAATTGAAGAAATAGGAAACTAGATTATGAAAATAGAGATGCAAAATATGGACTGGGACTAAGTCAACATGGGTGGTAAATTAGTCCTAGTAGGGGTATTTTTAGGTTTTTTCTTAATTTTTTGATGGATGCTTATGTGTTCTATATTGTATGATGAAAATATAAAGTGTAGATGCAAAATTTCACTATTGTTCAAGGAAATGAAAGGCAAAAATGTAAGCTTAAATGAAATTTTTACTAATGCAAAGTTTAAAACCCTAGAACTCAAATTAAACAATGCAAAATGCAATGCAGGGCTAATGTAAGCTATTCTTAGGATGAAAATGCATTGTTTATCATAAATATGATGTTCAATACCTAGTTTCACCAAAATGAACCATAGATTTTTGGGGATAGAGCTCCCTTGCATTTCTAGGGTTTTGCACCTAAAAGGATAAAGGTATCCAACAAAAGCTCTGGGGGTTCACTCAAAACTAATGCAAATATGATTCAAGTATGTCTAAATAGAAGGTCCTAAATGCTAAGAATTTATAAAAGTGATTAAATGCTAATGCAAAACTTATAAAATGTACTTTGTTTGAAAACACATTGTGATATGCGGAAAGGTAAATTGAATACAATATAGAACTAGGTAAAGAAGCCAAATAGAAAGAGTGCTACTGGAAACTAACGGAGGTTGGGGTAAAGATTATAGATGTCTTTCAAATTCTAGAAAATTTGATTTTTTGGCCAACTAGGACACTTACGCCAAGCTAGGCGACTTAGTCCCAGATTTGGAAAACTGCTCTGAAGCCCATTTAAGCCAAATGGGTATTCAGATCTACAAAAAAATTATGTTAAGCATGTACAATGGGACTAAATCACCATAATGGTGACTTAGTCCACTTTGATTTTTCTCAAAATCCAAAATTGGAAACGGAAGCTCTCAGTTTGCACTTTGTTTTCCGACTAAAACTTAGATCCAAACCTGTGAAAACACATGCAAAACAAAATATAATTTGGTTTATAATGGGGGGTTTTCCTCGGTCAAACCCCTAGTTGGTATTTAAACCTTGAAAGAGAAAATAAAATATGCTATAAAACCCTAGTGCTAAGTGCATCTAAGGCTAGGAAATCCAAAGCAAGATGCAACCCTATTCCAACATGCAAGAATAAGATGCATAAAAGAAACTAGAATGATGTAAGAATCACTTCAAGAGACCCTAAATCACATTACAAATGAATCTTAATAACATGAAAACCTTCCTTAGGCTGAAGATAGAGAGAAAATGGAAGATGGAGTCACTTGGAAAATAAGTCTTTAGGCTTGGCTTGATGGCTAGTTGCATCTCTCCAACCTAGAATTCTTCATGATTCTCCATAGGCATCCATGATCAACCCTTGGAAATGCAATATCTTGGACAAAAAGTGAGCTTTGAAGACCTTAAAAAACCCTAGCTTTCTTCCCTAAGCTTCAACTTTGTTGTAGATAGACTAATGAATCTTCTTGTGAAATATTTCAACACTTGACTCTTGAATTTGTTTATTAAAATGACTAAATGTTGTGAAAAATGACCTAAAAACCTATATTTATAGGAATCAATACCTAATTGAACATTATTTTGACCTAACAAGTTGACATCCATCAAAAAAAATTATTATCTCGGTGATTTTCTTGCTCAAAATTGAAAATTCTCCCAAAAAGGACGAAGTCACCACCCTAGGCGACTTAGTCCCACCGGAGGTTTTTGAGGTGGGTTTTATGAAATTAGAATAATTTGAATGTTATTTGTTGGGATTTGTATGATTTTTGAGTGGAATAAGCTTGAAGGTCCAAAATAATGAGTCTTAGGGGCCTATAAATGGTAAGTTTTAAGGAAATATTGATGCAAGAATGCCAAAATGGGTCCAAATTAAGTGTGAAATTGCCTCTTTCTTCAAGAGTATAAAATTTTATACATTACAATCAAATGAGATCAATTAATATCCCATTGGTAGGCTAGTCATTGATTCTTCTAACTATGTAAAGAGGACCATCGGGTGCATGTTTGATTATGTATTTTTGTGAGAAAGCAATATCAAGGGGCATTTTAGTTGATTCCTTACGAGGTTTAGCTTCAAAAAATGCCACTAATTTAACCTCTTTGTCCATATTTTCCTCTTTTGTGGTTTCATCATTCGTGTCAACATTCATCATATCATTCTTTTTTTCAGTAGCTTTGACAAATGAAATAGTGTGTTTTAGCATGGGATTTGCAAGTTTTGATTAGGAGGAGCTACACACTTATTACCTTGATCATTCACACCTCCAATTAGAAGATTATTAGAATCAATGAGGTCTTGCTCAAGATGTTTTAGATGCTTATAATATTTTGTATCATGTCCATTTTTTTGGTGGTAATGGCAATAAGCGTTTGATCTATAGTTTGAGGGTAATTGTTTATTAGGCTCAGGAGCTCTAATAGGAGGTAAGTAAATCATATTCCTATCCACGACCTATAGCATGATATTATGAAGGGTGTCGAGTAGAGGGGTAAATTTTCTATTCCTATCCCCAAAGGAAAAAGGATTTGTTATCTTTATATCAGCTACTTGTTTATCAGCTTGTTGATTTGGTTGAGGGGAATTAAGTTGTAAAAAGCCCCTATTATGCTTTTTTAAAAGTTGGTAACTATTTTGAGGTGTAGATTCAAATTTTCAGGATGACTAGGTTGATTTTTCACATCATGACTACTAACTAAATTTTGATAGTCACGAAGGGCTATGCATAACTGTGTGGAGGGAAATCTCATCATCTCAAGATTCATTTGAATTTTGTCTTGCAAGTTGGAAATAAACATTCTTTGAAGGATGACATCAAGAATATTAATGTTTACTTGTGAATAAATCCTTTGATATCACACTATGAAATTAGTGACTTTCTCATCATCCTTTTGTTTATATTTCATTAGGTTAGCTAAATTCATCTTAGGACCCATATGAATTTGGAAGTGATTGTAAAAGACATCAATAAGTTCATTGAATGAATGAATTGAGTTATTCGGTAAGGAGAAAAACCACTCTAAAGGAGTATCTTTCAAGGATCTATGGAAGATTTTAGCCAAGATCTTATCTTCAAAGATGAAATCACTAAATCAAGTCGTCTGAGCAAAAACATGGCTAATAGGATCTCCTTTCCCACCATATTTCTCAAATCTAGGAACCTCTATACCTTGTAGCATTTGTTTTCTTAATATATCCAAGGATAACAGATTGGTTTTGATGTATTGTGAAGGTTGGCTATTGGTGTTTTGAATTAGGGTTTCAATTTTTTGTTGAAGGGATATCATGTTTTGCAAAAGTGTGTTAATGATGGGATCATTGTTGGTATTATGAGTTGGAGGGGAATAAGGTGGAGTTGTGTATATTTGCGAAGGGAAAGTGAATTGAATGTTTATAATGGGAGATGGTTGAGGAGATATGATATTTGAATGTACAAAACTAGAAGGATTCCCAATGAAAATACCTAAGGAGGTGTTGACATTGCTTGTAGGATGAATGGTTGTGGTAACATGAGTACTAGTGTATGTAGGAATGGAGATAGGGATCATGGAAGGAGGAATTGAAGTTCCACCTTGGATTTGAGTATACCCCAAAGCTTGAGCACAACTAGTCATGGTACACATGCCATCATTAATAATATGACCTAGACCTCTCATAACCTCTATTCCCTTGTCGGTTTCAATCATTCTCCTTAGGTTATCTAAAGTAGAAATGACACTAGTATCCATTTTTCATTATGCACAAACTTTTGTAACTTTTCTAGGCCTTCATCCATTCTTTTTATGTTTTCTTGTGGGAAACAACATCATGCACATTGGTTGTAGGTAAGGAAGTCATTGGAATTGAGGTATGCATGCTATGATCTATAGGGGTTGATTATCAACACTATTAGAAAGAGAGTTATAAAACCCAAGATCCATGATGAATGGTGTATCGTGGGATGACATGAGTCTCAAAATTTATCTCACAACATTATTGCTAATAGGACACCAAGTTGTAAAGCTCAGATAAGTTTTACAAACTCAATTCCAACCCAAAAATGGAAAGAGGGTAAAGTGCAATGCAATAACCTAGGATGCAATGCAATTTTTAGATTCTAAACAAGGTAATTTGTTGATTACACTATGTAGAAATCTGAAAATGAAGTCTTATAAATGAAATTTTGAAATCACACAATGCACTAACTTTACCAAATAATGCTAGATATGATCAAATTTATGAAACAAAAATTATGGTAACAGTAATGGAAATCTAAAAGCAACAAACAAAAATGCAAAACTAAATATTTTAATGCCTAGAAAACCAGATTATAACTTGATTGGGGACTCATTCGCCCTAGGGTGAATGGGTCCTAGATGAGGATTTTGAAAAAAAAAAATATAGATTTTTGAGTGGTTTTTAGATTCTGGTTTGTTAAAACAATTTTTATTTTTAGTTTTCTATGAATTCAATGTGGAATGCAAGTGCAAATTATGACAAAATGACTGTGATCAGGAGAAATCTACTAATTGATCTGCAATGACTTGTCCTTTGATTGCTTTGCGTTCCACGTACTCTATGTCAAATTCACTTAGTAGCATGACCCATTTAGCCATGCGACCTATCAATGTTGTTCTTGATAACATATATTTTAGCGGATCAACTTTGGAGATTAGCTTAACCGAATGACTAAGCATGTAATGTTTGATTTTCTGGGAGCTAAAGACGATGGCTAGGGAGGCCTTTTCCATTGGAGAATAATTGATCTCATAACCTACCAAATTCTTGCTGATGTAGTAAACTACTTGTTCTTTAGAGGACTCATCATGATGTGCCAATAATGCCCCCAATGCCACAGAAGTAGCTGAAATATAAAGGAGGAGGGGATTTCCTGGGATAGGTCGCATGAGAATAGGCAGATGAGCCAAGTATTTTTTGATCTAATCAAAACCAAGCTAACATTGTGGGCTCCACTTAAATGTACTGTCTTTCTTCAGGAGGTGTGTGAACGACTGACATTTGTCAGCAAGTTGAGCAATGAATCTACAGATGGACTGGATCTTACCTTGTAGACTTCTTAGCTTTTTTAGATTATGGGGCGGAGGTATTTCCATGATTTCCTTGACCTTGGTAGGATCAACCTCAATTCCTTTGTGGGAGATGATGAATCCCAGGATTTTTTCGGTTGTGATAGCGAACACATATTTCTTTGGATAGAGGCGTAGTTTGTATTGTTCCAGACGTTCAAAGATCTTTTTGAGGATGGTAGGGTGCTCTTCTCTTGTTCTGGAATTTCCTAATAGATCGTCAACATAGTATTCCATTATTATGTGGATAAGGTCATGGAAGATAACTATCATAGCCCGCTAGTATGTTGCCCCCACATTTTTGAGGCCGAAAGGCATGATATTATAGAAAAATGTTCCCCAAGATGTTGTGAAGGAGGTATTGTGTTGGTCCTGAGGGGAAATCTTGATCTAGTTGCATCTAGAGAAATCATCCATGATGGACAACATCTCATTTCCTGCAGTGAGTTTGACTAGCATATCAATATTTGGTAGACGAAAGTCGTCTTTCAGACAAGCTTTATTAAGATCTTGAAAGTGTACAAATTCTGATGTCTCTGCTAGGTTTAGCAATTGGGACTATATTGGAGATCCAGTCAGAGTAGTCAATCGGTCGGATGAACCATGCTTCCAACAAATTTTCTAATTCTTTCTTAACCAATAGGGCCACTTGAGGGTGCATTTTTTTGAGCTTTTGTTTAACAGGTTTTGCATCGGGACGGACATCTAGGTGATGTCCCACCAAAGTTAGATCAAGGTCGGGCATGTCTAAGTATTTCAAGGAAAAGTTGATGATTCCTTCTTTCAAGAGATTGATGATGGTAGATTTTTTTCTTCTGATAGTGCGTTAGCCACATAAGTGATCTTGGGGTTTTCTTTGTTTCCTAAGTTTGCTGCTTGTGTTTCTTCGATCAAGATGGATGATCGACCGAATAATTGAGTTCCTACAAGGGGAAGATGAATGTCCCCATCTTCTAATGCCTCTTCATAGTTTTCACTAGCAGATACGCCCTTTGTTTTTACTATTTCTAAGTCACAAAGTGCCTCAGGGAGGTTTTCAGTAGGTGACCCACTTTGATTTTCTTTCTTTTTATTTTTGCGGTAGGGTGTTCATCTTCCCCCAATCCCATGAGATGCACATATTGGTCCACTAAGGGAAAGGTGTTCGGAGGTGAGGTACCTTGTAGGTCATAATCTATGATTTCGGGATGTTTGAGAGATAAGGTGATGGTGCAAATCGATAGGCATTCAAACATTGCAGGAAGGTTGATGTGATCGATATCATCATACGCATGCATGATGGAATCCTTCTTTGGTATGTCTTCGAGGGAACCATCATCCACACCAACATTTTT
This sequence comes from Sequoiadendron giganteum, assembly GCA_007115665.2. Taxonomy (NCBI): domain Eukaryota; kingdom Viridiplantae; phylum Streptophyta; class Pinopsida; order Cupressales; family Cupressaceae; genus Sequoiadendron; species Sequoiadendron giganteum. The sequence continues at coordinate 330,305,980 of CM021104.1, read as the reverse complement.
GGATGCACTAGATGATACCAGGGGACCCTTTTGTTTCTGGTCATAGCTCAATCCTATCTTCTTCGGACGTATGGATGCTTCTACGGGTTGTCGTTTTCCTTTCTCTTCTATACCGAGACGTTCAATGATGTACATATTTCATACTCACCACATCCAGTGTCAATGATTTGGACCTTTGTGATGGTGGAACCAGGTGTGGATAAAGGGGTGGATGATGTGGTGTTTAGTGTGTCGGTGGATGAATGAGAATCAGATGTTTGAGATGCCCCCATTTCTACTCCAGGGTAGTAATGTGAATGTGGAAAGGAAGCTTCAAGGGTAGGAAAATATTCAAATGGTTGAGGGTCAACCTGTATGGTTACTTTCGTTCCTTGAAATGGGAACATCAAACATTGATGGTATGTCGATGGGATGGCTTGCATAAAGTGAATCTATGGGCGCTCGAGGAGGATGTTATATGGAAGTTCCAAGTCCAGAACATGACACATAGTATATTGTACAATGGGACCCACCTAAATAGGAAGACATATAGTGCCCTCTGAATCTCTTGTCATTTTATCATATGCCTTAATGGTGATAACCTGATTATTTAGGTCAGCCTAGCTATATCCTACCTATTGTATAAACTTCATTGTACAAATATTTAGGGCCGAACCATTATCTACCAGTACCCTTTTCACTTTACGACAATTCACCCCGACCTCAAGGTGAAGGGGACGATTATGGCTTGAATCAAGGCATGGAATGTCCTTCTGACTGAAACCTAATTGGTAGATTATGGACATATTTCCTACAAATGCTTGGAACTATGTGGGATCAATATCGTCAGGGACTTAGGTATTTTGTAAGGCTTTATGCAGGATATCTTGATGTACGAGGGAAGATCTAAGCAGATCTAGGATAGAAATCTAAGCTGACGTCTTACCTAAGTGATCAAGGATGTTATATTGTGAACTGACATATGGCAGCTGGGTAGACGTGGGAGCAGTTGGGAGCATGATGCGGTTCTGATGAGTGGTAACTATAGACACATAAAAATGGCCTCGACTCACAAACCACATTTTTATACATCTTATCATGTTTCATCTCAACATAATTAAAATATTTAATTATGTCCTATAGTCCAATGTCAACTATTAATTAAATAATTCTTAATTATTTAATTAATTCACGTCTTTTATTCCTCTAGACTATTTAAATAAATAAATTACATTTATTATTTAAATGCGTCGCTAATTGCTTATGTCACTCTATAATTAAATAAATTCCTAGATTTATTTAATTATTATTAGTCCATTACTTCCTCCTGATTATTTAAATAAATAAACTTTATTTATTTATTTAATAAGTCATTAATTATTTATGTCTGCTCATAATTAAATAAACTCCTATTATTTATTTAATTATTATCCTCTCCAACTTTCTTTCTAATTTTAAATAAAATCATTTATTTAAAATTACCCACTTTCTAATTTTTCCTCCACAATTGAATAATTTTAAATATTAAATTGTCTTATTGATTTTCTTTCTTAAATTAAATATCATCCACTCAATTTGAATTTCATCCTATAGTTTCCCTAAACCTAATTAAGAGGGTGTTATTTTGAATCTTGACCATAGATTCTAGGGAACTTATCAATCTTTAATCTTGTTTGTCCATATAAAATTGCATTTTCTATAAAATGCCAATTTTGTCTTCATTTCGACATCTCTAAAAATCTGTTGAATCACTTAACCTCTTAATTCTATCTCTCAGCATTACACTTCTTCTTCATCATCATATTGCATTCTTGCAATTTTATATTGAAATCCTTCAACACTTGTTTAGGACTAGTCATTATTAAGGTTGCTCATCATAAATATGAGGGCAACCTCACATATTTCAGCAAGCTAGAAGGCGCAATGGAAGTCAGCCATGGAGGATGAAGGACTGGGTGAGATCATTTCATTTATTCCTTTGTTATTTCATTTGCATTTCATTGTTTACTGTGGATTGATATAATATGCATGTAATTTGCTAACCATCTAGTCTTGCAGGAAAATCCATAGTTACAGTAACAACACATTGTGGATCTTTTCCTTTGACACGTATCATGGATACACGTGGCTCCACTTGTTCTACATATGTGACCATAGCTTGGTAACTGTATGGCACATTTTTATAACTGATATTATTTGTGTTGTTATTTTTATTATTGTTGTTGCTAGGGCCAGGATTGGAGTTGGATGTACTGGGACCCTGATTATGCTTAGGAAATGCATTTTGATATATTTGGAGTTGAGCATTAGACGAATATGTCATGTTAGCATCCACATAAATTTCACCTTGATCTATGAGACTCTGAACGTAAGTTTTTAGACCTTGACATTAATCCAATGTGTGCCCCTTGATCTTGTGAAAGTCACAATACTCATTTTCTTTGAACCAAGTCAATTTGGGCTTGGATTCGTCAAGGGGATTAGTTACAGGATAAGTGATGGGGTAGTTAGCTTGCAGGAGTTTGTTAAACACGACGCTAAGGGGTTCTCCCAACTGAGTGAACTATCATTTATTCCCCCACTATTTTTTTTTTATTTGATTGTTGCCATGGTGCTCCTTGGGGCACATATATGGCATTTGGGATTAACTGTTGTTGTTAAGGATGATATTTTTGTGAGGTGGTAGCCACGTGGATATGTTTGGTGTCAGTGACACTGTTGTCGACAACATTCTTATTTTTATTCCAATATCGAGGTTTATCCTTAGAGGATCTCTCTTTATCACAATTGAAAATCTTGAATTTCCCTTTGGCAACAAGGGCTTGTTCCAAGATAGGACCCTTTTCCACGAGTGTCGCAAAGGTGGTGATGCAGTGGAGTTGGAAATTGTGAGCCATGTCCGGATGAGAATTTTTGATGAACAATGTAACCATGTCCTTTTCCGGTAGTGGGGACTTCATGCGGCTGGCTAAGGCTCACCATCTTTTCAGATAGCTTGTGAAGGTCTCTCCATCATGTTGTTTTTCTTTCAGAAGATCAAGTGTGTCAATGTCCTTCTCCAGATTGAAAGAGAAGTGGGAGATGAATTGTTCGGATAGTTGTGCAAAGGATTTGATGCATCATTTTTCAAGGCCCATGAACCAGTTAAGAGCGACCCCCTGCAGGCTCTAAGGGAATAGTCAGACGAGATAGTTATCGTTATACGTGACCTCTTCGCAGTGGGCATAGAACTCTTGTAGATGGGCTTTGGGGTCCTTGGTTCCCTTGTATTTATCGAATTTCAGTATTTCAAAATTTTTGGGAAAGGGAACCAAGGAGATTGAGGGATTGAAAGGATATGGACAAACGTCCTCAAACTTGAATGACTGCTTGCCCGTTCCAGCCTGTAAATCCTTCAACGCAGCTTTAGCCTCTTCCAAGTCCTTGTTGATGGGTGTTGCAGGAGTCAGAGTAGGCTGATTATATGGATAGTATTGTGGGTATGATGAGGATGGGCCCACTACGGTTGGATCATAGGCGGGTTGAGTTGCATATGAATGTGTTTGTTGATTCTGATTAGTGGATTATAGATTGATGTATGGTGAATAGGAAGATGACGGATTGTAATGAGCAGAAGTCACTTGTTGGTAGGGTGGTTGCTGCTGGTAGTAAGAACTGGGTGAAGCACCTTGTTGTTGTGTAGGATTTTGGTAATACAAAGAGGTAGGAATCCCTTGTTTATGTGACGATGGTTGTTGGTAGTAAGAGACAGAAGGTACACCTTGCTGGTAGGATTGTTGTTGAAGATAGGGCAGATAAGATTGGTTTTGTTGTGTAATGGGCTGCCACATGATATATGGGGATGGATTTGATGGCTATTGGTAGGGATGATTTTATGACTGTGGAGGATTGGCGTAAGGTGGTGGTTGGATTCGTGTTTGGTTTTGACTAGTCTGATGGGGATTTAAATTGGGATGGGATGGAATAGTATATGTGCTAGATGGATGATAGACATATTTTGTAAGTGGATTATTTTGTGTTTGTGTAGGGATATGTATGTGCTGCTATGGAGGTTTTTGTTGTGGTTGTTGTTGATGAAATGGGTGAGATGGAATATTTTGTTATTGGGGGACTGCTATTGAAGTGTCATGCGACTGTAGGGATGTTTCTTGTGTTATTGTATGTGGCGGTTGCATGGGAGCCGAGACATTTTGTTGTGGGATGGGAACATTGTGTTGTCGTGGTTGTTGATGAGGTGGTAGGGATGAAGCAACAACTGTTGTAGTCTATTGACGTGGTCTTTGTAATGGAGTGGATTGATGGTGATTGGTAGGAAGCTATTGAAATGCGGGTGGTGACAAGTTGTTAGCAGGTGCAAATTCTGGAGGTGGCATTGATGCAAGGGAAGGTATACCCCCATTATTGATGGGAGGCTGACTAGGATGTTGAACCGAAAGTGGTGGAGTGGATGGGATGTAGGATGGCATGTCATAGGTGTAAGGATCATGATGTTTAGGTTGTGGTGCCGAGGTTGCGGCTGGGAGGGGAGGATAACTAGAGACTTGATGTATTAGAACATTACCAAACTTAGGATGATACCAATTTTTTGTGGGTGCACCTTCAGGGATATATGAATTCCCAAGGATGTTTTGAGAAGTTTGCAGATCGAAAAGTGCGGGAAGAGTGTGGGCACCAACATATTGTGATGCATCAAATTTGGATGGTGGCTTGACTCCTCTCATGAGCAAGGTGGTAATAATCTTATCTCCACATTCATTTAGAAGACGATCCATCATCTGGACATTAACAGGATCATTGAGGTATTCATCGACGATGACTTCGGGTTGGTTAACCATGTTCTCATCATTGAGTGGTGTGGTTTTTTGGATGTTCGTGTTGGATTGGGATGAGGCACTATTATGGGGATCTTGTGGGATATTTGGTTCAGAACCTTGGGTTTGTTGGTCTTCCATTTTCTTTTTTTCTTGTGAACGGGTTTGAACGTGCAAAACAACTAAGTGATCTAAGATGCAATTAAGCTTATAAATGATGATCTAGACAATGATTTGGATTGGATAAATATTGTTGAATTGGATTGGATATTGGATTGATTGATAGGATATATGATGGATCAATTGATGATGTATGATCAATTGATTGGATGATTGGATTTGATCGATAAAATGATTGATAAGATTGGATGAAATTGGATTAAAGATCAACCGATTGGATGATTATAAGGGTTTCTAAATTGGGTTCAGAGATCACTCTAGGTGACATAACGTGTTGATTGATCGGATTGAAGGATGAAATAATGATCACGACATGAAATCCACCTTGAGATGGAAGGGGGTTGATAGGGCTGGCGATGATGATTGACTTAGGATGGATAGCAATCCTAAGTGGATGTTTAAGGATGATGATCAAGTTCAGACACCTAGGTCAATTCAGATAACAACTTCAATGAAGTTTAGAGGATTCAAATTGATATGATGATGATGGATATATAACCTAAAGATGATTATGAATGCAGCCTATATGATTTGGATGATGATGTGGATGTAGGTGAATGAGATGTGAAAATAGCAGGATAGTCATCAGGCCTTTCAGAAACTATAAGAAGCTAGCTTTTCGTATCAAATTTGGAAAATGGGTGCAGCTCTGGGGTAGGGCTGCCCAAACTTTGGGCAAGGTTTCCCCTCATGGGCAAGGTCACCTAAAAAAGACAAGGTCACCCAAACAAGTCTCGATTTCAACCTGTGGTGAAAAACTGTTAAACGGTATGGATAAACGGACTCTCAGAATGGGCAATCAAATATGTAGAACAGGAAAATGACCACTCGGAATGGGTGAACGGATGTACGAGGCTGGGGAACGATCCTTGGAATGGGAAAATGGATTCCCGAAACGGGTGAATGGCCTCCCGAAATGGGTGAATATCTGGTTGTAAAGGGGAAATGATGCTCGGAATGGGAAAATGGATACTCGAAATGGATGGAGGGATGGTCAGGATGGCTAAACGGGTACTCCGAATAAGGGAACAACACTCGAAACCAGCAAACAAGTTCCCGAAATAGGGTAACAACTAACGAACGGACATCGAAAAAGGTTGTTTGGAAGGGCAGGGTCGTGCCTTTAGGGCAAGGTCACCCAAATTTAGGGCAGGGTCACCCAAATAGTGGGTGGGATCACCCAAACAGGAGGAATTGCCAAAAGTTTGACTTGGTTAAGGTAAACAATAGCTAAAATAGGGAGTAGGGTCACCCTTTTAGGGAAAGGTCGCCCCTTGAGGGAAAGGTCACCTCTATTTATTGGTATGAACCTAACTTAGTCAAAACAGTGATGGGAAAAGATGAAAACAACAAGTAAAATGCAAAAAATGACTGACAAGCACTTCAAATAGCACAAGCCTAGTTCTAGTGTTAAGGGTATGTTCAACACGATCCTCTATCTAGGTTGAACAAGGTTGCTAAGGGCATCCCTGATATACGTACAGTACGTGGGGCACAACCATGAACACGAGCCCATCTACAAGCATAAGTCAGGAGTAGCCAACGAAGGACTGGGAGCTCAAAACAACTCTTCACATCCTGTCTAGGTATCACCCTAGCTTTGATGCTTTGCCAGAAATGACGTGACTAGATTGAGGTATAGCTTTTGGCCCCCCTTTATATACCCCATCAGTAACACATGGTTGGGATCATCCCTTGGGGTGATGAAATCCCCAAGTAGGTCCTACTAATAAAATAAAAAAGGGGAAAAGGATTAAGTGGACTACGATTTCTCTTCACCCAGGATCACCAAATGGTGCAAGGGGATTGGATATGTCAATAGTCAACTTGAAAACACAACAAGCAGATTCTTTGACCTTTTAATTAGTCCTAAGTTCCTAGTTTAAAGAAAACGAAAGCACAAGACCAACTAAACAAAGTTTCTCCACCTGCAACACACTTGTCAATAGTTTTGTTTTCTGTCTTTGACAAGCGAACTCTATTTTTGGGCATGGTCGCCTCTGCTTTTTGGGCATGGCCACTTGTTCTGTGAACCTGCAAAATGTCAAAAGGCAGAAAATAGCAACAAAACATAAAACAAAAATCTATGTTTTTGGGCAAGGTCATCCAATGTCGCCCCTTTTTGTGGACCTATAAAGTGTTAGAAGGCAGAAAATAGTAGAAAACAACAACAAAACAAAAAAAAAAAATCTATGTTTTTGGGCAAGGTCACCCCTTTTGTGAACCTGCAAACAGTCAGAAGGTAGAAAACAACAAAAAAACAAAGAAAAACCAGTCTAGCTGTTTGGGAAAGGTCGCCCCTCCTGGGCAAGGTCACCTATTTTGTGAAGCTATAGATAGTCAGAGGGCAAAAAACAACAAAAAGCAGAAGCAAAACAGTTTGGTTGTTTGGCCAAGGTAACCTGTTCTATGAACCTACAAAGTGTCAGAAAGCCAGAAAATAGCAACAAAACAGAGACAAAATAGTCCGGTTGTTTGGGCAAGGTCACCTCTGTGTTTCAAAATCTACAAAACTTCAAAAAATAGCAATTTTGAAAGCAATGGACCCATGACGTGGGTCCCACCAGGCGTGCCAGAAATGTGATTAGGAGAAATCTGCTAGTCTAAAAATGCAAAACAAAATAGAATGCAAAAGAAGGAAATGGCACCTTAACAACTCAAGATTGGGCTAGATTAACTCACACAAAATAAAGATAAAACAAGCATCAAATTATACCTTGTGTTGATTTGATCTTTGGTTGGCCCTTTGATGGTTGATAATGTGTGCTCTTTAGAAGATAAGCTTGCAATGATGGTGGTTGAAGGTGTTAGAGTAATTGGACATTTACTTTATTAATTAAACAATATTTGTTTAATTACGTAAAGTTTCCTTTTAACTCTTTTTCACTTAAGCTAACATTAGGTACATAATAATTAATTACTTTATTAATTATTATTGTGCAAGCCTAGGGTTTTCCTTTTTTAGGGTTTTCATCTATATGTAGTTGAAAACTATCTTTTGTATCATAATTTATTTTACATTTTTAGGTGAATACATTGCTCCACATTCTTGAGTATTTCTTTTGTTGCTTCTCTTTATTTCTCATTGTAAGAGGTTATTTGCTTGCAAAGATCTTTTGGACTTCTGTGGTATTGTATCTTCTCAACTCCAACATAGTATCAGAGCTTCAGATATGCAGCTGCTTGTTCTTGTTTTGAGATTTTGCATTGGAAGCAAATCTAGGGTTCTAAAGTTTTTTTTTTGGTGGATTCAGCATACTCCATTTTTTTGGTTCACTTTGGGCTCAAATGGATAGTGCCATTGGATTTGTAGCACCCAAAAACCCCTAAATTGACTGTCAAATCGTCGATTTTGGTTACAGTCATTTGGAAGGCAAAAAATTTTTTGCCCTAGGGCCGTACGGAGCAAAAAACGCACAAAAATCGGAAATTTTTTTTTTTTAAAGTTATTTTTTGGTTTATATTGTGCATGGCCAATGTTAAACCGCCATGCCGCCAGAGCGCCGCTCGGCCACCACCATTGGTGGCTACCACCGACCGCGGCCAAGCGGCCACCGCCACCCTTGCCGACCCGCCACCCGGTCTGCTCTGCCTAAGTGCCACCTAATCGCCACTAGTCGCGTTGCCTGCACGCCGCTACCTCTTGCGCGCCTGCCCCCGGTCCACCATGTTCCCTGGGGCCACCGAATTTTAAGCCCTTGAGGGCTAATTTTTTCTCTCCAACCCCCTATTATGTCATTTTTGGTCAAATGGGCATAACTTGGGCATCCTAGCTCCGTTTTTCCAACAGGAAGATGCATTGAAAAGCTGAGAATGGCACCAATCTGATGGTATAGAAATATTTTTAATTTTTTTTACCAGTCTAGATATTTTTTACCAGTCAAAGTGAGGTCTTCTTTCTTCACTTCCGGGGTCATAGAAGATGCAAACGGACTCCGTTTTTCAAACTTGAATAGGCGTTGGAAAGCTCTCAACATGCTCTATTCAGTGATATGATCTATTTTATCAGAATTTTCACTAGGTACATGAGAATTTGTCTTGAAGTATTTTTTTCTTATTCATTGCTTCCTTCTTCTCAGTTTGTACTAGGGTTTGGGTTTATCTTTTGTGGGGGGTGTTTTTTCTCTTGCTTTTTGTCATTTATATCAGAAAACCAAAACACCAAAACTCTCAAAAATACAAACCCTTCTACATCTTCTATTTATTCTGAAAGATCACATAATAATAAAAAACACAAACAGGTACAGGTGCAGGGTTTCATGGCAGACTCTTCAGTTGAGCTACTCACATCACATAACTATCACACTTGGAAGTCTCGTATGATGAGGCTACTCACGTCATGAGGGTTATGGTCTTGTTTAGATGAGGTTCAGCCTCAGTTGCAGCATCTTTTTGAGATTATGCAACACAGGAACAAGATGGATGAGGCTATGGGTTTGTTATGCATGCATGTTTCAGTCAGTCTTTTGTTTCACCTTGATGCTTTGCTCACTCCTCGAGCCATGTGGCTGAAGTTTGAGACACTTTTTGGGGCCGTTAATGAGTTATGCACATTACAGATTGAGGCAGAGCTGACTTCCTTGTTACCTAATTCATTTCCCACTATTGAGGATTTTTTGAACCAGTTCAAAACTATCCGTACTATTTTACAGGGTTGTGGGAAGAACAAGATAGACACAGAGTGCATTTCCTTGATTCTTTCAAAGCTTTGTGGTCCATTTCAAATATTTGCTTCCTCCTTCTACTCCACCATGGATGGTTTGGGAGCCTGTTTTACCATGCCTTCCTTTGATTTATTTTGTGAGCGATTGTCTCGGGAACAGTCTCACCTTTCTTAGATGGATATGCTCTCAGGTTCAAAGAGCAAAGCATTGGTTGCTCAGTCACCGAAGGGGAAACAAAAGCAGAAATCGAGGCCCAAGAAAGATTTTGTAGGTAGTGAGCATTCCTCCAAACTGCCTCCTAAGTTTGATTCTAAACCACCATTTAATCCAAAACATGGGAAATCTTCGAAGTCTAGTGAGTCTTCCTCCAAGATTAAGGAGAAATCAGGAGACACTTGCAGTTTCTGTGGCATGCAAAGTCATCCAGTTTTCAGGTGTTGGAAATAATTAGAGGCTTTAGAGGAGGCCATGTAGCAGCAACACATCTCCTCACCTCAGTCTTCTTCTTCTTCCACCATAGGGAAGGGTCATGCTCTCACTGCACGAGCATCGACCAATGGGTCCACTTGGATTTTAGACTCTGGTGCTTCTCACCATATGATTCACAATCAGCAGTTGGTCACTTCTCTTGCCTCTTGTGGTACTTCACAAATTGCAGTGGGTGACTCTTCACAGCTTTCTATCTTGGGTTCAGGTTCTATCTCTTTGGATGGGGGCACTCTATAGGATGTTTCGGTTGTTCCTGACATTTCGACAAACCTCTTGTCCATTTATCATATTTGCCACACTGGCTCTAGTAAGACAGTTGAGTTCTCACCACATGATGTGGTTATTCGGGACCTCCATGATTTTGATTTGGTTCTGGCTACTGGTAGTGTTGATACTACATCTCATCTTTACCGATTTGATGGATTTGCGCCTTCTGAGGGTACAGGTTCATCTTTTATAGCACATGCAGATTCAGTGAGTCAGCTTTGGCATGAGCGTTTGGGCCATGTCAACTACAAATATCTTCAGTAGATGAGTACACAGTCCCTTGTTCTTGGTCCTCCACGAATTTACTGCACTGACGATGTTTGTCACGGTTGTGTGCTTGGAAAGCATCACAATGATCCCTTTCTGAAGGGAAGTACCACTCGTGCTTTGGCACCCTTGGAGTTGATTCATAGTGACCTCATGTCATTTCCCACTCCTTCTTTTTTAGGGGCCAAGTATGTACTCACATTCATTGATGACTTCTCCAGACGCACATGGTTGTACTTTCTTAAGTACAAGTCTGATGTCTTTGATTCCTTTCGTGTCTTCAAGACATTTGTAGAGAAGCAATTTGGTCTTTCTATCCGGCGGATACGTACAGATAATGGGGGGAGTATGTGAATTAGGCTTTCAGAGATTTTTGCACTGAGCATGGTTTACAGCATCAATTTTCTGTTCTCTACACCCCTCAGCAGAATGGTATCGCTGAGCAAAAGTACAGAACTTTACGGGAGATGGCTAATTGTATGATTCAGTCTAGGTCCATGGATTCATCTTTTTGGGCTGAGGCAGTCAATTGTTCCAACTATATTCAGAATCAGATACCTCACAAGGCGATTCAACATATGACTCCTAAGGAGGCTTGGTCTCATGATAAGCCTGATATTTCATCATTTCGAGTATTTGGTAGTGAGGCATGGGCTTTTATTCCAGATGCTCAGAGGAGAGCTATGGAGTAGAAGAGTCGACCCCTTATTTTTGTTGGCTACTATGAGGATGTTAAGGCATACAGGTTGTTTGATCCTGATTCCAGAGAGGTCCTATTTTGACGAGATGTTCAGTTTGATGAGCGCCTTCCTCCAGTTGATACCCTGTCTCCAGTGTCCACTTCACTACCTACTCCACCCACTATAGCTCTTCAGGATTATTTTGAGGATTCTGATGAGGATATTGATGATCCCCCATCTCCACCTCCACTTGCTCCACCTCAGAGGCCCAAACGGGCTCGCTTTACTATTGAGGCAGTAGGATCTATGGCCGGTGATCCTTCAGACACTCGTCGCACTTGTTCTCATACTACGGGTTCTAGTCTTTTGACTCATGCTCTTTCAGAGGATCCTCAGAGATTTTCAGAGGCGACAGGTCACCCTAAGTGGGATAGTGCCATGGAGGAGGAGTATTCTTCTTTGATGAGGAATAATACATGGGATCTCTGTCCTCTTCCTAAGGGCAGAAAGATGGTTCAATGCCGATGGTTGTATCACACCAAGTATGCTGCTGATGGTTCTATTGATAAGTACAAAGCATGTCTTGTTACGAAGGGTTTCTCATAGGTTGAGGGTATTGATTACTCCAAGACATTTGCCCCTGTCGCCAAGATGAATTCTATTCACTTTGTATTATCACTTGCAGCTTCTAGAGGATGGCTCATTTTTTAGATGGATGTGAAGTGTGCCTTCTTACAAGGTGACCTACAGGAGGAGATCTATATGGAGCAGCCTCAGGGATTTGTTCATGATTCTTCTTTGGTTTTCAAACTTCAGCGTTCATTATATGGTCTCAAACAAGCCCCTCGGGCTTGGTATGAGAAGATGAACTCTTTTTTGCTCTCCACTGGTTTCACTCATTGTCATTCTGATCACACGGTCTATATTCAGCATCTTAAGGGTGAGATCCTGATTCTTGTGCTATATGTTGATGATCTTCTCATCACATGTAGCTCATCCTCCATGATTCAGCATTCTCAGCTAGCCTTGATGGAGCAGTTTGAGATGACAGATCTTGGCCTTCTGCACTATTTCCTTGGTCTTCAGGTGATTCAATCTTCAGAGGGGATCTCCATTTACCAGCAGAAGTATTCTTTAGATATGCTTCAATTCTTTGGCATGCTTGATCGCAAGCCTGCCCCCACACCTTTTCAGTCAGGGGTTGTTTTGACTACTACTTGCCCCACTCCTTCAGTAGATGCTACACTTTACAGGCAGTTGGTTGGCAGTTTGTTGTACCTGACTCACACTCATCCTGATCTTTCCTTTGTGGTTGGTCTTGTCTCTCAATTCTCACATGATCCTCATGAGAGTCATTGGCAAGCTGCCAAGCGTATTTTGAGGTACATTCAGGGCACCACTTCATATGGCATTCACTACACATTAGGGGATCCTCACATTGTTGGCTACACTGACTCAGATTGGGTTGGTGATGTCAATGATTGGAAGTCTACTTTTGGTTTTGTTTTTTGTCTTGGCTTTGGTCCTATCACATGGTCATACAAGAAGCAGACTGCTCATTCATTATCATCTACAGAGGCTGAGTACCGAGCTACTGTGCTCGCTAGTCAGGAGATTTTATGGCTTCGTCAGTTGATGACTGAGTTTGGTTTTCCTCTTGATAGTCCCACTATTATTTGGTGTGACAATCAGAGTGCTATACACATTTTGTGCAACCTGGTGGAGCATCAGTGGACGAAGCACATTGAGCTTCATATGCATTTCATTAGACAGTTGATTCAGGATGGTTCTCTCATCTTGGAGTATGTTCCCACTGCCGAGCAGGTTGCAGACATCTTCATGAAACCTTTTGCATCTCCGCGCTATCTTCAATGGCGCTCTATGCTTGGGGTGAAGGAAGTTGTCCTTGGGGGGTCTTTATGAGGCCTTCCTTCCTTCATGTTTCTTTCAGCATGTTGTTCTATCTCTTTTTGGAGAGGATTTTTTCCCACTGGGTTTTCTCCTTTTCTCCGTTTCATAGAGATTTCATTGTACTTGGGTACCTGATCTGGCCTTGTTGTCGGGACCCATTGCTTTTGCTTTTAGTAGCTTCTTCTAGGTTTTAGCTTCTCCCTATGTCTATCTTAAGGGGGGGTTTTAGAGTAATTGGACATTTACTTTATTAATTAAACAATATTTGTTTAATTACATAAAGTTTCCTTTTAACTCTTTTTCACTTAAGCTAACATTAGGTACATAATAATTAATTACTTTATTAATTATTATTGTGCAAGCCTAGGGTTTTCCTTTTTTAGGATTTTCATCTATATGTAGTTGAAAACTATCTTTTGTATCATAATTCATTTTACATTTTCAGTTGAATACATTGCTCCACATTCTTGAGCATTTCTTTTGTTGCTTCTCTTTGTTTCTCCTTGTAACAGGTTATTTGCTTGCAAAGATCTTTTGGACTTCTGTGGTGTTGTATCTTCTCAACTCCAACAGAAGGATTAATGGAGGTAGATGCGTTCAATAATAAATACTAAGATGTAAATGCAAGTGCTAATATGTTTCAATAAGTGGCTAAGATGCTTAAATGGCTTGAGAGCATGAATGCATAAAAATCACAAGTTCTAAAATCTAGCTCCTTTAATAAAGGAAGATGGGGTATTAATAGAAGAATTTGAATTCTCAAGACGATTCAATAGTCAAGATTGAGCCACCATGGCCAAAATGGAGGGCTATGGTGAGTTGAGGACTCACAAGCCCTCACATCTCACCATGTGGCGGGTGAAGTGTCCAAAGGATAAGGTGATATGGCAAGGGTACAAGTGACATGGAAAAGGCCATGTGGTCCCAAGGTAGTTGCAAGTACCTTGGGATGGGAGAGGATTTTCCAAAAAAGGCATTCCTTGGCCCCATATGGGGCTGAAAGTGACAAGTGAGGACTTTTAGAAAGTCCAATCTTGTCACCATGGGGATTGGAGATGGCCTTGGAGAAATAAAAGTGATTTTTTAATTCACTTTTTGGAAGAAACCAATGGGTAAGGAAAGATTACCCTAAAATGGGTCCTTGTCCTATGGGTATGATGTGACCTTTGAGAGATCATGGGGAATACAAATGCATGGGGGGAATAAGTGTGAATTTTTAATTCACATGGGGAAGAGGTCAACCCAAAAAAGGTAAGTACCAAGAAGGTTGACTTAAGGACATGTTAGAAAGGGTAAGTGATTAGGATTAGGATTGTGCAAACAGGTGATTAGGTTAATCAATGATGATTAGAGGCAAGTGGATAGATATGGAGGATGGGACAAGGAGAGAGAAAAAATGAATTAAAATTTGAAAAAGATAATTGACTAAATTAAATAAATTTATTTATTTAATTAATTTAGAGAGGAAATGGTAAAGGATAAAGTATTTATTTAAATACTTTTTGGAACCTTAGGGAAAGGGGACAATATTAACTAAATATGTCATTTAATTAATATAGATGGATTAGATGACTAAATGATGGGATTGTGACCATATGGAAGTGGTCAAATTTAGGTGTCTACAATGACAACTTAGAAAAGCTAGTTTGATATGCAATTTTGTTTTAATTTTCATATTCAATTTGATATGATGTAATGCTATGTAAATGACATGCAATATGATTAATATTTTTGTATTTTTTATATTTAAATAAGGCAAAATATGCAATCCTAAAACCTTAAATGATATACAAAGACAAGACACCCTAATTGAGACCTAATTCAATGCAAAGAAATGCAAATGAATGCAAGATCTAAAACTAGGATGAAAGAGGACTCCAAAATAAAAAATGCAATGATCAAAGTCAGGCTCACCAAAATGAAATATATAAAGATTAGGTTTGATGAAAATGAATTGATATCGATGCACCTAATTTCCTAATTTCATTCAAAATGTGTTATAATATGCAAATGAGAAATAGTAACCAAATCTAACCCAACTAACAATCAAAAGGTAGATCTGGAAAGGGTAAAACATTGTGTACCTTTCACCAAAGATGTTTTTTCAAACCTCATTGAGGACTCATTCACCCTATGGCGAATGGGTCCTGGCTAAGGCTCCTAAAAATCAATTTTTGGGTTTTGTTCTACTCAGTCTACACTCCCAAATTCTAGTTGTTCACCATTGGAAAGATGAAAAATAAATCCTATAGCTTAGTTTCTGTGATTTGATAGATTTTCTTGTAACTTTGACAACTTTGTAACCTTTTATTTTTCTCTCCATTTAATCTTCAACCTAAAATCTGCAAACACACATCAAAGAGAGAAAAATGTTGTTTTGTTAGGGAATAGGGGTTTCCCTTGGTCAATTCTTGTTTTGGTAATTAAAACTTGAAATTAAATAGTGTATTCTTGAAAAACTAGTCTAAGCATCATATTATTTAAATACTTTCTATTTGATTAATGTTCTTAATTCCTCTACTATTATAAATAAATTGTAAAATTTATTTATATGGTCTGTATTCTAATTATTCCTTTCCAAAATTCACCTTCTTTCTAAAATTAATTAAATGGACAAATTAATTAATTTTTTATTTAATTTGTTTTCCCTCTTCCTCTTAAATTTTAATTTTTAAATTCAAATTGGCATATTCTTCTAAAATTGGTTAAAATGCACAAATGAGTTAGTTTAGCATTTTACTAATTTACACTCTCCTTTTAAATTGAATTTTTAATTCAATTTAAGCACATTTCTACATATTTCCTCTAACCACCTCGAACTCACCTACCACCTCATCATGTGTCTCACAAAATGATTTTTTATAAATTGGAAAATATGAAATATCTCCAATAAATTTGCAACCAATTTTGACCTAACTAAGACACATGGCTCCTCCTTCTCAATGATTCCTTTTAGCACTTGGAAATTTGTCTTGTTGAAGGGAACCATCTCCCTAATTCCCACTAACCTCCTGATGCTCTGTCGTTGATGTCGCAGGATCACAATCTTGACCATCTGTTGTTGCCACATCACCTTGAGGCTTAAAAAATATATAAATAGAGCCCTTTGCTACAACTTTTCAGCATGAAGATTTAGACAAGTTTATGCTGCTGAATTTTATTGCATTTATGAGAGAATTTGGAGACCATTTTAGATTAGTTTTGCATTTTTAGCTCATTTTAGTGTTATAATGGCATTTTCATTTTAATAGTTTAGTTCATTCCATCTTCCATTTAGCATTTACATTTGATCATCATCATCATTTTCAGCACTTAGATTTTAGTATCTTTCCATCCTAGGATCATTTAGTTTCTATGCATCAAATATTGGAAAATCCAAAAACATACGCATGTAGATTTCATTATAGCATCTCGTATCTTGAGTTGTCAATCTTTGCAGGTTAATGTGCAGCAATAATAAGATATGAGAGCCTAATTTGCAGGATTCCTTGGGATTAGAGAACCATGGAATGAGTTAGAAGGAAATTTGTAGTTTCATTTATGCTATTTTTTAATTTCCTTTTAAGTAATGCATTTCATGAAGGTGTGTTATACTGACATTGCAGGACATATTTTATACCACACATAAATTGGCGCCCACCGTGGGGCCTAGCCCCATGATTTAATCAATTTTTTGTTGATTTCTATTTTGCAGGTTCCATGAAAATATCTGAAATGATGCATACAAATTTTTCTACAACGCGTCTGGCTGTTGTTTCGTTGCATCTGATGTTCTTTCAGTGCATCTGGCTCCTTTTCCAATTCATATGGTGTTTTCTCCAGTGCATTCAGACTCTATTTTGGTCCGTCAGGGAGTTTAAATTTAAATTTTGTCATTCTTAGTTTCAGTGCATTCGGTTTATATTTTAGCGCATTCGGTTTTTACTATCAGTTTTCCAAATTATCGAAACTCATTAAAAAATTTATATGTTGTAGGAACTCAATACGCAATCAGAGACTTTGGAGAAACACTTAAAAGAACACTGTCAAAAATAAAAGTTGAAACTACTAACGGTTGGCTGTAGGGTTAAATCTAGTTATTACTTTTCCTTTGGTTAAGATAGGAATCTAGTATAACTAGGGAGGTTAAATTTACACCATGCTTGTTATGTTTGGAATTGTAGGTGAGTATGCTCTCCCCTTAACTGGGTGATCAAAAAGCTAGACCCGTTCACTTTCTTTTCATTTTTAACCTTAGAGGGTCTGCCTCCCTGCTTCGAAAGGAGGGAACGACCCAATCGGTAACACACTCTAAGCCGAGTGACTTCCAGTTGGGACATAAATGTGGGTGCTCAAGGAAAGTTTGAGTATCATAGTCACCATTTTGAAAAGAAGGGAAACAATGGTCTCTTGTCAAATGGATGATTCCCCACAAACGGAAAGTCCTTACTAAAACCCCTTTATTGTAGTTTGCCCAAAATTACCTTATCTATTCTTTGGTGCAACAACGGTCATTGCAAAGGCACCATATTTTCACAATTTTTAGTATAAATGATCAACTTGCCATGGGAGATTCATCGGAGTTGGAAGCTTGGTTGGTTTCAGAAGTGAGTGCATTGTAACGGGATCTTGTGCAACTAAGCTTCTGGATTCATTCGCTAAGAATATGTGGTTGGAGTAAAATCTTCATGGGCTCCAAAAGAATATAGTCTTACACAACCTAGGAAATGTGTTGGTCTGATGTGTTACCAATGTGTTTTTGAACCAAATTTTAAACAAACATTACACCAACACATTCAACCATTGATTCAGAAGAAAATCCAACTCAAATAGTCTAGATTCATTATCAAAAATCAAGAAAATCTGTCAAACTGTCAAAAACCAAAAAACACTTTCCAGTTTGGTGCATCTGGTGCCTATTTCAGTGCATTCATACTATTCCCCAGTGCATTCTTTTTTTGTTTCAATGCATCCTACTTATACATTCCCACCATATTCTCTTGTAGCGCATCCATACCCTATATCAGCGCATTCAAACCATTCCTCAACGCATCCATACCCTGTTCTGGCACATCCAAAACTTTCTGCATCGCATTTGAACCATTTTGTAGTGCATCTAAGTTTCAACACATCCTTACCCTATTTTAGCGCATCTGGTGACTTTTCAAGGAAAAACCCAAATTTGACCTCCTTTTTGTCAATCAACATTTAGTTTAGATTTTCCCCCTTAAACAATACCTTTTCATCATCCTAAAGATTATGTTGAGGGATTGGAAATCAACCAAATTTTTCAAGAAATCCCTTGCCAAAAGGATCAAGAAACCAAAGAAACCCCTTACCTTTAAGAAACTTTTGAAAAAGAGACGCTTCTTGTACCAAAGTAGGAAAGTCTTACTCGATTATCAAACCTTCATCCATTGGTATCATGACTTTGATAGAGGTTATACTGACGATTTTTCTTTAGAGACTTTATCTACAAAAGCTTATTATCAATGAAGAGCTCTTTCACAAAGGCACAATCATAGTCAGCTAATTTTCCATTCTTTCATTCCTCAACCAGAAATTCAATATTCCAATCGTCCCAACCAATTTATGCAATAAGATCCTGATCTTGTCAAAACTAGGATTCTCAAGTGAAAATACCTCATCTAATTTTTGATCAAACATCTCAAAGTTCCTTCCTTATCACATAAAATTTATGATTTAGCAGCTTCATTTCACCATCAGGATTTATCATCCTTTATCAGGATTAGTCATCCTTCCTCCCGAAATAAAGCTTGCTTAACCAGATTTTCAAATCAACCCCTTTGACACTCTCAAACTTTGGTCAAATATTTAGAGAATCATTATCACTTGTATGCCCGTCCAAACAAGATCTCAAAAGCAGAAACTTCAAGAAAAAGGAATTGAAACCCAACATAACATGGTTGAACTTGAAGTAAACCCCTTTCATGAACACCATCAATACTAAATTGATGAGCTAAATGAAGAAGATGTCCAACATTCCCAACAAGACCCAAACTTCCATAATTTTTTAGAAAAGGTTTTTGAAAAGGATGGAGAAAGATACCTTTTGATGTTGGCAAACAAAGGAGTCAAGTTACCCGATGATTTTGATATTAACAAATCGAAAAGAAATCCCAAGAAAGAAGAAACCGAGACCCAAACTGAATCAAGCAATCAAGTGAAAACTAATGATCCCATGGACATTTTGAAACAACAAATCCAAAATATTCAACAAAAAATGAAGAACATGCAAACCGGGACTACTAAGAGATATTCCATACAAGATATATGTCCCTATCCATTCGATCAAAGCATTACCATGATACCATTCCCTAAAAATTGTGAATTTCCCAAATATGACAAGTACAATGGGATGCATATTTAATGAGATTATTTCCACGTAGTTTGGGAGGACAATGCATGCAGTGGTTCTCACAGTTGCCTTTGGGGATCGGGTCTTTTGACAAATTAGTAAACAGGTCCGTTACCCAATATTCCTATAACATTCAACATGAGATCACGATGAAAGACCTTTGTAATGTGAAACAAAAGAAAGCAGAATCATTCCTCATATTCTTACAAAGATGGAGAAGGTTATTCACAAGATATCCCTGACCCATACCGGAAAAGGAAAAGATAGAAGTATTCATTAATAACCTGAATGCTGACATGAGTTATAGACTTGACTTACAATGCCCTCCAACCTTTGAGAAATTGATCGAAAACGGAATCAAGATTGAGGAGGCTTTATTCAAGTGAGGCATTTTAAAAATCTATAATGAAAACAATTCATCTAATTCCTCCAACAATGATAAAACTAATTTTTGGAAAAAGTATAAAAATAAGGACAATGATGCCTCTGTTGAAATGCATAATGCCAAACTAGTTTTTAATTTGTCAGGAAGTTCTTCAAATATAGATCAAAAGACCACCCAAATTTCCAATCAAACCAACAGTCAAAATGCTAACCAGGGGAATAATCAAAACAATCAAACATCATCATCCAAGAATATCCCTTATCAAACATCAAACAATTGCAAGAATTTTACACACTTGGGTCAATCACATGAATCCACCTTGAGTGAACTTATTGCGAAAAAACTCATCACTTTACCTAATACTTGAGGCTTTGAACCTAAGGTAAAATCATCTTTGTGGAATGACACTCATTATTGTGAGTTTCATCGATGTAAAGGTCACCTCACAAACAGTTGCATGCAACTGAAACATAAGATACAGGATTTGATTGACAATAAAGTCATAAGAATCGAGGAATCTCAAACCAACACTGACCATGGTGTATTCAAAAATCCTCTACCAAATTATGACAAAGGAGAATCTTCTAACAACAATGGCAAAGGAAAAAATATGAACTATGTTCATGATAGCACCATTCTTCATATCTCTTCCATTGAAAATCACACAAATGACATCAATAACACACCCAATCCTATTGCAACCGGTCATCCAATCAACAACACCAACATCCTTTATAATCAAGTCCTTGATATATCACAAGATGTGATTGCAATGGATAATCAAGTTAATATCATCAAAATCGATGGAAGACAAGACAGTGTGCCCGTAAACGTGACCACAAGGGCTCAAACTAAATATGTTTTAAAGGGTAGTGCCTTCAAACAACCTGCTACTACATCTCATCAATACAACATTGTCGATTAGCTCCAGAAAATTCTTGCACAAATATCAATATTGGAACTCCTAAAAATCTCTCCTACTCACAAAGAGATTCTGGAAAAATCCTTAGTCGACATGACACTGCCGAATGATCTAGAATTTTGTACTTTCCAAGCCATGGTGGGACACCTAGTCACACCACAATGCTTGTCCTTTTCAAAAAATGATGATGTATCACTCACCCATCCTCACAACGCGGCCCTGCATATCGAAGTTTTAATCCATAAAAGTCGTGTCAAGCATGTCCTTATAGATGGAGGAGTTGGACTTAATATCTATACTTTAAAAAAAATTTGAGCACTAGGGTTCTCTAATAATGCAATAGATCCAAGAAAGAATATCACAATCAAAGCATATGATGATGAAGAGAGCTTTAAAAGGCCTGATTATATTGCCCATTTAGGTGGGGCCCATCCAGAAAAATGTGGTTTGCCAAGTTTTGGATAAGGATTTAACATATAACATACTCTTTGGTCGTCCATGGATCCATGAAATGCAGGTTGTACCCTCAACATAGCATCAATGCTTTGAATTTTCATTGCAATGGCCAAGAAATCACTATTCCTGCTGATTCAAATAGTCCTCAACAATGCAACGCCCTAAAGGTTGTCGAAGATGTATTTGTGCCTCATAGCCATGAAGCTCCTAATTCCACTCCTGATATCTCCAATAATTCTAGTCAAGCTAATGCTTTAGCCACATCCCCCTATGAAGGAATTCAATCCGGTTCATCATCCAAACAGATAGAGAAAAAGGAAGAGTCTAGCCCTTCTATATCCGTTAATTTTGAAGCCCAGCTTAATAAATGGCCAAACAATTTGAAGAGAAAGTCCAAATCAAAGATAAAGGTGTTGGTGAATATTCCATTGCATAATCCCTCTGCCTCTCATAGTTAATGTCACCAAAATCCTATGGTCAACCATCAACCTTGTCTCAAATATCCTCACAACCAGTCACCCTTTTTGATGGTTGATTCGTAAAAGCAGACACCCAAGTAGAGGAATCAGATGACAAAGATGTTTTGAACTCGCTCTACAAAGATGAAACTGATTCTCAAGTTGCAACAACAAATGTCCTAACCACTCAGTATGCAAAAGGATTATCGATCTTGGAGAAGATGGGATACAATGCACAAGGACCTATCAGAAAAAGAAAAGAGGGTATCATAGAATTGATCCAGCCCATTATAACCAATCCCAAAGACAAAATAGGGTTAGGCTACAAAGAACATTAGAAAGAAGAAGAAAAAAAAGATCTAAAGCAAAAGGCTATTGAATGAATTATATAGCTCCAAGCCAGTGACCACTATGAAACAAATTCAAATAGATATGAGTGGGATTCATTTTTAGAAGAATCATGTCATGAAAATAATGTTGATGTAATCCATAAGTATACTCCCATGCTTGAGGAGGGACAAGGTTCAGGAATTAGACCACTTGAATTAGAATCACACAATATCGATGGCTTGAGTGAGGATGAACAGACTCATAGTGAGATGGACCCCTTGGAAGAGAGTGACATTATAGACCTCGACTTGGCCCTAGTCTTATTCAACAACAACATCTCTATTAGGACACTTACGACATCTGACCTGAACCCATCCGATGACATCCTACCATTACTACATCCTGAACTAATAGATTGGGACCAAACCGAACCTATCAAGATCCCCACTTTTTTGAATGATAAGGCCATCGTAAATTTCCTTTGTGCTGAAAATCCTCAAACAGTCTCCACCTTTGAACATTAGAGTGGAACTTCACAATAGGACAGTTTCAAGTTTCCCAGCTACAAAATAAATGAAACAAAAGAAAGATTTGATGGTGAAAACCATTCCATGGCAGTATCAGATCTAGAAATAGTAAAAACAAAGAGTGCATCCGATGGTGAAAACCTCTTTGAGGTGACAAAGGATGGGAAATTTGACACTCTCCTTGAGCACTTCCAAGAGAGATCGAGAGTCTTGATTGAACCAACATAGTCCATCAATGTTGGCAGTGCAGAAATGGTAAGAACTCTTCATTTGGCAGAATCATTGACAGAAATAGAAAAGCCTAGCTTCATCAAGTTCTTTGAAGAGAGACAAATCAACTTTGCCTGGTCATATGTGGATATTCTAGGGATAGATCTATACCTCATAATGCACCATTTATCCCTTCCTTCAGGAATCAAACCATTCAAACAAAATTTGAGAAAAATGCTTTTGCATATTGCCCTATTGGTGAAATCTGAACTAAAGAAGTTGTTGGATGTCAAATTCATCAGGCCCATTGACTATGTAGAGTGGATATCAAACATTGTGCCTGTTTCAAAACCTAATAATAGCATAAAGATTTGCACTAACTTTAGAGATCTCAACAAGGCTTTCCCAAAAGATGATTTCCCCTTACCTAATATTGACATCATTGTGGAGTTGACAACGAGACACAACATGTTATCACTGATGGATGGCTTTTTTGGATATAATCAAATCAAGATAGCTCTTGAAGATCAAGATAAGACAAATTTCACTTGCCCATGGGGAACTTTCTGTTGTAACGCCATGCCCTTCGGGTTAAAAAATGTAGGGTCCACATACCAAAGAGCTATGACCACCATCTTCCACGACATGATGCATACTTTCATGGAAGACTATGTGGATGACCTGTTGGAAAAATCCCACACTTGGGAAGGACATCTGGAGATATTAGGCAAGCTATTCACTTGATTGCAGAAGTTTAATGTTCACCTCAATCCAAAGAAATGTATATTTGGGGTAACATCAACAAAACTACTGGGGTATATAGTGTCAAAGAAAGGTATTGAAGTGGACCCCACAAAGGTAAAAGCTATAATGGAGATGCCTCCCCCGAAAAACATCATTCAACTAAGATCCCTCCAGGGTAGATTCCAATCAATCAGAAGATTTATCTTGCAATTAGCTGACAAGACTAATCCTTTCACTCATCTCCTGCACAAGAATGTTTCTTTCTAATGGGATGAGAAGTGTGAAGTAGCTTTCAACCAACTAAAAAAATACATGATGAGTTCACTAGTTCTAGCACCTCTAGCAGAAGGGAAACCTCTTTTATTGTACATCGCCACTACTGATATATCATTGGGAGCCTTGTTGGCATGGGAAGATTCAACTGGGAAAGAAAGATAAATTTATTAAATCAGTAGAACCTTGAATGGATATGAGATCAATTACACCTCCATTGAGAAAGCTTGTCTAGCTGTAGTGTTTGCTACCCAACAATTGTGACACTATATGTTCACTCACATAGTTAAGCTCATAGCCAAGATTGATCCACTAAAGTGTCCACTAAGCAAAGAAAATCTAACAGGAAGACTGGCCAAGTGGGTAATGGTACTCAGTGAATTTGACATCCAATATGTCGACATAAAATCTATCAAAGGGCAAGCCATTCTTGATCAACTAGTTGAGGCACCACTTCATGATGATCATCCACTCCATATTGAATTTCCAAATGCAAATGTCCTGACAATAACAACAAAATAATGGGTGTTATATTTTGATGGTTCCCTCACTCAGCATGGATCAGGAGTAGGAATCCTATTCATCACTCCTCTAGAGAACACCATTATGAAATCCTATCGCTTGATGTTTTTTTGCACCAACAATACAACTAATTATGAAGCACTCATTATTGGGATCAAGATAGCAGTGGAATGGAAAATTATAGAACTCCAGGTTTATGGGGATTCACAACTAGTCATCAATCAGGTCAACAATGTTTATCAAACTAAAGACGACAAGCTAATGCCTTACAAGAGAATGATTGATGACTTCAAGAAGTATTTTTTCGACATCAAATTTGGTCAAATTCCAAGGAGTGACAACAAGGTTGTCGATGCTATGGCTACAATTGCTTCTTTGTTGCAAATTCCATAAAAACGTGGCCACTATGAGTTCATGGTGGAGCAATTGTTTACCCCCACCTACAATGACTTTGAGTCCCAACTTGTTTTCCACCTAGACGATGCCAATACCTCCCTCTACGGAAAGATCTATGCTTACCTGAAAGATAATATCCTTCCTCCTGATCTTTCATGCAACCAGAAATGAAACTTCATCCGCCAATTTTCCTATCATACCATAATAGTAGATGTCCTTTACCTTCGAGGTCTTGATGGAACTCTTTTGTGATGTCTAGAAAGTGATGAGTTTGACACAGCTTTACGCAATGTCCACGAGGGTATTTGCGGAACTCATTCAAGTGGTTTAACCCTCACCAAGAAACTCCTTAGTCTGGGATATTACTAGCCGACTATGGAGAGAGAATCCTTTCAATTTGTCAAGACATGTCGAATATGCCAGATCCACGATAATCTCATCCATGCACCAACACAAGAATTGCAGTCCTTTGCATCAACATGGTTGTTTTGTCAATGGGGGTTGGATCTTGTGGGTAAAATTCACCCACCTTCATCCAATGGACACAAGCTCATTATCATGACCACATAATACTTCACAAAGTGGGTTGAAGCCGTACCTCTGATCACCATCAGAGGGAAGCAGATCTCCTCATTCATCCTAAACTACATCATTTGTAGATACAATATCCCTTAATTCATTGTCACTGATAATGGAAGACCTTTCAAGAATCAAAATGTACAAGAACTCTATGAAAAGTTTCACATCCAACATCAGTTTTCTACACCCTACTACCCTCAAGGAAATGACCAAGTTGGGGCCTCAAACAAGACAATCCTGAAAATCCTAAAGAAAACCGTCAATGATGTTGGACATGACTGGCATGTTCAATTAAACCCTCCTTTGTGGGCCTATCATACAAGCATCTGAACACCAATGGGAGCCACACCCTATGCACTTGTCTATGGATCTGAAGCAGTATTTCCAATCGAAGTTGAGATACCCTCACTTCGGGTTTCCTTGAAAGGTCTCATCATAGATGAAGATTACTGTGTGTCTAGATTGCAGGAGCTTAAATTTTTGGATGAACGTTACCAACTGACAGTGAATCACCTGAAAGTCTACCAGCAGAGAATTTTCCAAAGCTACAATCACAAAGGAAAACCTAGAACATTCCAAGTTGGTGATCTGGTACTAAAAGAAAACCCCTGTAATTAGCAAGACCGAGAAAACAAAGGAAAATTTGAACCTAATTGGTTAGGTCCTTTTGTTGTGGTTTCAGTCTTTGGATTGAGGGAATATTAGTTATCTACACTCGAGGGGGATCTATTTGAAGAACCGATGAACAACCTTCACTTGAAGAAGTTCTATACCTAATGCATCCAGTGCATGTTAAAAGTCCAGAAAAAATCCTAAAAAAGCAGAAAAAGTCTTGAAAAAAATTTTAAAAATTAAAAAATTAAAAATAAAAAAAGAGAAAAAAGTGAAAAATACAAAAAAAGTGAAAAATAAAAAAAAATGGTTGCCTTGATGAAAACCTGGCAAACAAGCATCTTGGTAACCGCAAAAAAATTATAAAATCTGAAAAGTGCAATAAAAAAATGGTCAAAACCTGGTAAACATGCGCTATTTGTGATGGGTCTGCTTCTCCATCTTTTTGAGCATGTGTTGACCATCTGCTTCAGCCATCCTTGCAAATTCATGCATATCTTACAGTGAACTTCATGTCCATATTCGGCTAACACGGTTGTCCCACTCTAGCTTAATTCTCATTGAATTATCCATAATAATCTTTGGTTTGTTCTCTCTGGGGGAAAAATCTTGATCTCACTAGGGGAAAATCACCATTGAGCATAAATCAACATGCAAGCAATTAGCAAACCGTAACATCAAAACAACAATCGCAATAACCATTTCAAAATAACATCGAAAATCAATCCAATCCAATCAATCATCACCTTCAAACCAAATCATTTCATTACTGAAGGATCGTCTTCTAAATCATGGTTGGATTAACTTTACAAAAATGTTCAAAGGATGTATTGTGATTGTTGTTATTATTTATTGGGAGTACCTCGATGATGTTACAAACTAGAGGCACTATGATCAAAAATGATATTTTTCTTTGTCTGTTGCTTGTGAGTCAATTATTACTATTGTGCAAATTGTCACGGGATATGCTCTACAAAGTATTAATGATGACATTCTGAATTTGCATCGAAAAATGATTAACTCTTGTTTTTTTACACAAGTGATACTCAGGTCATCTTGGTCTAATTATACCTAGATTCTTTTGTTATCTTGCATTATCAAATCTCAATGAAATTTGTATGGAAGTTGTACTCAGGTCATCATGGTTGATTTTATACCATCGATGTTTGTACTAACTTTCAGCATAATAAAATGCTCAATGATGAAAATATGCACAACGAATAATATTGACAACATTGCATACATAGAATTTTCATTTCATGTTAGTCTGCATCTACACTATAGATTTTCTAAGCTGATCATTCTCAAGGTTGATGTTATTTCTTTCTACAAGATTTGAATATACTTGACATAACAAAAAACAAATCATTTACCATACATACATGTGCATTTAAAAATTTCCAAAAGTAAAGCATAAAACCATCACATCAGGATCATAATAAATGCATCTCTTTCATTCATAATTAATTAATCCATAGTCATTCATCATAAAAATATCATAACCCATTTCACATATTTGCATACAAAATACTAAAAAACATGGAATAGTGCATTACATTTCATCTACATTATAACATTCATCACATAATATCATAGCATAAAAATCATACATCCATACATCTACATGTATCACATTTGCATCCATAAACCATCCATAATTATCCGTTTGTAGTTCATAATAAAACTATTTGCATCCATACATCAATATACGTGAGAAAACAACAAAAATTGCATTGCATGTCATTTGCATCCATATCATCCATCTCATAAATTCATCCATCCATAATAAAAATCATCATCATCCATACATGCATTCATAACATAATCATAATCAAACATGCCATAATCATATAAAACATAAGTTAAATGCATCCATCCATAATAAAGTATCAATACATAAGATCAGCAACTACCACTGCATATCATATAACCTCATGAAAATATGTCAAGTATACAAGGATATAAATTTGAGAAAGAGATACATCAAAAATGTTGCACAAGGATGAGTCTCTAAATCATAAATATAAAATCAAGTCTGCCCGGGAGATCCTGTGGTGTTGTAACCTGATGTGGCCGGTCTCTGTCCAGTCCCTGATGGCCCTACCCCTGATGATCTTGTCCTTGGTGGAGGTCTGCCTGGTAGAAGTGGTTGTGTAACCCCTCTGCTAGTGGTATGGGAGTGCGAGAATCCGAACCTAGATTTGGCATAGTTGACCCACTGTGTTGGTGGTAAAAACCCATGGTATCTGCCTCTATATTATTCTAACTCCTTGGTGAACTCTCTGAGCTCTCTCACCAAATCAGCAGTACCTATACCCTATGTGGTTGTTTTTATCATGTTAGCTATGACCACAGCCTGTGCCTCCTATCTCCTCGCGGCATCCCTCTTTATTGTCAATGTAGCTACTTGGGCCTGTAATTGTACCATCTATCCCTGGATCTAGACCTAAGCCGAAGCCTATGCCTGAATCTATGTCTGGGCCTAGGCAAGTTGTCCCTGAAGTGTTTAGACCTGTGCCTGCAAAGTTTGTACCTGCCCCTGTAACCCGACAATCTACACCTGTTGTCTCTGCAAGGGCATCTACACTATCAATGGTCATTGCTCGGTTGCTCCTGATGTCCACCTCTTTGGGATAACCCCAAAGTCTGGTGCACCTCCCCCTCCACCATCATCTCCTGCAATGTCAGTATAACACACCTTCATGAAATGCATTACATAAAAGGAAATCAAAAATAGCATTACAAATTTCCTTCTAACTCATTCTATGGTTCTCTAATCCTAAGGAATCCTACAAATTAGGCTCTCAGATCTTATTATTGTTGCACATTAACCTGCAAAGATTGACAACTCAAGATACGAGATGCTATAATGAAATCTACATGCGTATGTTTTTGGATTTTCCAATATTTGATGCATAGAAACTAAATGATCCTAGGATGGAATGATACTAAAATCTAAGTGCTGAAAATGATGATGATGATCAAATGTAAATGCTAAATGGAAGATGGAATGAACTAAACTATTAAAATGAAAATGCCATTATAACACTAAAATGAGCTAAAAATGCAAAACTAATCTAAAATGCTCTCCAAATTCTCTCACAAATGCACTTAAATTCAGCAGCATAAACTTGTCCAAATCTTCATGTTGAAAATTTGTAGCAAAGGGCTCTATTTATAGATTTTTTAAGCCTCAAGGTGATGTGGCAACAATAGATGGTCAGGATTGTGATCCAGCAACATCAACGACAGAGCATCAGGAGGTGAGAGGGAATCAGGGAGATGGTTCCCTTCAACAAGACAAATTTCCAAGTGTTAAAAGGAATCATAGAGGAGGAGCCATGTGTCTCAATTAGTTCAAAATTGGTTGCAAATTTATTGGAGATATTTCATATTTTCCAATTTATAAAAATTCATTTTGTGAGACACATGATGAGGTGGTAGGTGAGTTGGAGGTGGTTAGACGAAATATGTAGAAATGTGCTTAAATTGAATTAAAAATTCAATTTAAAAGGAGAGTGTAAATTAGTAAAATGGTAAATTAACTCATTTGTGCATTTTAACCAATTTTAGAAGAATATGCCAATTTGAATTTAAAAATTCAAATTTAAGAGGAAGAGGGAAAACCAATTAAATAACAAATTGATTAATTTGTCCATTTAATTAAGATTATAAAGAAGGTGAATTTTGGAAAGGAATAATTAGAATATGAACCATATAAATAAATTTTACAATTTATTTATAATAGTAGAGGAATTAAGAACATTAATCAAATAGAAAGTATTTAATTAATATGATGCTCAGACCATTTTTTCATGCATACAAATATAAATGCATGAAATGAATGATGAATGAACAACAATATGTAACAACTCACTAAACCTCAATTGAAACCTTGGAGTACAAATCTGCAAACTTGCATGAAGTGGTCTCAATGAATGTAGATCTTGATCATGAAACTTGATTAGAGAAAATTCCTTTGAATATACTTGAATTGATCTTGAACACTATATCAACATATGAGCTCAAACAACATGCATGATGCAATACATCTTTGATATGATAATGGAATCTTGATTTCTGCAATAATCTTCTTCAAATCTTCCCTTGAATGCCTTTAAATTTCTCTTGAATTCTCTCTTGATCATAAGTTTTCTATTAGGATGCTTGCATAAAAAATCTAGGGTGAACTTAGTGAAATTACCTTGTATTAACACCTATCTTAAGATTAATTCCCAAAATTCAAATATTGCAAGTCGACATTGAATTATAGATTTGAAATCATTAAAATACTACCAAAAACATATTTCAAAGAGAAGTACTAGGTCTAAGTGAGGACCCATTCACCATAGGGTGAATGCATCTGTTGGTATTTTGAATGAATCAAACTTGGTCTCATCAATTATCTATGGATTTTCCAAATCCAATGGTTGATAATTGTGAGGATTGACCAACAAATAGGTGAAATCTTGCTAGGATTTCCCTCTAAACTTCGGGCTCTGCAAGACCCAAGAGGGTGATCCCTATAATGTAATTTACGATAATATTTTGTCAATTACCACAAACATTGTAAATAATAGATACATTCTCTCATGAATTCAAATTAGATTAAATCCTTTAAGAATCTAGTAAATTCTCTAACAAATAGTCATCTAAAGTAGAGAATGGACAACCTCATATGAAACTTGAAACAATTTTAAGTGAATTAATGATATTCTTTATGATTTTTTTCTTTGAACGGTAGGGTTGAATCAATAACTTCACATTTAACCAAAGCAATGGAACAATGCCTTATCTAAGGGAAATGAATTTAAATTTGAGAAAAACTGAAACATAACAGTAACCCAACCTAGCATTCTAGACTATTATAATACCGTATTATAGTAAAACAACTCAAACATTCCAAAACATAAACTACTTATCAAATCCTTATATCTAACCACATGAACCCATGATTTCATCAGAGCAATTTAATTAATTCCTTGAATTAATGCAAATATAGAATCACACATTCAATCAAAAGACAATTGAAGACCAACCAATAGATCCTTAATCATTTCATTGATAATTCACATTAACAATACATAAGGAAAGAATTTGCTTCAGAATATGTACTTTCTCATTTAAATGCTAGTACTATTATGCAACATTATGCCTATTATAGAATTCAAGTTCAAACCTAAGACTCAATCCTAATTCCATTTCTCTATGCTTGTATTACAAAAAATATTTTCATGAGATTAAAACTCTATCAATGAAAGACCCATACAATTGGCCTTGAATTCCCTTTTATAAGCATAAGAGAGAAAACAAGCTTCAGGCCAAATTGTGCATTTCAATCACATTTACATTTGACATTCATTTCAATTTCATTTCAAATGTCCCAAAATAAATTATATTTGAATTCCAAGAGGGGGAAAATCCATATTTGACAAAGTCCCCTTTGCACTTTTGTTGAAGAAGATAATTCCTTCCCTCCAAAGGGCATCGTTTGTCATTGTAGCAACACCAACCATGAGAAAGACATCATTTCCATGTGCATTTCAAAATATTGGACCAAATATAAAATTAATAGAAAGAAAGGACTTCACCTCCATGTCAACACACAAATCATCACTTAACCGAGAAGATAAATTTTTTACAATACTTTATCAAAGGCTTAATCTATAAAATTTTCAAGCCATGTATTGCAGTCTTCCTTAGTGGGCCATTGTATATCTAGTAACTTCTGCACCTTAGTGTCATGCTGATTATGTTTGGCATCCATTAATATTCAGGCCTCTTTCACAAACACATCCATGCTAACCTCAATCTTAGTCATGTCATCAATAGAAACATTCAACATTGTATAATTTGCAAGATTGATTGCTTCTTTAAAGTGTGGGAGAAGACCTCCCAACTCATCCTTCCAAGCACTAAAGTGTTTCAATTCCCCTTCATCGTTTAGTATTTTAGGCATTCTATGCCCCTCCATATCTTTGAACATCTTCATTTTTCTATGGAGTTGAACACCATATTTCCATGGAATGTTGATATATGACCCAATAGGTCTAATGCCTTTATCAAACTTGGAACATTTGTTGGAACTTTAGGATCATCCTTCATGTTAGGAATCATCTTCTTAAGGGCTCCAACTCTTGCACTCCACTTACTCTAGTCATTTTGCAAGGCATCTTTAACCTCACTATTTCTCTTTTGGGTTTCATGGATGCTCTTATATGTTTCCCAAACATTATCAAACTTGTGCACCAATTTAGAGACTAGGTGCCTCAAAATACTGTAAAAAATGCCATTAAAAGATTTTGCAATTTCTTCTTTAGCCTTCTTGACATTGTCCTTTTCTATTTTCAACTCTTCCTTTAGCTGACTAATCCTCAATGATAAAGTCTCCCTATCTTGTGATGATAGCTCTAAAGAAGAAGGAGAGTGCAAAGACCTTAGTGGTGGACATACCTGTGCAGTAGCCTTCATTTTGTTATACTTATCTAGGATAGCATTGTAGTTGTTCATCAATTTATCATGTTTCTTCTATGAAATTTGTGTAGTATCTGCACTCAACATTGTAGCATGCATGGTGAACTTGGCTGCTTAGATGGGAGTAATATTTGTAGCCCTTTTTACTACAACCACACCAATGGCCTCCTCAATTGATTTCACCACCTTCAACTTCCCTATGTTTGGTACCATTGACCAAATTGCAAGAGTATGCAATTTGCAACTGATTCCAAAACCAAAGACTCGATTTTCAAAGTGCTCCCTAGACATAGAGGCCTCTGGATCCTTTCTAATTGCATCAGGTGTAATGACGGAAGTAAGATTCCAACCTGGAAACAACATTACACCACTATTTTTGATAATCTTTCTAGCTTCAACAGGAATAATTGCTACTATCTCACTCATTATTTTCTACTTCTCTACCTCCTATTGCAATGAGGGGTCCACATTGGCCTTGGCTTCTTCAATTCTCTTCTTAATTTCTTGAATTTTAAATTGGAAACAAATTCTTTTAATTCCTTAGTTTGAACAAAGGAATCATCAACAATAAACTCTTCATAGGCCTTGACCCTAACATCATCATCAGCCTCTTCATCATATTCCCATTTGATAATTTTTTCCTCTGGAACATAAGGATCAAGAGCATCTCTTATCGGAGGGGAAGGAAACCTCTTTTCCACCTCTTGATTACTTGGCAGATGCTCAGTCGATTTCTCTTCTCCAATAAATTCTATATTTGAGTACTCAACTATTTGGCTAGCTTCTACCCCCTTACCAACCTCCATAGGTTGCTCTTAAGTACCTTAAGCCTCTTATTGCTCCTTTACCAATTGAGCCTTCTCTACAGCTTGCTTGACCTTCATAGTGAATTCACCACTTTGATAGACCTTCAATTTTGTCATGGCCTACTCATAAGGATTCTCAATTTTATCATAGGGACTTACATAAAATGAATTTCTCTATATTATGTCCTCTTCAATATCACAAATAGCAATCCACTCCTTCTTCCTAGAAGTCACAATAGCCTCAATTGAAAAATTGTTGATGATATCATCAGTATATAAAAATGGTGTTAAAACTAAAACAAACCCTTTCTTCTCTTTTTTGCATTCACAAACCCCTTGGGGTTATAGTTTCTCACCTCAACCAAAATAATTCTGAGTTTACTTAACATTATTCCAAATTTATCATAACCCTCCTTGGTAGTAGCAATAAAATAACCAAAGGAGCATTGTGGAGTTATCACAAAACCTTTTATGTTATTTTTGAACTATTCTTTGTCCATGTTGTATAACTCTCGCATAATCTCCATAAAAGCCGATTTTTCAGGAACATATAGAGGCAAACAATGTGGTGCAACCTTGGCTCCATAAACTCTAATCAGAGTGTAGTGCGAATGCAGGAACCAATCACCCCAATTATGACCCACTTTTGAGTCTTCTCTAAGTACATGTGGGTAGAATCTCCTTGATGACCCTTGAGACTCTGTATATAGGTACTACTCCCAAGCTCTCTAGTATACTATCCTTCAAACCTCTACAAAGGGAAAGCTAATTAGAATGTGGGAAGTTTTGATCCCAAATGAACACCCACATTTGCACTAGAAAATCATTGCCATACTCATCCTTTAGCCTCAACTTCATAAAAAAAATTCCACTCCTCCTGCTCCATCCGTAGGATCATATGCATCAATAAAGAATAATAGGGAAAAGATAGAGAGGCTTTCCCATCCTTTAATTCAACCAGTCCCTTATGCATTTGTTCTGCAATGTAGATTGCATAATCAAAACCTCTATTTGAATTCTAGTTTTAAATATCTATGATCATTACCATCAATGCAATGGGTATCCTTTCATCAAATCTATGGGCTAACACCTAATCCAGACAATAAAATGTGTTTTGAAAATAATTTTCAAATTCATCACAATCAAATGATTCAAAATCTTTGGGATCAAAGGATACATCTTTCAACCCCTTTTATTTTCTACTATGCCTAGGAAGCACATGCTTTTTTTGTCCATATTTTTTCTACTCATACTCTTGGTACAATTCCATAAAATTAATGCTAACAATAGGATTAGGGTTCAACTTAAACACCTCCACAATTTTTCTTCTAGTTATTTCAAGCAGTGGGTTCCATTAATACTCTTAATAGTTATATCCTTAACATCATAACACTTAGCCAACTCTAGCATCAAGTCAACTTCAATGAATACATTGGGCACCACCAACCTTCCAAGGTTAAAACCCCACAAATGACGAGTCAGATGTTTTGCATAATGTCTGTTGAAAGCATACAAGAACAACTCCCAACCACTTTGAGGCAATGGGACTTCTCCAATTCTAGCAACATTATCAACTAACCTACTTTTCATAACACCTTGTCCAGTAGGTTGTTTGCCTCCCTTAGAAATATCTTGAGACTCACCCTCCATGAACTTGGTGTAGCCTCTCTTTTCTACCTTAGCTTTTGCAGCCTTTTCTAAAGATTCTTGTTTTGGTTTAACAACCTTGGGATTTTTCTGCTTAGGATAACCCCCTACTCCCAAGGATTCACTAGGTTGACTCATGATTTATAGTTAGGGTTTATGAATTCAAATTATGAATGAGGGTATTCTGGCTTATGTTCATAGGAAACTCAAACTACGAAACACAAATAAAAACCCTCTTGTACTTTACCCAATTCCTACCAAATTCTATGAAGTCTTAGAAAATCAAGCTTTTCAAAATCCCAAACCCTGAGAATTCACCAAACTACCCACTAGTTTTCCCTAACCAATTTAATTCAACTAAATTTCATACAGAGAAGACAAATTCTACTTATTCAAGAAAAATTTCCTTCAATTTTTCTGCAACTCCTTTGCCTGGAATCCTCACATCTTCTTCTACTTCGAATTCTTGCAATTTTGAAGGAAAATTAACCAACTACCTTCTCTATGGCTTAGGAATGGAGCATCTTCACAATTAATGCATGAAATAAATCTCACACAAGCGAACTGACACTTTAGCTATTTAAGTTTGAATTATGGTTGTTCATCACTTTAATTTAAAACTTCATCCACGGTCCTCCTTCATACTCATTCTTTCTCTTTTTTCTTTTAGTGATGCCCTTTTGATGTTGCTATGTTGCCCTTTTTTCTTTTATCACCTTTTACTTCAAGGCCATCACTCATCACTAATTCATTCTTAGCAGCCTTGAATGGATCCATGATGCTTTGAGATAAAGCAATGGTCATAAGGATTAACTCCCCATCGTTCATCGTTGATACTCCTTTTCCTTTGTTTATGCCATCAGCGACATGAGTAACATATGCAATAAAATCCTGACTGTCAGATCAAGTCATCCTTTGACACTGTGTTCCTCCATCGCTCATCGCTAACAGGAAATCCCTTCAAAAATGACATCTACCGATGCCTTGGACCCTGGAAATGAGAACATGTATTAACACCATCAATCACTCATTGTTGATTCACTTTTCAATAGCTAAATCACACTAGCGATGGAAACAATGTAGTGATGGTTCAATATTTAGCCATATGTCTTAGCAACAAGATCAATGGTTGTGATGGACCTTGCTCCCAATATCAAATGGATTAGTGATACATCACTTTAAAATAATAGAACTTCAAACCTCATTGTTCATTGCAAATAGGAAAATAGAACACGAGTATCAATATGCAATGGGTGATAAGCCAACAATACAAAGGATCATAGTGTTATCGCACATTGCTGATTTGGAACTTTGAACATTAAGGAAATCAGAGATAAAAGGTTTACCAGTGATACAAGGGAAATATTTCACATCACGCATCACTAATAGGACACTTGAGGCCATATACTTATCCATGATACAAAGAAAATTCATGATACAAGGAAGCAAGGATCCATCACTCATCGCCAATACAAGGACGATGGTCACAAAGGAATGTGTGATAGGCAATGCAACGATCGATAGACAAAGACTTAAGTGGGAAAATTTAACACGTTCTCATAAGTTGTTTTAAAAGGGGACCGAAAAGCACCATGATGCAAATAGACATAAGATCCACCCACAATAAAGACAGGATAGAAGACGAATAATTAGAAAATCAACCCTAGCAAAAGAATATTGCGAGGGGAACATTTCAAAGTGATCATGAAATGGTAACCCTAGACACAAGGGGTAGGTCAAAACATGGATACCAAAGACTCGAGTTATTTTAAAATGACTAGAAATCGACTACAACAGGTCAATGGAAAATTAGACCAAAAAAGCAATGATTAACATGAAAGGGAAATATGCTAAGCACAACCAGCCCCATAGCATAAAACACTAAACCCTTGACAACATTTCCAAGCCGCAAACCACCCAAAACCAAGAAGAAAACTAGGTAAAGACATAAGATCAATGGAACATGAAAATTTTAAGG
This sequence comes from Sequoiadendron giganteum, assembly GCA_007115665.2. NCBI lineage: Eukaryota > Viridiplantae > Streptophyta > Pinopsida > Cupressales > Cupressaceae > Sequoiadendron > Sequoiadendron giganteum. The sequence continues at coordinate 330,269,055 of CM021104.1, read as the reverse complement.
GTTCCACAAGAGTCCTAGGCCACTTACCTAGGACACACATTGGACAAGGTGAAATATCAAAAAATAGGGTCCTAGGACTAAGTGATGACCCATTATCCCTATGGAGAATGGGTCCTAGTTCACTTACCTAGGACACACATCTTCCAAAGTTAAGTCTTGTGTAATTGCATTTATGAATATTGGGCTTTATCCCTAAGAATTTGCATTTAATTACGCTTGGATTTGAATTAAAGGGGCCAATTAAGGAAAACTAACCTCAATCAATTAATAAAGCCCTAGATTAATGTGAAAGTGTAAAGGTAAACCTTAAAACACCAAAAACAAGACACAAGTAAGTCCATTTTAATTAAAAGGGCCCTAAAATTTAATGTGAATATGGAAAACATGTTACAACACTAAATCAAGGCATAATTAAGCTCATTTTATTATTAATTATTCCCAAATTAAGTGTGAAAAAATGATACTTTTTCCTACACTACACCAATGTATGTGCTTTCTACTCGTATCAGGTTAGTGTTGCAATGTAGATGATTCAGAGGCATAATAAAATATTAAGTGTTTTGAAGCCAACATATATATATTAAGCCTTGGTAGAGATCACACATTACCTAGAGTCTGACATATGTAACTTCACAAATCTTTTTGGAATTAAATTCAGCCCAATGATGCTTGTGGAATTCTTTATAGAACTTCCATGTAGCTTTAGCCGATGTGAAATTCACAAATACATAGCACAAATTACATCTATTTATACAAACCAAAATCAGGTTAATCTATTTATTAGTTGAAAGCTTTAAAAATTCAATAATTTAACTGTAATTATCAATGAAAAGTGATTATATGATACTTTAACCTACTTGAAATCTATAGGAAAGTAAAAAATAATAATTTTCTAAGAGAGACTCATCCCCCTCCATGATGTTCTAGTTGCACTACATGCAGTTACGATCCAACATTTTTAGAATCATATCTAGACTACAAACAAATACAAACATGATAATTATCATCATTAACTTCTGAAGTAAATTTTTCAAATTAGGAAAAGAGAAAAGCTAAAACACAATATTTTTACTTTCTAGCATTCTAGGTAATATGAAATTACATGATAAGACCAAGATAAGGGGCACTTACTCATATTTATTGGGAATAACCCTATAAAATGTTTGGGGTTGAGATTGGCCTCACCTAGAGCTAGGGAAATGACAATCAGAGTTACCTTTGTCACAATTTTCACCATATTCTGACTGTCATGGTGCATGTGTTGATGCTTGTTGCTGAAAATTGTAGCTTGTCAAAGACTGTGAATGACTCTTGTCATTGTTAAATTCTTCTCACTGTGGGGAGGATCAAACACTAATGGAAAATAGTTATTTGTATCACAATCAAGTCTAGTGTACATGTATGAGAAATGTGGAAGAATGGACAAGGTAGTGATATCACTACCTTGTTAATGTGGTAGCATTGACAAGGTAGTGAGCTATTTGAAAAAAATCCTCAAATAAAGGGGGTCTCCTAGTCATGTGACCCCATTTCTTTGAGGCATTTTTCCAAACAGCTCACTACCTTGTCAATGCTACCACATTGACAAGCTAGTGAGGTGTTTGAAAAAATATCACCAAGAGACCTCATTTCTTTGAGGCATTTTTTCAAACAGCTCACTACCTTGTCAATGCTACCAAATTGACAAGGTAGTGAGCTATTTGAAAAATGCCTCAAAGAAATGGGGTCTCCAAAAATGTGCATCACTATGAGAGCCCATTTCTTTGAGGCATTTTTAAAACAACTCACTATCTTGTCAATGCTACCACATTGACAAGGTAGTAATAACAAGGTAGTGAGTTGTTTGAAAAAATGCCTCAAATAAATGGGGTCTCTTGACCCCATTTCTTTGAGGCATTTTTTTAAACATCTCCCTAAATTTTCAATGCTACCATATTGACAAGGTTCTGAGTTTTTTGAAATAATGCCTAAAAGAAATGGGGTCTCCTAGTGATGTAAAGAAATGGGCTACCACATTGAAAAGGTATTGAGCTATTTGAAAAAATTCCTCAAAGAAATGGGGTCTCCAAAAATGTACATCACTAGGAGACCCCATTTCTTTGAGGCATTTTTCAAATAGCTCACTACCTTGTCAATGTGGCAGCATTGACAAGGTAGTGATCTATTTGAAAAATTGCCTCAAAGAAATGGTGTCTCATGGTGATGTGCATCACCATGAGACCCTATTTCTTTGAGGCATTTTTCAAAAATCTCACTACTTTGTCAATGCAGTAGCAAAAAAAACAAACATATGTAAACTTGGAACCAAAACATATGTAAACTTTAAATATAGGAATGAAAGGTCTAACTATCAACTAATCAATGTGCATACTTAGAAATTAATACAAATTAATGTGCATACTTAAAAATTGATAAGAACCAATACATTAATATCAATAAAATGACTTTACAAAATCAATGTGCATACTTACAAATCAATCCAATGAACCATCTGGGTTTGCTCTACTCTTTATTATGTCAAGTATTGCCTCATGGTCAGATTCACACACCTTCCACAAGGTCTTGTTCAAAGGTCTGTCCCAATTTTGTATCAAATGAAAATTGGATGCCATGACAAGGTTTGAGTAATGAAGAATCTTCTAATGCGTGTCAAAGTCCTGAAATAGCTGAACATTAACACTCTTATGTGGGTACCTTCTAAGCCATGTTCTAGTAACAACCACTGAGCCTATGGTATTTGATGTTTTCTCCATCTATAACTAGTGCCTCCAATTTCTTTGTGCCCTCAACAGAATGAAACAAGTAATAATTCATTCCCTCTTCATTTTCTTCATCTACAATAACTACATAAACATGCCCTACATTGATATGTACAACAAATTAGATGAAATTAGTCAACATTACAAAAAAACTACAAAGCAAAATAACATTAGGAATTTCAAAAACCATGCAAGTAGATATATTACCTAGTTGAACTAGATTTGATATGTAGTCAAAGTCAACTAATTATTCCATCTATGTTAGTTCCAGTGTCGTCGGGGGTTGATATGTGTCAAGTGGGCTAAGATAACTTAACCACCATTCGTCAACCCACTCCTTTGACTCACACTCATTCCTAGCTTGAATTGTGCCTAAAGAATAAAATAATGCCATCTTCCACTTATGAATACTCCATGAACCTGCATTTGAGATTTTGAAAGAGTGTAGCTCACTTGATCCTATTAGTGTACAACAATCATCATATGGTGTAATGTTAGTATCATCTATCAACCAAAAAAATCTATGAACTGAAGACTTACCTTCATTTCCTGTACCCATCGAAGCATTACACCACTCTACAATTGATTTTACATCTATCAACTTTGCATTGTCTTTATACTTTAACTCTTCTCATGCTAATGCTCTTTTGATACATGCCCCTACACCATCATGCTCCCCCTTTCCATACCCAGCCTCACAAAAGTTCCACATATGTTGAATGCCTATAATAACATGCATCTTGCTTAATCAATAAAACATCTATGACTTCTTGAATTTTGATACACAATTATCCAACCATATTATATGTTGACTATATGAAATGCCCCTCCTATCCAAATCATTGTAGAACAACTGAAAGAAACCTTGCACGAACTCTATAGAATGTGCGCGATCATCACTAATATAAAAGTGGTAATCCCTCAATATCTTTATGTTATCCTTTGTACTATCAATTACATGAATGAATTATATGTGCACAAATATAGAAACCTATGTGGAGTTGTAATATTGTGATTGCACCTCACATTGTGGTTGTAGACTGTAGTTCTCTACAAATTTGATGATTGAAATAATGCTACCAAGTGGAAAGGTGTCCTTGCATAACTTAAATTTCAAGTCCAACCATCGAGCTCTATGAGTATGCCTTACATACTCATACACTATACTATCACAAAATGTAGACATAAATTGATACACTAGAATCTCTTGAATAACCAAATCACATCTTTTTGCTTCTTTACCATCTTTTGTATTGTAGGCCATTGTTTTATATTTTCTAAACTCTATTAGTTTATTTCCAATCGCATGTGTTTTTTCCATATGTTCACATATTTGCATATGTTACAAGACACCACAATGTTGACATGTGCTATCCAAGCATAAATTCATGTACAATATTTGACCTTCCTCTCTTTTACATAATTTTTTTGATATGAAGTCTCTTGAAGATGTTGGTAGGGCATGTATGCCACAATCTTGTAAAACATTGTTAGTATGCAAATCTAAACATATAGATCGATAAACATCAAAATGGTTAGAAAATCAAATATGTAATCTACAACAAAAATTAATACATGTTTGATTTATCTTGACATAAAAATATTTTAGCATTTCAAAATATCTTTGAAATTTTTTAATTTGAGGATACATCTCTAGAAATTTACCAAAAAACTATGTTTGAGTCGTATCCAAAAAATTATTTGGATGTGGCTCATGATTTTGAATACCGATTCTCCTTCTTACCACATCCATTTGATTCAAAGATACCCTTGTGTTATTCTTCAAAAAGTATTCAATTAGTGATCTCAATGCTTCAACAATTGGTTTATCTTTTTGTGGTAGTCTCCCTGAGAATTCCCATAATTCATTGGTTCCTTCTAATGGCTCTTGATAAAGTTTTTCTATTAATTCTCAATGATTGACTCGTCTTTCTAATGAAACGAGCTTTCCTCATTTGATTACTTACTATTTTCAATGTAATGACACTTCATGTGACATTACTATCTTTTGAGCATGAGGTGTTACCCACACTCTCATATGCACTCATTAGATTCTTCACAATAGTTTTTTCACTTGAAGCCTCTAATGTTCTCAACCCAAGAATCTTCATGATGGACCTATACTTATACTTCTCATCATTTCAAAAAATAGTTGACATCTTGCGGTCTCATTTAAATTTTTGAAGAACACTCTCCAAATCTTATGAGCATATCTTCTACAAGTGAATTTTAGAATCTTACCTCCATTGGCTGCAAAATATTCACATCAATATCAATCAAATACTTTGGCTTTCTATGAAAAATTCCAGGTGGTGTTCTCAAAGGTAAATTCATCTCAACATTAGGAATTTCATCAACATTTAAATGAGATGGGCTAGATGGAATACCTTTGATCGAGGATGGAATAGATTATGTACCTTGAAGTTGAGATGGGAATGATGGCATACCTCCTTCCTCACATGTGAGTGATGATATAATCTCAACTAGATATGTGGTAGATAGTTTCCCTCCATCTTCACTTACTGTAGAGGATGTGTCTCCAATTGCAATATTCAAAATTATCATAGCACAAAGGTTTCACATTCATTCCCTTTGTGCTGCCAATTCCATATCTCTTGTTGATGGTTGAGGTTCCTCTTCAATTAGAATGTCTTTGAAAATCATTTCCAATTTCTTCTTCTCATGATGTTCCCTCATAAATGTTGCTTTCTTTGAATTCTTAGCTTCTTTCTCTTCCTGTGTTGGTTTAATCCTTGATAGTTTCCTTGGCATGATAGAGAATTTTATTTGTAGCATGATCAAGAGACAAATATTAGTTCCTAAAAAATGAATCCATACAAATAAATGAAATATATGTCATTCAACCCTGCATACAAAATACATATAATCATCATGTATAAGAGTAAATGTCACTCAACCATGATGAATAAACAAGTGCACTAAGAACACAAGGAAAATGGAGAGCTAAATTTTTTTCAAGTATTTCTACCTTGCAAGAATTTATTGAATGTGACTTTTCTCCAGCCATTTTCTAACATATGACCTACAAATATAATGTCCACAAATAGACATGTATGCAAAATGTGGTAGCATAGACAAAGCTCACATGAATTTTTTGATGGAATGCCTTAAAGAAATGTGGTCTCATGGAATACCATGATTGGGTGATAAGAACAAAATGGATTTTTTAAAAGACATTAAAAACTTTCAAGAAAGTACAATTGTCTTGAGTATAAATCCAAATTCCACTACTTTTTTCAACATCCTACCTTTGGAACAAGGTATGGGCATCAATCAAATCATTGAAAGAAAGGGGGGGTTTTATCAAATGGTATAATTACAACTCCCATGGAAGCAATGCATGAGAAATGTGGAAGCAAGGATGAGGCATGTGAATTGTTTGATAAAAAAAATTGGTAGACATGTATGGAAAATGTGGTAGCATAGACAAGGTAGTGAGCTATTTGAAAAAATGCCTCAAAGAAATGTGGTCTCAAAACCACATTTCTTTGAGCTATTTTTTAAAACAGCTCACTACCTTGTATATGTTGTTTGATAAAATGATTTGGTAGAAATGTATGGAAAATTTGGTAGCATAGACAAGGCAATGAGTTGTTTGAAAAAATGCCTCAAAGATATGTGATGACCACATTTCTTTGAGGAATTTTTTCAAACAGATCATTGCCTTGTCTATGCTATTTGATAAAATACTTTGGTAGACATGTATGCAAAATGTGATAGCATAGAAAAGGCAATGGTCTATTTTAAAATATACCTCAAAGAAATGTGGTCTCATGGTGATATCCATCACCATGAGACCACATTTATTTTAGGCATTTTTTCAAACAACTCACTACCTTGTCTATGTTGTTTGATAAAATGCTTTGGTAGACATGTATGAAAAATGTGGTAGCATAGACAAGGCAATACGTTGTTTGAAAAAATTACTCAAAGAAATGTAGTCTCATGGTGATCTCCATCACCATGAGACCACATTTCTTAGAGGATTTTTTTCAAACAGCTCACTACCTTGTCTATGCTTTTACTTACTACTATGCTTTGATATATTTTTTCCATGCATCCATAGTTTGGTCGAAAGCACATGTTTTAGGATTTTAGCCATAGCAACAAGGGGACCTTGGAATGGGGTATGACATCTATCAAAACATAAAAGGGGGTGATTTTCATCAATGTTATGGTTGCAATTGCCTTAGTAGACACATGTGAAATGTGGATGCATATACAAGGCACATGAACTATTTGACAAAATGCCTCAATGAGATATGTTCTCATGGACTACAATGATTGCAAGATATGCACAAAATGGAAAATATATGGAAAATTTGGTAGCGTAGACAAGGCAATGAGTTGTTTGAAAAAATGATGAGATTTTCATGAGTGTTATGGTTGCAATTTCCTTAGTAGACACATGTGAAATGTGGATGTATAGACAAGGCACATGAACTATTTGACAAAATTCCTCAAAGAGATATGTCCTTGTGGACTACAATTATTGCAAGATATGCACAAAATGGAAAATGTATGGAAAATTTGGTAGCATAGAGAAGGCAATGAGGTGTTTGAAAAAATGACTCAAAGAAATGTGGTCTCATGGTGAAGACCACATTTCTTTGAGTCATTTTTTTCAAACAGATCATTTCCTTGTCTAACATGTTTGATGAAATTCTTTGGTAGACATGTATGGAAAGTGTGGTAGCATAGACAAGGTAGTGAGCTATTTGAAAAATGCCTAAAATAAATGTGGTCTCATGGTGATTTTTTCAAACAGCTCATTGCCTTATCTATGATGTTTGATAAAATTCTTTGGTAGACATGTATAGACAAGGAACATAAATTGTTCAACAAAATGCCTCAATGAGATATGTCCTCGTGGACTACAATGGTTTCAGGATATGCATAAAATGGATTTGTTGAAAAGGCTTTAGAAAATTTCAAGCAAATGCAATTTCTAGGTGTAAAACCAAATTCCAAAGCATTTTACAACATTCCCCATTCCTATACCAAAATGGAAGCTTTGGAAAGGGGTATGAACATCCATAAAAAAATATTGAGAAATGATGTATTATATTACATAGTTATAAATAATCTCCTAAATGTGTATACAAAATGTGGAAGCATACACAAGGTAGGTCAATTTTTTCCCCAAAATGCCTCAAAGAGATGTGGTTTAAAATGTAATTGGCAAGTGTAAAGAATTGTGTAGTTTAAAATGTGCGAAGAGGGGCTAAGGTTATAATGAGAAACAAACAATGATGAACATGGAATATGCATAATAACAAAATCAAAGCATTGTGTTAAGCATGCATGATAAAGGATGATAAAGAAACATAATAGAATTAAGGAAAATGTAAAGAAAATGTGTAAAGACTTGACATATCTTAAAAATAATTTGAATGGAGGAACTACCCAATTATGTTGTCTTTTTTTCTTCTTGCATCAAACTCAACAATTTGAGTTTTTCACAAGCTTGCTTGCTTTTCAACGTTCAATTGTATATCACTCAAATAGAATCACCAAAAACAATACAAATAACCAATGTATAATGTTAAATTCCTACAACTCAATCACAATTAACATTGTAACACTACAAAAATTGAGACTTGAATCGATATATATCAAATTCGATGTGAAAAATCTATTATTTCCTCCTTCCTAAGTTGGAAAACCATAAAAAAGGTGGTGGAAATTTCATGCAAAGGTGGTAGAATGTGAAAAATTTGCATGTGCACTTCCCAACAACATCAAAAAGATTTTTTTATTGGAACACACACATAACTAGTAGAATAACAGAACATGTGGGCTTGGATCATGTGTGTGCTAAATTTTTTACCATTTTTAGAGTAATCCAAAATGTGCTCGCGTTATAATGCAAGCACATTTTTTATTGCTATACAAAATGTCTATATCTCAACTTCTTCAAAGCACACTCACATTATGAAAATGTTGATTTTATAAATGTTTCCTAACTCATTGTCTCATTACCCACCCCTCTCCCCCTCTATCTCTCTCACACCTATCTTTCCCCTATGTATCTCACCCTTCTCTCCATAGGCTATAGGTCTCTCGCCTCTATATCTCCTCCTTACCCATCTTTACCTCGAGTTGTCAGCTTCACTCTCTCATTTTCTTCTATCTCTCCCATCACCTCTATATCTCTCACCATTGTCTCCCCATAACCTCTCTACCTCTCCCCTTTGTAGGTCTCTCAGTCACTCCTTTTATGCCTCTTCATCCCTCCTTAGCCATCTAGGTCTCTCACTTAACCCTAAAACCTATCCCTAAAGCATCAACCCTCAACCCTTAAACCTTAAATCCTAAACCCTCAACCTTGGAAACTATGCCTTAAAACCTAATCCCTCAACCCTCAACCCTAAACCCTATACCCTTAAACCCTTAAATGCTCAACCCTTAAACCCTAAACCCTTCACGCTTAAACCATCAACCATAGACACTATGCCTTAAACCCTAATATCTCAACCCTCAAACCTATACCCTATACCCTTAAACCCTCAACCCTTAAACCCTAAACCCTTGACCCTTAAACCCTAAAGCCTTAAACCCTCAACCCTTATTCACCCCTCTCCTCCCCTATCTCCCTCACCCCCATCTCTCCCTATCTCTCTCACCCCTCTCTCCCTAGGCTATAGGTCTCTCACTTGTATATCTATCAAGGCTCTCTATATATTTCCCCCACTCTCCACCTATCTCCCTAGGATGTAGGTCTCTCACCTCTATATCTCTCAAGGCTCTCTAGTTATTTCACTTCCTCTCTACCTCTCCCCTCTCTAGGTCTCTCAATCACTCATTGTCTACCTCTCCATCCCTCCTTATCCATCTAGGTCTATCACTCCTTGTCTTCTTACCCACCCCTCTCCCCCATCTATCTATCTCAACCCTCAACCCTTAAAACCTTAATACCTAAACCCTCAACCCTAATCCATCAACCCTAAACCCTTAATCTTTCAACCCTTAAACCCTCAACCCTAATCCTTTAAGCCCTCAACCCTTAAACCTTAAACCCTAATCTCTCTCTCTTAGGTCTCTCTCTCTCTCTTAAAATTCTCCCTCCCGCTAAATACATACATGCATACAGGTGTACATGCATACATACAAGCATGCATACATACATACATACATGTCATACAAGAATATATACATACATACAAATATATATACATACATTTAACAAACTATCATTTAACAAAAAGAAAGACATAACACGAGCGCATTATAATGCGCTTGCTTTATGCCTTGCTTAGGAAACTCAAGTACATATGCAAAAAATATGTCAAAACTATGAAATAATGTGAATGCATTTAATGCGCTCGCTTTATTTATTTCTTTGGGAATCCCCAAGCCTTAGGCTTGGTATTTTCTTTGGATTATTGACCCAAATCCTTGGAGTGCCTTCCCAATTTCCAAAGACATCTTTTTGCATATACTATAAGATTTCACATAATCATGTTTGTGTTAACTATCCAGTTTGTGTTTGTTTCAAGGTCGAACAAATTGAACACTTGGGTAATGTTAGGCTCTCTCTTAGTTATTTAATGATGTAATTTTTTTCACATTTTGACAATGTTAAGCCTTTCATCTTTAATTTATTTTGTTTGTGTGCCCATTTTTGGCAAAAACTAGTGTTTGGTATTTTTTCTTTATAAATTAACCATTCATTGAAATTTCAAATAAATTACATTTTTAGAAACTAGACTCCATTCTACACATATTAAAAAAAAAACGTTCAATTAGTTTTCAAAATTTATAGGGGTAGCATGGCCAAAATTTTGTTTTTCAAGATGTGTCCACTTTGAAAATTAGTAAAAATTCCAATATTAAAAAATTATCAGAAAAATCGGGCATAAACTACATGTTAGCTAATTTCTCACCGAAGTGATTTTAAAAATACCAAAAAAGGTTAACCTTTTGAGGGAGCCACAAAAGTCGCTATGTTATGTTTTTTTGACAAAAATAGCACCAATTTCTATGGCTCCCTCTTTTGGACCCCTTAATCTATACCAATTTTTTTTAAAAATAGTAGTTTAGAAAGAAGACTTGGAGCACTTGCTACATTTTTTTTGTTGCATCTTAAAATTTTGAGTGTAACTATCCTCAATTTCTCATCCAAGGTCGGTATTTATTGATTTCAGAAAAAAGTGGCCACTTAAGGCCCCCCCCCCCTCACCCCCCATCTTTTTGCACTTACCCCTCTATCTATCTCCCACTCTCCCTCCCTCCTTTATCTCCCCCTCGTTATCTCTCTCTCTATCTCTATTTCTCTTTGCATCACTTTATCTTACCATATATATCTTTCTATCTCTACATTCCTATATATCTCTCTATATCTTCATATCTATTAATAACTCCCTAGGTCTCTATATTTGTATCTCTCCCTTTACCTCTCTTTATCTATATATATTATCTCCCTCTCCCTCTATCTTCCTCTCTACCTTTCTATAGAGAGAGAGGGTGATTGGAGATAGAGAGAATTAGAGAGGGAGGGTTAAAGAGGTAGAGAGGAGAGAGAAGTGAGAGAGAAGATAGAAATAAAGATATTTTTAAAGGGAGAGAAATGGGAAAGAGGGAGGGATGGAGTGAGAAGTATGTAGAGAGAGATCTAGAGAGGGGAGATAGAGATTAGAGAGGGAGGGAGGAAGTGAGAGGTAGAGATAGAGAGCTAGGGTGACAATGATATAGGAAAAGGTAGGTAGAAATAGAAGAGGATCGATATGGGGGATAAAGAGAAGTGAATATAGAGAGAGGGAGAGGTAAGGTGAGAGAGATAGATGGAGAGGTAGTTAGGGAGAGGGGATATATAGGGAATTATAGAGGGAAGGATAGAGAGAGGGGGGGTGAGGGGAGGTAGGGAGAAGTAGAGTGGGAAGGAGATAGAGAGGTGTATAGAGAGGTAGAGGGAGAGATGGACAAGGAGAGGGAGAGGGAGGGAGAGAGGCAGGGAGGGAGGGAGAGAGGGAAGGATAGGTAGGTAATGAGAGAGGTATGGTGGGAGGGATAGAGGGAGAAGTAGGTATAGAGAGAGGGTGAGTGGGAAGGTGAGAGAGAGGTAGATAGGAGAGAGGGTGAAGAGAGATATAGAGAGACATCAAAATGGAGAGAGGGGGAATAAGGAAGGGATAGAGTAAGAGGTATGTAGAAATAAATAGAGAGGGGAGATCAAGAGAATTAGAGAGGGAGGGAGGAAGGGAGAGATAGAGATAGAGAGGTAGGGTGAGATGGATATAGGGAGAGGTAGGTAGACAAAGATGAAGATGTATATGGGAGATAAGGACAAGTAGAGAAAAAGATAGAGATAGGTAATATGGTCACCTTCCATCTCTCTACCTATCTCTCCCTCTTTCTCTCCAACCTTACCTCTTACCTCTCTCTCTCTCTCTTTGTTTCTACTTCTCTTTATCTCCCATATAAATCTTCGTCTCTGTCTAACTACCTCTCCCTATATCCCTCCCACCCCACCTCTCTATCTCTACCTCTCCCTTCCTCCCTCCCTCTCTACTTCTCTCTATCTCCCCTTTTCACTTCTCTCTACCTACCTCTCACTCCATCCCTCCCTCATTCCCCCTCTCTCCCTTTATATATCTCTCTATATCTCTCTTCACCCTCTCTCCTCTATACCTCTCTCCCACCTTCCCTCTCTACTTATTTCTATCTCCACTCACCATATCTCTCTACCTACTTATCCCTCTATCCCTCCCACCCTAATATCTCATTACCTACCTCTCCCTAAATAGGTAGAGTGAGTGGATATAGAGAGAAGTAGTGAGGGAAGGTTAAATAAGTAGAGGGGGGAGAGATACGAGATATATAGAGATATCTAAAGGGGGAGACATGGGGAAAGAGGGAGGTATGGAGTGAGAATTACATAGAGAGAGAGAGATAGAGAGATTTAGAGAGGGAGGGAGGGAGGAAGGGAGAGGTATAGATAGAGATAGAGAGATAGGGTGGAAGCAATATAGGAGTAGGTGGGTAGAAAGAGAGGAGGATGGAGATGGGGGATAAAGAGAAGTAAATATAGAGAGAGAGGGATAGGTAAGGTGGGAGGGATAGAGGGAGAGGGAGGTAGAGATAGGGAGGGTGAGGGGATATATAGGGAATTATATAGGGAAGGGGAGAGAGAGGTAAGGTGGGAGGGGTAGAGTGAGGTGTAGGGAGATAGGGTGAGGGGAGATAGGGATAAGTAAAGAGGGAAGGAGAGAGAGAGAAAGAGAGAGAGAGAGAGAGATAGTTATAGAGAGAGGGAGAGGGAGAGGGAGAGGGATACAAGGAGAGAGAGAGAGAGGGGAGTAGGGAGAGAGGAAAGGATAGGTAGGTAATGAGAGAGGTAGGGTGGGAGGGATAAAGGGATAAGTAGGAGAGATAGGGTGAGTGGGAAGGTGAGAGAGATGTAGATAGGAGAGAGAGGGTGAAGATAGATATAGAGAGACATCTAAAGGGAGAGAGGGGGAATGAGGAAGGGATGGAGTGAGAGGTATGTAGAAATAAATAGAGAGGAGAGATAAAGAGAAGTAGAGAGGGAAGGAGGAAGGGAAAGGTAGAGATAGAGAGGTATTTATAAAAATATGAAGATGCAAATGGGAGATAAATAGAAGTAGAGACATAGATAGAGAGAGGTGATTTGGTCACCATCCATCTCTCTAACTATCTCTCTCTATATCCCTCCAACCTTACATCTCTATCTTTGTTTCTACTTCTCTTTATCTCCCATTTAAATTTTCCTCTGTCTACTTACCTCTCCCTATATCCCTCCCACCCTACCTCTCTACCTCTACCTCTCCCTTCCTCCCTCCCTCTCTATTTATCTCTATCACCTCTCTTCACTTCTCTCTACCTACCTCTCACTCTATCCATCCCTCATTCCCCCCTCTCCCTTTATATATCTCTCTTCACCCTCTCTCTCCTCTCTACCTCTCTCACCTTCCCTCTCTAGTTCTTTCTATTTCCAATCACCATTTCTCTCTACCTACTTATCCCACTATCCCTCCCATCCTAGTATCTCATTACCTACCTCTCCCTTAATCTCTCCCTCCTTCCCTCTCTCTCTCTCCTTGGCTCTCTCCCTCTCCCTCTCCCTCTTCGTCTCTCAATAAATCTCTCTCTCTCCTTCCCTCTCTACGTCTCTCTATATCCCCTCACCCTCACCCTCTCCCCTTCCCTCTCTACTTCTCTCTATCTCCTCTCACCCTCTCCCTATATACCTACCTCTCAATCTATCCCTCCCACATTACCTCTCTCTCCCCTTCCCTTTGTAATTCTCTATATATCCCATTACCCTCCCTCTCTCTACCTACCTGTCCTTATATCTCTCCCACCTTACCTCTCTCTCTGTCTCTACTTCTCTTTATCTCCCATATCCATCATCCTCTCTATCTACCTACCTCTCCCTATATCCATCCCACCATACCTCTCTATCTCTACATTTCCCTTCCTCCCTTCCTCTCTACTTCTCTTTGTATCTCTCTCTACTTACCCCTCACTCCATCCCTCCCTCATTCCCCCTCTCTATCCCTTTATATATCTCTATATCTCTTATATTTGTCTCCTCTCTACCTCTCTTACCTTCCCTCTCTACTCTCTATAGGAGTGATAGGGAGAGATGAAGAGAGAAGGAGAGAGGGATAGAAAGACAGAGAGATATCTAGAGATAAATATGACTTGGGAAAGATAGAGGGGAAGAGAAAGGGAGAGAGATAGGTAGAGGGAGAGGGAGAGGGAGAGGGAGAGGGAGAGGGAGAGGGAGAGAGATATGGTGTGTGGGGAGAGATAATATCTAGATAAATATATAAAGAGGGATAGGTGGAGAGGGAGAGAGGAAAAATAAATCCAAAAAGGTACACTTATATATTGAAAAAGTGGAAATATCAATGATGTATCAAATGTGAAAATGAAATGCTAATGTGGTTGCCAAGGATGGGTATGGTAAGTAAAATTTATTTCACAATCAAGCTAATAGAGAAAGATGTAACAATATAAAATTGATGAAGAACTAGGCATGCAAATAGTTTCAAATATAAAATTGAGATATAAATATCATAAAAGTATAGATCTAAGAAACCCTATCATATATCTATCTCTAATTCTCTTTATCTCCCATCTGTATATTCCTCTTTATCTACCTACCTCTCCCTATATCCCTCCCACCCTACCTTTCTATCTCTATCTCTCCCTTCCTCCCTCGCTCTCTACTTCTCTCTATCTCCCCTCTTTGCTTCTCTCTACCTACCTCTCACTCTATCCCTCCCTCATTCCCCCTCTCTCCCTTTAGATATCTCTCTATATCTCTCTTCACCCTCTCTCTCCTCTCTACCTCTCTCTCACCTTCCCTCTCTACTTCTATCTATCTCCACTCACCCTCTCTCTCTACCTACTTATCCCTATATCCCTCCCACCCTAATCTCTCATTACCTACCTCTCCCTCCCTCTCTCCCTCCATCCCTCTCTCTCCATCCTTCTCTCTCTATCTATCTCCCTCTCCCTCTCCCTCTCTCTCCTTCCCTCTCTACTTCTCTCTATCTTCCCTCACCCTCTCCTTCTCTACCTACCTCTCACTATATCCCTCCTATATTACCTCTCTCTCCCCTTCCCTTTGTACTTCTCTATATATCTCTTCACCCTCCCTCTCTCTACCTACCTCTCCCTCTATCCCTCCCACCTTACCTCTCTCTATCTCTACTTCTCTTTATCTACCATCTCTATATTCCTCTATATCTACCTACCTCTCCCTATATCCATCCCACCATACCCCTCTATCTCTGCATCTCCATTCCTCCCTCCCTCTCTACTTCTCTCCATCTCTCTCTTTACCTACCCCTCTCTCCATCCCTCCCTCATTCCCCCTCTCTATCCCTTTACATATCTCTATATCTCTTCTCTCCCCCTCCTCTCTACCTCTCTTACCTTCCCTCTCCACTTCCCTCTATCTTCCTCTCAAATTCCCTCTCTAATCTTTGTAGGAGTGATAGGGAGAGATGGAGAGAGGAGAGAGGGATAGAAAGAGGAAGAGATATCTTGAGATAGATATGACTTGGGAAAGATAGAGGGGAAGGGAAAGGGAGAGATATAGGTAGAGAGAGAGGGGGAGGGGGAGAGGGAGAGAGGAAAAATAAATTCAAAAGGTACACTTATTTATTAAAAAGTAGAAATATCAATGATGTATCAAATATTTAAATGAAACTCAAATGTGGTTTCCAAGGATGGATAGGGTAAGTAAAATTTATTTCACAATAAATCTAATAGAGAAAGATGTAACAATATAAAATTAATGAATAATTGGGCATGTATAGAGTTTCAAATATAAAATTGATATATAAATATCATAAAATTATAGATCTAAGAAACCCTAATATGAATAAGAAGCCATAGAAGAAGACTCAGTTGTATAGGATTTATTGGTTTTACTAAAATACAAAGAGGTATAAAGAGGGAAAAAGAGAGAGGAAATTGAGGGAGAGGTAGAGAGAGGTCTAGATCTTGTGTGAGAGAGAGAGAGAGATAGAGAGAGAGAGATAGGGAGGGAGGGAAGGACGGGGGAGAGGTAGGTATAGATAGAGTGAGAGGTGAGAGGGAGATATATAAAGAGATATCTAGAGGGATAGGGAGAGAGTTAATATTGAGTTAAGTAGAGAGGGAAGGATGGAGGGAAAAGGAGGTAGAAAGATGGGTCTAGAGAGAAAGAGAGATATCTAAAGAGGGACAAAGAGAGAGGGAAGGAAGGATGGAGAGAGAGGTAGAGAGATAGGTCTAGGGCTCAAGGAGAGAAAGAGTGAGAAAGATAGGTCTAAGGAGGGACAAAGCGAGAAGGAAGGAGGGAAGGATGGAGAAGTAGATAGTTAATTCTAGAGTTCAATATATTGATAGGGAGAGGTCTAAAGAGGTAAAAAGAGAGGGAGGGAGGGAGGGAGAGAGAAGTGGAGGGATAGGTTCAGAGTTTAAGGGGGGACATAATGAAATATAGAGAGGTAGAGAAAGGGATAGAGAGATGTGATGATTTATGAAGATTTTTTCATCTCCTTACTACAAAAAAATATAAATATTTCATTATTGATTACTTTTTTATAATGTTTCAAGTATTTTGAGTTGAGCGTTAAAAAAAAATCATGAAAAAGGGACTCTGTATCTGAATAGTGAGCATTTGATGTCTCAAGAATAAAATATAAAGTTCAAATGATTATAATTATTATTTTTGCATACAATATAGAAACACTATCTAGTCCATTATATAGAGCACTCAATCACCTTTCCAACACCTATAAAAATCAAAATTTCAATAAGAAACATAAAATTTATGCCCATTTTACTAGGGAGGGTTTTTAGGTCTTCAAAATAGATATCCATTTTGAAGACCTAAGAATGGGTACCCATTTTTTAAAACGAATATTTGTTTGAAACGGATATCTATTTTGTTTGACAAAAAAATTTAGCCTTGGGATTTCCCTTAGGTTTGCATTGGGATTTGGCTTGGGAGTGGCATACCTAGAAAGTCAACTGGAAAAATGTGTTTAGAAATTTTCCTTAGTTTTCCAGAGTTTGCCCTTCTGGCTGACGACTTTTTTTATCCAAATTTGATGAAACAAAAAGGGTTTATTGAGAATATTGTTAGGTTTCCAGCAATATAAAATATATCTTATTTTAAATTTAATAGATAATAATTATTATTGATTTTCTACATGCATTATGACTGAAGCCCCAATTGATAGGCTGATTGAAAAAAATATATAATTTTCAAACGATTTAACATTTTTCTAATCCAAAAGATGCACTGCATTCTACGCTTCCCATACTATAGGAATAAAAAAAATGAATTTATAAATTTTTGACCAAGTTATGGTGGTCAGATAAACAAGTTTTAATATTTTTTAAAAGTTCTAATAAAAAATTCATAACTAATTATTTACTTAGAAAAAATTACAAAAGAATGCAACACATCTAAGCATGTGTCCTCTACTTATATTGAAAGTAAAAAAAATAAATTATTTTTTCTTGTACTTAGGTTGGTAAGACATACACCTGCTTTTCTTTTCTTTTTTGAAAATTTAGTACTACTACATTGAAATTTCAAATTTTCACCAAATAGATTTACTTCTTTCCATAAAAGGACTAGTAGCTTAGAAACTACATTCAATTTTCTACAAATTTTGTTCTTACATATTTTTCAAATTATATTAATAAACCATTCAAATTTTTATGTCAAGTTGCCTAACTCTATTTTTCTAATTTTTCATTGCCACTTAGGGGCCTATTTTGGACCCCCATGATCCTTCACTGACCCTAAATCTATATACATGCCACATGTAAAGTTTAAAGCATTGATCATATATAATTAGGGGATATATAAGTTGTATACACAAGTTGAAATATTTTAAAGGATTTAAAGGAGACCTAGAAGAGCCATATTAAACAACATATTTACATCTAACAATCTGAACTCAAAGTATCTAACACTCACACATATTTATCAAAAAATGTAACATAATACCATTGTATAAAGGACCTTAATTATTATTATTATTTCAACTTTATGCTCGACTTAGGAACCACACTATAAATAATGTATTGTTCTAAAAAAGAAATAATTAAGGGCCAAAAAATAGAAAACAAAATAGGAAGGAACTTGCTAGACATTAGATTTTAGGATTGTAGTAGAAAATTGTGTCTTCATAAGTGTTGGATGATGTGGTCGTATTGCTGATATGTGGTTGCCATTGATGTCAATAGTATTATCATTAATGTCTTTAAGACTGTATATGTCGAGGATATTGAGAAAATTGTAATAATATATGTTACAGGTTGTCTGTGAAGCAATGAACATCAGTGTGTTGGAAAGTTCAATATGTTGATGATGAGAAGTTGTGCATTAAAGGGTTTTTTTGCCTATGTATTAATTTTTTACTCAGTAAGTTTCAGAGGTGTGCATGAAGATTTGAGCAAGTTATAAGGTTTTGTGTTCCAACAGTTTTTTTGTTACTGGAAATGGTGTTCACAGAAGAAGATAATGTGTTTCTGGCAATCTGAAGTGTTTGTGGATGTTTCTCGATCATGTTCTATCTATGTTGCATGTCCACATTGATCATTATGCTCGCGATCCAAGATTTTCTCTTGTGTGTTCATGTTTTTCATGTTCATGACCGGCAAGGTGATTGAAGTGTGTTGTGGATCTCCAAGGAAGAATCTTTGAAGGTGTTTTGTGTTTGAGGACATTTTTCTGGGTCTCTACTATGTTGTGGCCAACTTTGGTTGATGTGCATTGATAATCTTTATTGTTTTGATTTGATAGATTGCATTCTTTCTATTATTTTACTGAAGTCGACATGAAGCAATGTAATTCATTTTTGTGAATATATATAAGTGATTCTTTCTTCATTTGAGGAGTGTGTACAAGTGTGTAATGTGAAGTGTGTGTGTGTTCTATGTGTGAATAATTTTTAGATCATTCGAAAGTAGAGCAGAGTGTGAAGAAGATTGAAAGAATGTGAAGAAGTATTCATGTGCTTAACTAGAATTGTACTCAGGAATTTGCAGATGCTACTTTCTCAGTTCAAATTCTTCAGATGGTTTTAATCTGAATATTTTATGTAAGATAGTGAGTCTTCCTTTGAGTAGTGAGCTCTAGGTAGTGTGCCTGAATGCATGTGCATTCCCCATATATTTTCTTATACTTTTAACAGGGTATAAATTGTGGATTAACCTCCACTGTGGTTTTTACCCTAACAGGGTTTCCACACAAAAATCTTGGTGTTATGTGTGTTTCTAATGTGTTGTTGATTTATGCTTCTACTGTTAATAATCAGATCTGAGATTAAAGGCTAATAATTTTAAATAAGTTTGAAATTTTGTGACAACTGATTCACCTCTTAGTTGTTTTCCCTTGTGTTTCCAATAATTGGTATCAGAGCAAGTTCCTTGGAAGAAGTTTAATAGCTTGAGGTGATCTGGGATGGTGACATACAAGAAGGATAGTCTCAGATTTGATGAAATAAACTACACTCTGTGGAAGGCTAGAATGGAGTGTCAATTGAAGTGCATTGGTGAATCCTAATGGAACATTACAAGTAATAGGTATGTTATTCCTCAGAGTGGCCCTACTACTACTACTGAGATTAGGGATGATAAATATAATATCACAACTAAGGAAGCATTTTTGAGTGCTTTGATTGATACTCAGATGATGAATGTTATGGATCTGAAAACTGCATATGAGATATGAAAAAATTTGGAAACTTTATATGAAGGTGATGGTAATTTGAAGATGGCCAAACTATAGTGTTTGAAAGGAAAATATGAACTATTGAAGATGGGTAATGATGGGAACATTGCTACTTACATGCAAAGAGTGAATGAACTTGTGTGTGGTATTAGATGTGTTGGTGGACATGTGGATGAATCAAAGATTCTTGCTAAAGTGCTTAGATCCTTGCCTGATGCATACAAAATTAGAGTTGCAGCTATTGAAGAGCTTCGGACTGTGGTAAATGTAACTAGAGATATGTTGGTTGGAAAAATTACTCCTTTTGAGTTGAGTGAATTCGGTGATGCCCTTCCTAAGATAGAATCTGCATTTAAAGATACTACTTTCGGGAGAGAAAAACAAAGATATGATCTAGGTGAAAGTTCTTCTAGAAAGGTATTCAAGTATGAGGAAGAAATGAGACAGATTGAAGAAGAAGAAAGAGAACTTAATGAGATTGAAGCACTTATTGTCAAAAGGGAAGCTGAAGGAGAAGGTAAGTATAAAGGAAAATTTCCTATAAAATGTTTTTCTTGCAATAAGATAGGTCATTTTTCTTCAAGGTGTCCAAAAAGAGTTCCTAAGCCAAGACCTTACAAGCCTAAATTTCAAAAGAAGAGTTATTATGATGTTGATGAAGGTGTGACAGATGATGAATCTAACAAAGGGAATGCAAGTGAAGATGAGTTTGTGTTTATTGCTATCAAGGAAATTAATCTTGTGTCTACTGAATCTGCTAGTTGTACAAAAGTGGAGAAATCCCTAGTTGCTCAGGTTGAAGAAAAAGATGAATGGGTAATTGACAGAGGATGTTCACATCACATGACAGGAGATAAAAGAAAGTTTGTAAGCTTGGAGAAGTATGATGGTGGTGTTGTAATATTTGGTGATAACAATGGTGGTATAATCCATGGCAAAGGATGTATTTCTTTTGATGGTAAGCATAATATTGATGGTGTTCTTTATGTTGAAGGTCTGAAGCATAATCTTCTGAGTGTTGGACAAATGGTTGATAAGGGATATAATATTCAATTCAAAGATGGAAAGTGTAGCATACTAGGAATTTCTGGAAATGTGATTGCTTCTGGTACAAAAAAAAAGGTAACATCTTTCACCTACATCTTTCATCTGAATGCTGGTAGTAAAATTTGTCTAATTGCTCAAGTTGATGAAAGTTGGTTGTGGCATAGAAGAATGTGTCATGTAAACTTTGACAATATTATCAAGATATGTTCCTCACAAGCTGTGAGAGTTCTTCCTAAGTTGGTGAAGCCTACTAATGTCATATGCAAGGAATGTCAAGTAGGAAAACAAACTAGAATTTCATTTCAAAGCAAACAATATTGTTCAAATGAATTGTTGGAGCTTGTGCATATTGACTTGTGTGGTCCTGCTAGAATCATAAGTCTGCAAGGTTACAGGTACTTTATGTTGCTTATTGATGATTACTCTAGGATGATGCGGGTTACTTTCTTAAGGTAAAAATTTGAAGCTCTAGAAAAGTTGAAGATCTTTAAAGCTATGGCTAAGACAGAGACAGGTCTGAAGATTAAGTGTCTAGGATCAGATAGAGGTGGTGAATTCGCTTCCGGTGAGTAATTATTTTTGTGAAGAACATAGGATAAAGAGACAGTTATCTGCATCATGGACCCCTCAACAAAATGGAGTTGTGGAAAGAAAGAATAGGTCAGTTCAAGATGTTGCTAGAACTATGATGTTGGAAGGAAATGCCCCTCATGTCTATTGGAGAGAAGCTATGAGTACTGCTTTTTATATCCTTAATCGGGTAAAAATTAAAGGTAATACTGGTAAGACTCCTTTTGAGCTATGGTTTGGTCATAAGCCTACTGTTAAATACTTCAAAATCTTTGGGATTAAATGCTATATCAGGAGAGATGAAGATATAGGAAATTTTGATGCTAGAAGTGATGAAGGAATATTTCTTGGTTATTCTACTAAGAGTAAGGCCTATCGGTTCTACAACAAGAGATTGAAGAAAATGGTTGAAAGTGCAAATGTTAAGGTTGATGAAGACATTACTAGATCCTCCAGAACCTATGGATATGATTTTGATGATCATAATGATAGTACAAACAAGAGTTTGACTTCAAATCAAGTTCATATTGTTCTAGTGAATCAAGAAGATCAAGAAGAAGAAGGGTATGTGTAGGATCATGATGGGCCAAAGAGTGGTGATATGTAAGTGATATGATGATCCATGTGGCTGATGACTTATTTTTTACCCAAAATTGATGAAACGAAAAGGGTTTTTAAAGGAGATTCTCAGCTTTCCACCAATATAAATTATGCTTTGCTTTGAATTTAATAAATAATTACTATTCATTTTCCATTTGAATTATGACTAAAGTCCTGATTGATAGGCTGATTAAAAAAAATCTATAGCTTTCAAATGGTATCACATTTTTTGAATCTAAAACATGTGTCACATTCTATGCTTCACATACTATAGGATTAAAAAAAGAAAAATGAATTTCATGAAGTTTTTACCAGGTTAAGGTGGTCAGACATACGAGTTTTTTATATTTTTTAAAATTTGTAGTAAAAAATTCATAATTAATTATTTACTTGGAAAAAAATTACAAAAAAATATCCATCACATCAAGACATGAGTCCTCTACTTATATATAAAATATTATAAAAAAATATTATCTTTTTATTGTGGTTAGGGTGGTTAGACAGACATCTACTTCTTATTTTTTCCCTGAAATTTAAGTACTACTGCATTGAAATTTCAAATTTTTAACAAATAGATTTTTGTATTTTTTATTTAAACCTAGTAGTTTAAAAACTAAATTCAATTTTCTACAGATTCTATTCTTACATATTTTTGAAATAACATATATAAATTATTCAATTTCCTACGTCAAGTTGCCTAACTTTGATTTTTCTGAATTTTATCGCCACTTAAGGGCCTGTTTTTCCATGATGATCTTGCACATACCTAGGAGAGACTAGTGAAAGCACATAAGAGAGATCACAAGAGCCTGAAACTCAAGAACAATCTAAGAATCCAAGGTATGTGAGATTAAATCATTTAGATTATAGGAGATAAGAATAAAGGTGTCCAGACTAGGAGAAGAATTGCAAAAAAATATTGTTTAATTTCAAAGACTGAGCCAAGTAATGTCAATGAAGCATGCAAAGATGAACATTGGATTGAAGAAATGAAAGAAGAACACTACAAATTGAGAAGAATAATACATGGATTATTGTTCCTAGACCTAAAGACAAAAATGTAATTGGAACTAAATGGTTTTTTAGAAACAAGTTGAATGAACAAGGTGAAGTTATCAGAAACAAAGCAAGATTGGTGTGTAAAGGATACTCTTAGATGGAAGGAATTGAATTTGAAGAAATTTTTTCTCTTGTTGCTAGAACTGAAGCTGTGAGATTGTTTCTTTCTTATGTTGCTTACAAAAACTACCAAGTTTATTAGATGGATGTCAAGTCAGCATTTCTAAATGGTGAATTAGAAGAAGAGGTGTAGATTGAGAAACCTGATGGATTTCAATTGACTGATCAAGGAGATATGGTTTGTCGATTGAAGAAATAATTATATGGACTCAAACAAGCCCCTAGAGCTTGGTATGCCAGATTGGATAAATAATTGTTGAAGCTTGGATTTAACAAAGGTACTACTGATAGTAATCTATATTTCAAGATTGATGATGATAAAGATTTGTTTGTGGAAGTCTTTGTTGATGATATCATTTTTGGAGGAGATGATGGTTTGTGCATGAAATTTGCTAATGAGATGTCAATGATTGGAGAGTTGAAATTATTTTTGGGATTGCAAATTACTCAGTTAGATAAAGGAATCTTTATATCTCAATCCAAGTATGTGAAGGAATTGCTAAAGAAATTTAGTATGGAAGATTCAAATCCAGTTGGTACACCCATGGTGACCAGATGTAAGTTGACACAAGATGATGATTCTCTGAAGGAAAAGCAGACTAGATACAGATCAATGATTGGTGGATTGCTTTATTTGACTCAAACTAGACCAAACATCATGAATGTTGTATGCATTGTTGCTAGATTTCAAGATAATCCTAAGGAATCTCATGTGACTATTGTGAAGAGGATTTTCAAATACTTGAAAGGAATAGTTGACTTTGGCCCATGGTATCCTAAAGATGATGATCTTACTTTAAGTGCCTTTACTAATGTTGATTGGGTAGGAGATGTAAATGATAGGAAAAGTACTAGTGGTGGCACATTTCTCTTGGGGAAGAAGTTGATTTCATGGTTAAGTAAAAATCAGAATGCCATTTCTTTGTCTACTATAGAGGTAGAATACATTGTTGTTGCTAATAGTTGTACTCAAGTATTGTGGATGAAGCAAATGTTGAAAGATATCAGAGTTGTGTATGATGAACCTATTGCCATATTTTGTGATAATTCAAGTGCTATAAACATTTCTAAGAATCTGGTGCTACATTCAAAGACCAAGCATATATCTATCAAGTACCACTTTTTGAGAGATAAAGTGAGTGATAAGGAAGTCGGACTTGAGTATGTGCTTGCTAAGGAACAGATTGCAGACATCTTTACCAAGCCTTTCCCTAAGGATACTTTTGAGTATCCTAGAGGGAAGTTAGGGTTGATTACCCCTCCTAATCAGAACTAAGATGCATAGTCTTTGCATCAGTTTGTGCATTCATAGTCATATCTTGATCTAGATTGATGTTGTGGTGGTTTCTACTTAAGGGGAGTAGTCAAATGATTCATAAATGTGGTTCAAATCTTGTGTAAATTTTCCATTGATTTCAAAGGGGGAGAAGAGCAATGTGAAAAACTTTGGAAGAGCTAAAAATAAAAGGGGAGAGAAGAGCAATATCTAAGGGAGAGATTGTTGGAGAAGAGCTAGTTGTGTTGATGGTTATTTTAACATCATGTGTTGCCATCAATGCCAAAGGTGGAGATTGTTGGATGTTGTGGTTGTATTTCTGATATGTGGTTGTCATTGATGACAATACTATTAGCATTAATTTCTTTAAGACTATATATGTCGAGGATATTAAGAAAATTGTAATAAAATATGTTACAGGTTGTCTGTGAAGCAGTGAAGATCAGCATGTTGGAAAGTTCAGTATATTGATGATGAGAAGTTGCGTATTAAAAAAAAAAAATTTCCTATGTATTAATTTTTTACTCCATAAGTTTCAGAGGTGTGCATGAAGATTTGAGAAAGTTATAAGGTTTTATGTTCCGACAGTTTTTCTGTTACTGGAAATGGTGTTCAAAGAAGAAGATAATGCGTTCCTGGAAATCTAAAGTGTTGTGTATGTTCCTGACGTGTTTTTAGATGTTTCTAGATCATGTTTTATCTATATTGCACGCCCGCATTGATCATTATGCTCGCGATCCGAGATTTTTTCTTGCGTGTTCATGTTTTTCATGTTCATGGCCAACAAGGTGATTGAAGCTGGTTTTGGATCTCCAAGGAAGAATCTTTGAAGGTTTTTTGTGTTCAAATACATTGTTTTGGGTCTCTATTATGTTGTGGCCGACCTTGATTGATGTGCATTGATAATCTTTATTATTTTGAGCTGACAGATTGCATTCTTTCTATTATTTTTTTGAAGTCGACATGAAGCAATGTAATTCCTTGTTGCGGATATATATAAGTGATTGTTTCTTCATTTGAGGAGTGTGTACAAGTGTGTAATGTGAAGTGTATGTGTGTTATGTGCGAATAAGGTTTAGATCATTCGAAAGTAGAGCAGAGTGTGAAGAAGAGTGAAAGAAAGTGATGAAGTGTTCATGTGCTTAACTGAAACTATACTCAGGAATTTGCAGATGCTATTTTCTCAGTTAAAATTCTTCAGATGGTTTTAATATGAATATTTGATGTAAGACAGCGAGTCTTCCTTTGATCAGTGAGCTCTAGGCAGTGTGTCTGAATGCATGTGAATTCCCCATATATTTTCTTATATTTTTAACAGGGTATAACTTGTGGATTAACCTCCACCGTGGTTTTTCCCCTAATAGGGTTTCCATTCAAAAATCTTGGTGTTATGTATTTTTCTGATGTGTTGTTGATTCATGCTTCTATTGTTAATAATCAGATCTGAGATTAAAGGTTAATAAGTTTAAATAAGTTTGAAATTTTGTGACAATAGATTCACCCCCCCCCCCTCTTAGTTGTATTCCCTTGTGTTGCCAACAATAAGAATTTAACAAAAATGGGTGACTAAAATTTTAATACCCTTTAAAAAAAATTAGTTGTTTATAAAGTAGATTTGGAGCACTATAACTCTTGTTCTTGTTGCATCTTCAAAAAATTTGAGCATAACCATCTTCATTTTCCGTTGAATATCAAACTTTGTTGATTTAAAAAAAAAGTGGCATTTTAAGACCCCCTTTTTGTGTCACAACTTGGTGCACTTACCTAGGGATACCATCACAAGAGGTTACTCAACTAGGAGGTACAAGATCTCCACCAACTAGAATTACATTATGTTTTTTTCATTCAAAGGCACACTTCCCACTAAAAAAGTGGACATATATCCCAATCAAGGATACATATCAACCATGTTTTAACATGGGAAGACTCAATAGACATAGGGGAACAAATATTGTATGTTTTTTTTCCTAAAAAAATGGCTGGAAATATTTGTTATCCAACAAATTAACCATGTTAACATGCCAAGAGGACTAAAAATCCTAGGAAAGACACCAACATGAGGTAAAAACTCTAGTTTTCCATTTTATAGTCCTATAAATGCATTGTAGTCTTGACCTAACCCTATGATCTAGGAAAAGTGCTAATGTTTGAAGGTAGAGGCAAAATAGAAGGTTGCTTCAAGACCTTCACTTAGGAACTCATATTGGACAATAAAATAGACTTCTCTAACCTGGGAAAAGCCTCAAATACACCTAAAGATAACTAGAAATCTAAGGTGGGTGAATAGGAGATCACACTTGATCTCACAATCCACCTAATTTTTAAACCACATGCAAAATGAAGAGACACTTCAAAAATTGCAAGGAGATCAGCAAGGGATTCAAA
Source organism: Sequoiadendron giganteum (assembly GCA_007115665.2). NCBI lineage: Eukaryota > Viridiplantae > Streptophyta > Pinopsida > Cupressales > Cupressaceae > Sequoiadendron > Sequoiadendron giganteum. The sequence goes on along the minus strand of CM021104.1, from coordinate 330,242,003 downwards.
AATAAATTCAAGGGTGCGAGAGAGGAAAAGAAATTATCATAACATACCCCACTCACTCTCCCTTTCCAAGGAGAAACCAAAATAACAAATGACACAACCCTATTGTGGGTTCACAAGAATAAAACATAATGGGGAATGGATATATCAAATATCTCAATGACACCATAATTGAAATTTTGTTAACACATTAAAATCATTTATCTCTGAATCAAAGATGCTCTAAATTCATTTTACCAATAACCACATAATCAATATGGTGAAATCATTACATAATACTATGCCTATTTGACACCAACATCAACATATATGTTAAAATCAATGTTGGGATACTTTTCACCTATATGAGTAAAATGTGGTCCAACTCTAAATATCCATAAAAAGATTCAAACCCTTAACTAACTTGAAGATAATCTAGCCAATTATCATGAAAATCAACATTCTAAACATGCCAATGCCCTCACAAAATGAGGTGTGGAAAAATATAAGATGACATCAATAAATTATCACATTCAAAGGATCCTAAACATGGATGGATCATAAAATATATCATGAATTCATATGAAGTTCACTATCATAATAATTATTACAATGATCTCAAGGATCCATTACACAATATTCAAAATTTTCAATAATGAGAGATACATAATTGTAAATGTATCGTGAGATCCCATTACACTCTCTAAGGATAATATTCCAAGCTTGTCAATCACTAATAGTGGTTGAACACCACCCAACAAAGTATTACTTATAGGTCCACTCACCATGCTAGGATATAGTCACTTGGATACAAGCACAGACATTCACATAAAACAAGGGGAGTATGGATCATAGACATGTCAAACATTATGAGTCACCATCATGGCATACACATACAAATAAATATGATCAAGGAATGTAGTATACATATGCCAAATAGGGATGATAAACTATTTTAGCATAAACATGACCAAAGGGGGAAAACTAATAAATAGGCATAATATATAAATCACATCACATAGCATACATATATCAATCATAAGAATACAACACATGTGTGAGTATGTGCAACCAAGATCTCAACCAATTACAAACACACATGGTTAAAGTCAAGTCTCAGATCAAATACAAAATCTAATGGTAAGAAGGATGAGGATCCTAAAGGTAAAGTAAGAATTTTCATTGTAGTAGCATGAAGTTATGATTATGTGGGATTGAGTATGCTTCCCAAATTCACCCCACAATAATACCTAATCAACATTTTCTATCAATAATTAGAGTGTGGCATATCCTTGATGTATCATATTGATCCTTTACAGGTTGTAACGCCCCACGACGCAACCCTAGAGGAAGTTGCAAGGAACTACTTTAAACGAACTAATTTTTTTTTTTTAAGTACAATTAATAAGTAAATTCACTATCTAATGCCAACAACCTCTAAGGTTACTAGACAAAGGTTATATAGAACCTAAACAAAACATACATTTAAACCATGTCAATTCTTTGATTTATTAGATATCCACATAGATTCCAAATAAGATGATTCTACAACAAGCATAAGAGATAACTTTCAATTGCATTAATCCATTCATTAACAATAAGATTACAACACTCATTCCCCGAATGAGGCAAGTTCAATAATTAAGGTTACAAATTACAACTTCCACCTCAATAAAAAATGAGGGGTGATACATCACAAGATCAACTGAAACAACAAGGCATGAAACAAACTGGATCATACAAGCACTCCAACTGGAAGTCTCGTCCACACGATCAATAAGAAAAACCCAATGGAGAAAGGTGCATGTTCCACCCAACCAAGTGGAACCCAAAGGTTCACCCCCCGTGCTAGGAGATAGTAACCAAGAACATCTACCTCAAGGCATAAGCTATCACAAGCTGGACTGAACAAATATAAATACACCACTTACACAATGGTCACATGCTTCCAGAATTACATAATCAGTTGCATCACTGATGCGAACATACTGCCGACCTAGGAGAAGTGTCATCACAATGTTACATGGGTTATCTTGGTAAGTCTTCCTAGGCCCCGGTCCCCAACTCGGGTTATCCTGGTAACCTCTAACAACTTTCGGCCCCTCATGTAGTCCAATGCAGAATCGATTATCTTTCGTAGAGACAAGATAATGATCTTGCCATTCCAGGCCTTCTCGTCTCAACCCAAGTCTTTACAAGCCCTTGGTTCATGAGCGAGGCACAATTATCTTATCAAGTGTTTGATACTATGGATACTCTAATCAATTAATTAAGTTATCATTGGATTAACTAACTTGAAATGAGTTATCCTGGCACCACTTTGTGTGTCGGCCCTCATTACAAGCCACTCCTCTAAGACGACATGTGGAACAACTCCACAACCCAGGGGTACACAAGTGCTACACAAGGATATCACATCCCTAACCATGACCTACAGTCAACACACTCCCGTTCATGATAACCGAGGAACAAACTGGTTAAACGCACTACCCAAGGCCATCTAAGGTTGACTACACAGTACAACAACCCACCAAATTGAATACCCAACTAGAAGACTTGCTAAATGTTAAGACCCACATTTTCCAAATGAACATATGAACAGATCAAAAACAAGGCAAGAATCAAATCTACTTTGGGTTCACTAAACCCATTTCCTCACTAACATTCAGTACTCAATGCAATGGATAAACTGAATTAAATACGACATTTCCAATAAGGGAGGAATGATACTAAACATTTTATTTTCATGTTAGCATTTAAATACATTAATCAGTATATCAACAATTAAGAAAAAACCCATGTTTCAAGATAATATTGTTTTCCATATTCAATAAAACCCATTTAAAAAAAAAACATTCCCATTTAAACAATATAATACTATAATGAAATTTCACATTTTAATATGTTAATATTAAAACATTAATATTATTACCATTATTTAAATGCCTCTTAATATTATAAAAATCATAATATTATACAATTAAAAGCATTTTAATATTATAATAACTCATAATATTAAAATATAATAATAATTCGTAATATTAAAATATTATAACAATTATAATATTAAAATAAAATAATTTATTATTATATTTAAAAAAAAAAAATTAAAACGCCAAAAGGCACTGCCTCGGTTTGCGTGCCAACCCCTCAGGTTGAGCCGCACGACCTCGGGGCGTGTGAGAAGGAAGTTGGGCGGGAGAAGGGGTTGGCCGCGGTTTTCTTTAGCCACCATCGGCGGTTTCAACTGGGGCGGCCGCAGGGGGTGACGCCGACGGAGGTTGCAGGCACAGCGGAAGTGGTTGCCACTGCGGGCGACACGGCGGGGTGCTAGTGTAGCCGACCACCAACAATGGTGGTGTGGCTGTGCACTGCACAACTGACCACCACCGTTGGTGGTCGTGGCTGCACAGATCGTGTAGCCATGGGGGTTTGTTGGGTGCACTCCCCCATGCCGCTTCCCATGGGGGCGGCGGTGGGGTGAGCCCCCAGCCCCCCATTAATATTTTTTTTTAAACTTTGATTTTTAAAGGGTTTTTTTTAAAATAAAAAAAACTAGAAGCTAAAAATACAGTCTGTTTTAGAATTTCGAAATTTAAAAAAAAAAATTTGCCAGCATAATTTTATAAGGGAGAGATTTTTTAAAAATAGCAAAATCATATATATATATATATATATACCCATAATTTCCATTCATCCAAGCTTGAAACTTCAAACATATTGAAGAACAAATTGAAAACAAAACAGAATTGAAGTAATACTTTGCAACCAAGAATTCATTTCCAACTTTGAACAATCTTTCCCAAATAATGAAAGCAAGTTTTCAAAAAGTTTGCCATCCACACAAATGCCATTGAATTCAAAAAAAATTAGCTAAATTCAAGATGAGGACTTGTTTTTTTTTAAGTGGTGTGAAGATCCTGATGGTGCCTTGATTCCCTTTTAAGCTCCACAGATTTTTTGAGTTTTTAATCCAAACCCACAAAATTGAACAATTCCTCCTCTTCTTCTTCCAATTTTCTCCAAACAAACTCTATCTCCAAACTTGTCAAGTGATAATGCAAATTTTCTCCAAAAAAATCCTACAACCACCATCATCAACTCCCCAAAATAGAAAAATGCAAAAGTCTTTCTTTTCAAATTTTTGAATTTAAAAATTGTTAAATTGAAATTTTAATGCATTTCTTTTATTTCCATTTTCAAATCAAATATGCATTTCCAAAAAGAATGATCTTACCCATCTCAACACAAATACTTTTAATTAATTAATTAATATAATTGATCTACAACGAGATTAAATTATTTATTAATTAAATTTCATTTCAAACATATAACCAGATCAATTCACTCACCCACATAACTACAAAGCATACTTTAACACCTTTCTAACTTCCATAAATAAACTGAAACAAGGCAATTTAAACAATATAAAACAATTGGACCACACTATGACCGATGACACACTATGACCAGGGTGATGACTTGGCACGGAAATCTTAGCTACTATCTCCCAATCGAATGTTGTTGGGCCTTGGACACGCTCGAACCTGTGAAACCAGGTGGAGTCGATGTCCTATACCTGTCAACCTGCGAACAAAGAATATATCCACATGCAATAATATGTCATAAATAAGGCACACCGTGAAGAGGAAATCACAAAATTGCAGGGCACTCGAAAGCGAGTGATGCGATACCGTCCTCTTCACCAATACAGTAGTACTAACTAACACATCTAACATAGCAACATAATCAAAGCATGAAACATCATAAATTAAATATCCAATTATGCTAATTCCAAACATGCCATAATAATCACATCAAAATATAGTATCATCACATCGAGGTACATCACGATAAAACAGTGATCAACTGAAATCAAGTACATAGTCAAAGTACAACACAATACTAAAGCATAAAAGGGGAAACAACATTGTTCACACAATAGAGCAAAACGGAGGGGTATTACACAAGTGCTCCTCATAGTCATTGAATTAATGTCTTGATTCATTTTAATTACCTTATGAAGTTTACCTATCACCTAGTTAATACATCTTTACCCATTCTATTATGGGATCACTCTAGATCCCATCAGACATCGAGGTCCACTCCTTTCCTAATCTATATCCCTCAAATCTTAGGTTCATCACACCAAATCACTATTTGATCATGACACATAAATCAAGACAATAAAAATAGTATAATAATTTTGGACATACTCTTAAAAGATTCTAAATGAAAAAATATTTAATCATATTTTCTCCTATTTGAAATCATTCATATATGCATATTTTCTCCTATTTGAAATCATTCATATATGCATTCTTGATTTAAGTTTTTATATTTATTTTCGATGCAAAAATCATAAAATTCTAAATTTCATCATTGATAAACCTTTTGATTTATTTTTTAATTTTAAATTAAAAAAATCTATAATAAAAAAATACCCTTTTGATACCAACATGCACAACAACATGCTAATCCAATAAAATACCAAAAGTATGATTTCATGAAAAAAAATCCCATAATTATGACTCTCTTTTAAACTTTTAAAACTTCAATTTAAATCTATAATTTCTATGGAATTGAATGCATAATATATATTTTGTAATGGATTCATATGCTACCACCAAATTGTAATGATAAGGAAGCAAATAAAAAATAACTTCAAATGAATTAAGGTTGACCATTTTGCAAAAGAGTATTTGAGAGGAGATACTTCTTCCCAATTCTCCCCACCCCCCACACAAAAACAATCCTTTCCAATCTAATTTTGAATCCAAGAAATCCTTTCACAAAAAGATTTCCTTAGTCCTTTCCATTTCCACGAGGGCTTTTGAGAGAGTTCTTTAGTTTCTAAAATGAAGGAATGAATATGAAATTACAATTCTTTTCCTTTTATCATTTTTTCTAATTTTTATTTTTCCTCGTTTTTATTTTCTATTTTTCATTTTCTTTCACAAAAATAATCAATTTTTCAAAATTCAAATTAAGCATAATTTCATAATTTAATGTCTTTGATTTTATTTTATTTTTTATAATAGATTATTAGTATCTTCATGAAATTAAAATTTCAATAAACTTATTATAATTTCTTAAATCAACTATTCCCAATTTCTTTTTATTAAAAATTAAATATTTTTGCACATAATCATTTAATACTTTCAAAATAATTTAATGCAATATCGAAAAATAAAACACATGTAAAATAATCATGCATTTATGGTTTTTCATGCAATGCATAGATTCCTAAATCAACATTGATTTGGATTCATACTCAAATGGGTAATCAAGACTCATCTCACACTCAAACCAATTACAATAAAGGTACCAAACACACTAACTGAAAGTGAGATCTCTAATATAACCACCGTTAGGAAAATAATCAAGAATTGTAACTCAAGTAAAAAATAACCTTATACTTTCACATTCAATTCACACGTCAAGTGCACCTACACCTCACATAATATCTAAAGCAATGCACAATCACCCAATATGGTACAATGTCACATATTACATATAATCACTATATCTAGAATAACTCAATATCAACTATCATCAACCAAACATGGAAATATGATAATTGACATTCATCTACAATGCCAACACAATAATAAGAACATACATTTATGTAAACATGTACACATCCATATAAGTAAAATACATGATGTTGAGATCATTATAATAATCATATATACAAACTAGATATCTATAAAGACAAAAATGAAATAGAACACTATGACAATCTAGTCACAGAAAGCATAATATATGCATCTCAAAATATCCAACATAAGTTGGATTCCATTCATGACATATATGCATAAGGCTCTCACAACTTCATTGTAGACAACAACACATAACAAAAATACATCAAGTCATCACGAGGATCTTATCACAATGCCATATGTGCATTCCATCACAAACAATACACTAATTATTGATGTGTAGAGGAACACCATATCTAAACATGTGAGTAATCTAGAAACAAGTCAAATCATGCATACAATACATCTCATATGGAAAACACAACAATCAGTGCATAAATATCTCAACATGATAACAAATCATCACATCTCCTACAAATCATCTACGACTAGCATAATACAAGACATAAAATGCATAATTGCCAATCATAAAACAATAAATAATAAAAATGGTAAGACTTAAACACCGATAAACATTTAATGCAACATACATAAGCATGACCTATACATCCCATGATACATAGTCAAAATACAATGTTGATAACACATCTCAAGACATACAAAAGTGTGGGAATTACATGCTTAGTTTTTTTATCACTCTTGGGTACTAAATAGTTGATATTTTGATGTAGATTGTGATTGATGGTCAAAATTATAGATCTAGTATCGATTCATTTTATCCTATACCCTAATGGTATTTGGAAAATGTGCACCTATGTATCTAAATATGGGTGCTACTAATAAACAACTTTGGGAGAACATTGTTTGTGTAGAGTGAAAGTGTGAAAATTTGCTTGAAAAATTGTCAATCTCTATTGTTGATAAGAAAGTTTAAATGGATGTCAAGTAAAAAAGATCATGCCTAAATGATAAGTTGATTATGTGGTATCATCTTTTGTAAATGTTGATGTAGTACAAGTGAGACTAATGATTTGATTCAATTATCTAATATGAAGTAATGAGTTGTGGCTTGTCCTTAAACAAGATCCTCAAAATCTAGTCATATTCTTCAATAAAATTGGCTCAAAAAATGAGAAACCGATTTAAAATTTGAAATACTAACTGACAAATGTAACCCTTCCAAAAAAATGCATACCTACACCCATGATTTAATCCAAGATAATAAAAACCGATAGAAATAACAATTTTATTATTGAAATTAGCATACGCTTAAAACAAAGCCAATTAAACATCCATATATTTATCACATGAATAAAAATAAATCTAAAAGTAAAATAAAAGGGCCATTATGCTAGTTTCTCTTACAATTGTATATAGAATAATTTGTCCTATGTAAATGTGCAGTTAAATCTTCCCCCTTGCCAATGATAGCGCATTGGCATGTCGATAGTTTACCCGAAGATCTTTTCAAGTATTTTATATCTGGAAAGCCGACAAAAGTTTATCCATATTCGAAGCATCTTATCGGAATAAGTCATGACCCAAGAGAATTGTTAGTTTGGCAGATTAGCTAAGCGTTATTTTTAACTCTATGTCAGACGGAAACATGAAGAGTAGTGTGGAAAGAAGTAGAACCCTCTCGCGCACAAACGAAAGCGCAAGGGTTCTCTCCAAAATTCTAGACCTCTCCACCGTGTACTATAAATTACCCCTGCCCGTCATTCATCTCAGCATACATAGAAGGCGATTTTGAGAATTTGAAAAACAATTAATCAATATATCTTAGCTTTTCGAAAAGCAGATTCATCATGTCTCTGGTTCCCAGCCTCTTTGGTAGGAAATCCAGCGTGTTCGATCCATTTTCTCTTGAAGTGTGGGATCCGCTGGCAGCTTTTAATTCCTCTTTTACCAGGGATTTGGCTCCTTCAGAATTTGCACGGGACACAGCTGCCGTTGCCAATACACAAATCGACTGGAAAGAAACTTCCGATGCTCACATTTTCAGGGCCGATCTGCCAGGTAACTAATTTAATTTGGCCTTTCTTCAAGTTATATCTTCAGTCTGACATTTTAGCCGCTGCATTTACAACTGTCAATTTTTTATTTTTTTGTTTTAAGTATTGAGCTGAAAGGGTTTTAAAATGTTACTGATTATCAGGTCTGAAGAAAGAAGAGGTGAAAATAGAAGTCGAGGACGGAAGGATCCTGCAGATTAGTGGAGAACGCAATAAAGAAGAGGAGCAAAAGAATGAGAAATACCACCGAGTGGAACGCTCGCGCGGCAAATTCCTGCGACGATTCCTGCTGCCGGAGAATGCAAAGGTGGAGGAAGTGAAAGCTGCCATGGAAAATGGAGTGCTGACAGTGACGGTGCCAAAGCAAGCAGAGCCTAAATCAAAGGTCAAATCCATTGAGATATCTGGCTAATACGGGAGAATATTTACATGTTTGGAGGAAATTGTGAATTGAGTCATCTGGTGAATGGCGCTAGCAGAGTTAAATATATAATAAAACATAAGCGATGTTTACCCTATATATTCAGGTTTTATTTATAAATATTAATATAATGTTGTTTTTATTATTGTGCCATATAATTAGTATTATCCATATTTCTGATGAGATTTTTCTAATTGCTGTACTTTTCTTTAGATCAATTTAAAATAATGTATTCATTTCGTATTATTTCTTTGATCAGTAAAAAAAAAAATGTATTCACAATTTCAGATCATGAAAGTGTTTGCCTCCCTTCAAAAAGTGATGTACAGAAAATATATTTTTTCCTAAAGTTTCCAGGTTAATTATATAAATGCATGTCTTTAACAAACTAAAAATTATTATGAAGAAACAAAAAAAACTTTCTTCTATAATAACATTAAATCTTTCGTAGCTGTTCTCAGCTAAAAATAAGCATCCGGAAAGCTCATATTAGGCTCTTGCAATGCCAGTTACTTTCACGGGGATTTGATGTGAAGGTAAAAAATTATAAAAGTTATAGAAGAAAGGATTCAGTAGTTGTGCACCCTAATTTCGCGCTTCTAATTATCTTATGTGAAAATTTCAAATCACTCCCAATTTTTTACAGCAGCTTACTTGGCAAGTCACCTGCTTATAACTAAGATTTCAGGGTCACATCTTCAAATATGCTGCCACACCAACATGCTTTTTGTCAAAGTGTACAAAAAACCCAAAAAAAAAAAAAAGACCAATACACTGAATCTTCTCCCCCAATGCACTCTCCCCTAATGCATTGTCACATCTGCTGATTTGATTTTCGTGCGCAGTTATTCGCCGGTTTCCCAAAGTTTCCCCCGTTTTATGCATCTTGCGATCAAAAAAAGATCCGTCAGTTTAAACAGTGGTAAGGAAATTAAAATATATTTTTCCCCTGCAAATGGTATAACGAGTTTTTCATTCTTTTCGGATAATTTTTTTTAAGTGGATGAGATAAGGGAGAGGATATCACCACTAATTTCATTTTGGTAGCAGCACCAATTTCAATAGTAACAGCGACCACCCGCCCTTTATATTAATTCGATTTGAATGATTCAATTGACCTACCAGTACCTATCAGAGGAAAGAGCAGGAGTAAAGATAAGAAAGACAGCGATAGGAAGAGTTGGGTAGTTGTTTTATCTGTTGATTCCTTTGACTCATTGGTTAGTGGTATTAATTTAGCTAGGGTTGGCTCAGGTGATTCCTTCTTCCCGGCTTAGTGTTCGGTTTGGAGGGAGAAGATCATACTTTCGGGTTCAAAGCTTGGACGGACGTTATTTTTATCCCAGCTAACTTAAGGAGGGTTTAAACAGCACAAACTAAGCGTTTAGGTGGTTCATGTGGGGTCCAGCCATAACATCCTGTTTCGTTCGCCATGAACGAAAGTCGTTTGGTAAATTTATTTTTTTAAATTGTTTCTCCCGCCCAGCCACGCCCTGTCAAAGTTCTCGCGTTGTAGATTGCCTTTGTCAAAATCCTCGTAAATGAAAGGCACATTGAATGTGAGTGTTTCCACAATAGCCTGAAATTTATCTTTCATGAATCCTAAAATCTCGTTGATGGTCATGTTGAATTTCTCAATTACAAGTTTATTGAAGCCGTTGGGTACTTGTGCAGTATCATCAGGCCAGAGAATAGTCCCAAGTTTATTTTCTTCTCCGCGTGCAAATTGTAGCCGCCAAGTATCTTTTGTCATACACAATTATTTTGTAATATTTTCAAACCATGTTAATGGTTTCATACTAAAGGATTTCTAAATTACCGCCTAAAAGTGCCAGATTTGGAACGGTCAATCTCCTGACGAAGAAACTCTGAAGTAAATGCAATTGGCAGGTGTAAAGCCAGACTCCTCAACCTTTGCCAGCATCCTCCCTGGTTGTGCCGAAATGGGAGCTTTGGAACAGGCTATGCACACCGCACGAACTGTTTGACAGAATGCCTCAAAGAAATGTATTCTCATGAAATACCCTGATTGCAAGATTTATTTTCACAAATGAATTTGTAAAGCCAAACTCTACAACCTTTTCCAGCATCCTCTCAACCTATCCCGAATGGGAGCTTTGGAACAGGGGATGGACATCCACCAAAGCATAAAGGATAGGAATTTTGTCACATGTTGTAGTTGCAACCACTCCGGCAGACATGCTTTCAGCATACACAAAGCACGCGAATTGTTTGACAATGTGCCTCAAACAAATTTGGTCTCATGATTGCAAATTGGATTTGTTAAGAAAGATATCTAAAGCTAGCATTCTCCCCGCCTGAGCCAAAATGGGAGCTTTGGTAGGTAATGAGCATCGACCTATGAAAGATGTCTTACGGTCATCCTCTTCTTTTTATTTATTTTAAATTAATTCTTTCCACTTGTAAATATTTTTTTTCTCTTTTACTTTCTTAACACTCTAGGTATTGAGATATTAATTTAGAAGTTTTTTTTTTTTTTTTCTAAGTTTATACATGTTTTTTTGAGTTTTTCTTTTTTCTTTTGTATTATTTTCATCAATGAGAATTTTCTATTCTACATTTGTTTTCTATATTTGATTTATTGCATTGTCTTAACATTTGTTCCTTTACTTTAGATTAAATTTAGATTAAACAATTATTCACATTTTATCATAGTGCCAACATAATATATAGAATTATTATATTTGGGACAACTAGAAACCTCATGTGATTTATCACCACAAAAATCACATGTAGATTTTTCTCCTCCTTTTCTTTTGCACTCATTAGCATAATGTCCTAGTTTACAATAGTATAACATTTTGACTTGTTGGTCCTTCCTCTTTGTTTGTACCTCTATTATTATTGTGATAGCCTCCCCTACCACCTCCTTCTCAATAGTCATCATCGTAACTCATGGAGGGTGGTAAATCTTGAATTTGGGGTATGACATAGTGTATATTGTTAAGTGGTCTTATACTTGCTCTCAATTGAAGTTCCCACTAGCCATGTGCTAAAAAAAATTCAATTTTTTTATAGCTAAATCTTATGCTATATCCATACCCATATCCAAAAATGCTTCCCTACATGAACCATTAGTTCATATTCATCTTCTTCATGAAGTAACAGTGGACACCTATTTGTGTCATGTTTGTCCCACTTTATATTTTATAATATATACTTATTATCTTTCTAGGGGATTTCTCAAGTTCCCCTCTTAGTGTGGTAACCCTTTTGGTGCCTTTGATTATCAAGCATTCATTCCTTGTATGTTCTTCCCTAAACCAAATTTTAATTCTTCTAGGTGGGGGATAAGTCTCACTTCTCACCTTTCATTAGAATTTCTTACTTCAACATTAAATTTTCCCACTCTAATTGAAAATTATCAATTTCCTCCTTTCTTACTAAATCAATCTCTCATATCTTTAACTAGGAATCTATTCTGGTAATCAATTATATTGCATCCTTACAAGAAGATGAAATCTTCTCATCTACTTCTTCTAAAATGTGAGGGGTTAACCCTAAACTAAACCACTCAATTCATTTCTTTTATGTCAAGGTTTCTTCTAGTTTTCTATTAACACTGTTAAATCACTTTTCATAATATTTTATTGATTCCTACGTAGTTTTTTCATCTTCCATATTTTATTTATGTTTTTTGTTCATACAATAGATGAATATAAATTTGTCAAAATGAAGTCACTCAATTATTTCCATGTGTTATCATGCTTATGGCCTTCTTTAATATACCATCTTAGTATGTCATCATTGAGGGAAATAATATAATTGGCTCAAGTCATCATTAATGCCAACCCCAATCCAATATAAATCCAAGGTAAAGAGATATTCTCTAGCATCCTTGGGTGTATTTATGAAAAATAGGGAACTTAATCATATGTGCACATCCATATTTGGAGGAGGTAAATGTGTTCTTGATTTATTTTGTATTATTAGGGATTATTATTTCTCCTAATCTATTCTCTACTCTTGGATCTCTTTTTCTCTCTTTATCATGGCTTCTTTGTATAGTTTCACTCCTTTTCTACTTGACCAAAGTCCTTTATCTACCATTATCTCTGAGAAATAGAACATCTAAGAACTCAATTCATAATATCTATTACAAATCTCATATGCAATAGCTTCTTGATATTTATTTCTTTAACCCAATTAAGGATTCACTACTTATATGGACTCCTTAAAAACTCTTCTTAATTTTGATGACATGAGAGGTTCAACTCTTAGTCCATGAAGTTCATCTCCTCATAGTGTCTCTTTAGCATGGGGAATGTGTTGGTTGATAACACATCATTGGTAATTGATTTATCTTTAGTTTTCTTTGAGTTTTTATTCCTCAACCTATGAATTGCTCTTATCTATCAACTCCAAAGTTTCCTTGAAAAACTCTAAATTTTTGGTGACTTCTTTTATTCTATTGGTAAATATTATCTCTTCTTCTCTAATTAACAAATTCTTTACTTCCTCCCTTATTTACTTCCTCTTCCCCATAGCAACCACATCTATAGTGTTGGTACTTGCAAAAATTTGGAGTTAACATCTTGGTCAACCCCTTAGGTGGATTTTTCTTCTATTGGTTCATGTTGAGCCTCAAGCCCAGACAAGAACCTAGAACCTTTGGTTCAAGTTTAATGTTCCTCTCCCTTCTCCAACCTTGATCCCCATTTTCCCATCTCTATTTCATTGTCCACTGTTAGGTTTTGAGTCCCAAGTGGAACTTGGAACCTAGAACCTTTGAGGTTTTGATTCCAAGTCCTCACAGACACTTGATCTTTGCTCCATTATTCCTTGTAGTATAGAAAAATATATCCCTTTAAGTTTTCACACTTGTTTGGGCTTCTTTATGCCTTATTTGGTCCTATTTTGCATCCACAAGCCTTATTTAATGCATCTTTTCGAAGATAATCCCGACGTGTGTATCAAATGACTAGTCATAATTTGATGATTTTGGATTGTATGGCCATATTTAGTGAGTTGGGACTCATACATCACTTTGGGCATATGGGTCCCACCTAATTTTTGGGCTCAGGATCTAAATTTAGCATTGAACTTAACATTTCTTGAAAATTGTGTCCCAAGCTTAGCCTACTGGGACTCATGTGCCCCAATTGGCATATGAGTCCCGCTTGGCTTGGACCTATTTTGAATTCAAAAATTTGGAGGGATTTTATTCTCCTAGATCTAATGTCGACTTATAGTGTTTTAATTTCAAGAAATTTGGCATAAATGAGTATAAATACAAGGATATTTCATATATTTTATGCTACCACTTTTTGAGATCACACATTATAGAAAGTTTGTGATTACAAGAGAATTCAAGAGAATTCAAGAGTGATTATCAAGTGCTTTGGAGCATTATTCAAGATTCAAGAATCATGTCAAAGTCATCATGCATCATGTTTATTTATGAACTAACATTTGTGATGTAGGTTCTTATGATTCAAGCAAGCATTCAAGTCAAGATCTCCAACATACAATCAAGAGTCAAGATCTACATTCATGCTAGCCATTACATATAAGATTGTAACCTTTTTTTTAAGGCTTTGGTGAGTTGCAACATATAATATTTGTTCATTCATCATTCCTTCATTCTATTTCATTTTATTTCAAGTTTGATTACCAAAATGGGTTTTGCCTTAAGCAAACCCCTATCCACTAACAAAAAAACATTTCTCCCTCTCTTTGATGTGTGATTTGCAAATTTAGGTTGAAGATCCTTTCAAGAGTAAGTTTGGAGAAAGTTGTCATCTACATTGCAAGATCACGAAAAGTCACCTACATGTTGCAATTCAGTGTTTTAGAATCAAATATTTGACAAGAGACAAGCTACATGAGAACACTAGAGGATATCAGAGTTTAAGATCAGCCCTAGTACTAGGATTAAATCACCACTTGTGGCATATGAGTCCCAATATACTAGATTTCAAGAATTTTACGTAGATCTTGGTTCAACAGTTCTAGATTCTAGTTTCTCTGAAACCTTAAACTAGGACTAAATCGCCCCTATTGGCATATGAGTCCCAATGTGCAATAAAAGAGATTTTTCAAGAGTGTAGACCTTGTTTCAAGCCTCTTCAGTTTTCCAAGTGCCCCTCTGTCCTTTCTCAATTCATTATTCTAATTTTTAGCTTCATATCTCAGTGTAAGGAAAGCAAGGGTGTGAAAACACCTTCCTAATGCATAATCCTCAAGAAACAAGTGTAGAAAAATATTCATTTAACAAGTTACAGACATTGAGATGCACATTCACACAACAAAATAATAGAAAAATTACAACACATAGCAATGTCGAATCAACAAATGAATTCATGCCACGTGTCGACACATCATTCGTCCACCGCTTTTGACTATCATACCATTCAGGTTCATGATACAACCATCAACATATCAGAGGGACACCAATTCATCTCCTACCGATAAAAGAAAGTCCCGTCAATATCCTCTTTATAACTTATTGGCTTGTCCCATGTGGTGCCCACCATCCACTCATCCATGTCATTGTCATAAAACTGACATCACCTTCCACACATACCGGTCCCACCATCCATCGATTGTGTCGCTATGTCGTTGAAAACCCAAACTTCACAACCTCAATATCGAAGGTTATGAATTTCTCAAAACCTATGACATGTCAATCTCTATGTCGCCAAGTCAGGAGAAACCCGAACTTCACAACCTCCATCAGAGGTTAGGAATTTTCCAAAACCCACAACATTCCGATAACAAGGGAAGCTCGCTGCCACCAAGTTATGAACTTTTAGAACCTCGCAACTTAGGTTTCAAGGTTCTAGATTTCAGCGATAGTCCGACAATGAAGGCCAACAAAGGAATAAAAATGCCAAGTCTTTAAAAGAGGTTCAATCCATCAAGTTGAGGCATATTTTCCAATAAGCTCCCACTTGACGAAGACTTTTTAGCTTCCTCTAAACTCAAAGTTATTGAAAGTCAAATTCCTCAAGGCCCATCGAATTGGCACATGACCTATACTTGTTTGTGCTCATAGGCTTTGTCATTGCATCAACGACATTCTCTAGAGTGTCCACTTTTTCAAGATTAACCTTCTATCCTCCACCATATCATGAACGAAATGATATTGAACATCGATATGATTCATCTTTTCATGGAAAGTGGGATTTTTTGCCAAAAAAATAGTAATTTTAGTGTCACAACATATTGTAATTTGCTTTGCATTAAACTCAACATTTGAACACAATCATCTAAGCCAAACAACTTATTTGTAGTCTTGTGTTGTTTCCATATGCTCTGCCTCAATAGTAGATAAAGTGACTATAACCTATTGCTTGCTCATCCAAATCACTCCACCACCAAATAACATGAAGTTGTATCCATTGGCAGATCTTCTGTTGTCAATGTCCCTTGCCCAATCAAAATCCACATACCCAAAAATTCTAAGAGACCTTTGTAGTCCAACCAAGTTGCTATGATAACAAAAAGCATATTTTGAGGTACCATTCAAATATCTTAAAACTCTCTTCACAACATCCCAATGCGGTCTTCTTGGATTAGCCATAAACCGAATAAGTACTCCCACTACTTGGAAAATGTTTGTCCTGGTACAAACCATTGCGTACATTAAATTTCCAACTGCATGTGCATAAGGCACCTGGTCATGTCCTCCATCTCAGTAGGAGACTTGGGAGAATCTTCAAAAGATAGCTTTGTTCCCTACGACACTGGAACAACTAACTGAGCTTGCAATTTGTCATATCAAATCTCTCAAGGACAGTACTAATATACTTGTGTTGGCTGAGCCAAATCTTTCTACTTCCCCTATCCCTATTAATTTACATTCCTAGAATATACCTTGCTGCACCTAAACCTTTCATTTCAAACTGTGTTGACAACTGAGATTTTAAAACAGAATCCATACCCTTACTATTTCCAAAGAATAACATATCATCAATGTATAGGACAATAATAAGCAAACGATTAGTTTTGGTTTTGTAATAAACACAATGATCAAATTTTGATCTCAGGAATCCCAATGACAACACAAAGGTGTCAAAATTTTGGTATCACGATTGCTTCAAACCATTCAGAGATTTCTTTAACTTGCAAACCAGATTTTCTTTACCTTTTTCAATAAAGTGCTTAGGTTGGGACATATAAATTTCTTCTTCTAGCTCTCGATGAATAAACGTTGTCTTCACATCCATCTGCTCAATCTCTAAGGCATACACTACTACAAAATAAATTTAATAGATGTCAACTTAGCTATAGGAGAAAAAAATTCTCCATAATCAATTCCCTCCACTTGGGAATAGTCTTTTGTGACCAACTAAGATTTATAATTCTCAACACTTTCATCTAAACCAAATTTATTCTTGAATATCCATTTACAGCCAATAGGATTTCAACCTTTAGGTAGGGGTACCAAATCCCAGGTTTCATTCTTTTTTGATGTCGCCATTTCCTCATTCATGGCTTCCAACTAGAAATTTGAACTAGACATATTAATTGCCTCCTTTATAGTCCTAGGCTCATTAATGCTAGTAATCAAAGAATAGGAATAATTTAAATCTAACATGGAAAAATTGTACCTTTCAGTTTGTCGCTTCTCACATGTAGACCTCCTCATAGGGTGAGGATGATGTTGTGGTTCTTCTTCCTATTCAGAATTGTCAGAGCTACTTGAGCTCTCCATAGTATTAGGTACACTTTGAATTTGTAGTTCCTCTTTATCTATATTTTGAGGAATTTCAACTACATCATTCTTCTTTTCTCTTTCTTCTATCTCTGACTACAGATCAATTGAAGAAGATTTCAGCTCCTGGAAGATTACACTTTTGTTGTACAAAACCTTCTTAGTAACAGGATTCCAAAGCTTGTATCCTTTCACACCAATGTCATAGCCAATGAGGATACATTTGATAGCCTTGTTCTCCAACTTTGATCTTTTCTCATTCGGCACATATGCATATGTCACATAGTCAAAAAAACAAATATGTCTTAGAGAGGGCTTCTTACCAGACCACGCTGCCAAAGGTGTTTTTTCAACAAGAATCAAACAAGGTGAATGATTTATCAAGTAACATGTTGTAGCCACAACCTCAACAAAAAAAATTCTCTAGACCAACACTGCTCAATATACTTCTCGCTCTTTCCATTAGCATCTTGTTTAACCTTTTAGCAAATCCATTCTATTTTGGAGTATAAGGCGTAGTTTTCTGCCTTTTAATCCCATGGTCTTTGCAGTACCTTTCAAAATATATAGAAAAAAAATCACTGCCATTGTCTGTCCTCAATCATTTAATTTTTCTTCCAAACTGATTTTCTACCAAGTTTTTAAACTCTATAAACCAACTGAACACTTCTAATTACTCTTTAGAAAATACAAAAAATCCCTTCTTGAATAATCATCAATAAAAGAAACATAATATCTAGACTTTGATAATGAAGGAACATTCACTAGACCAATCCAGTATGTCAGAAGATTTATGAGGACTCGAATAAAATGAAACACGGTGCTTCTTTCCATAAATCCAATGTTTACATAAATCAAACTCAAGGTTACAATCAACAAGCCCTTCAACTAGATTTTTATTTTTCAAGGCTTTTAAGCCTTTCTCTCATATGTGACTGAGTTTATGATGCCACAACATGGTTTTCTCTGCTGGGAGTTTCACCTCCAAATATTTTGCACTCAGTGGAACTTCATTCTCTTTCTCAACAAGAGCAACTTTTATTGACTTTGCAGAGGCACTATTATTGGACATGACATGCATCTAGCTTGTACAAAGTGCCTATGTGTGCACCCTTAGCCAACACCATTGAGACTCTAGTCATCTTACAAGATTCCACTTGAGAAAGAAACTTTTATGCCAACATCATTCAACTTAATAACAAAAAGAATATTACAAGCCAAACCTGGTATGTGTAGTATGCCATCAATCCCTTTGATTATTTCATCGGGGAATTAGATTCCGACTCTTCTACAACCAACAATTTCCAGAGTTGAATCACTTTCTAGGTACACCTTTTCACCAGGATACTTTTAATACTTCATGAACCAGTCTCTGTGAGATTTCATGTGAAAAGATGTGCTTGAGCCAATAAGCTAGACATCATCTAATGAACGATTTGTCAAGGCTGAAATGAAGGCATCTACATCACTTTGACAAGAGTCGTTATCAGAAGAATAGTTCTTCTTCTTCTTCTTTTTCTCCTCCTTACAATCCTTTTGGATATGACCAGTCTGCCCACAGTTTTAGCATTTCACCTTGGACTTCTTTCTAAGAGACTTTGATCTCCCTTTAGATTTGGATTTAGAATTCTTATCCTTCTTTTTGCCTCTCTCCTTTGATCTACCCCGAACAACAAGGGCCTCTTTGGCCATCTCAAAAGAATTCCTCCATATTTCTTTCGACAACAGTGAAGCAACCGCATCTTCCATCTTAAAGGTGGTTTTCTTACTTCCAATAGCCATTACCAGATGATCCCATGTGTCAGGTAAGGAGCATAAAAAAATAATACAATGATCCTCCTCTATCTTCACACCCACACATGCCAACTGAGAAAAAAACATATTAAATGAATTCATATGGTATGTTACAAATGCACCTTCTTCCATCTTCAAGGAGTATAACTTCTTCCTCAAGAAAAATTTATTTACCAAAGACTTTCCTTGATAAATATCACCAAGTTTCTTCCATAAAGAACTTGCAGTCTTCTCCTCATGGACATTCAAGAGAATAAAATCAACTAGATATAGTCTTATCAACCCTCTATCTTTTCTATTTGTGAGGTTCCAATATTCTTGCTTCATGCCTTGGGGTATAGTTCTAGACATAGAAATCCAAAGGTCTCTATCCACCAATAGGTCTTCCATTTTGAGTTTCTACAACTCAAAATTGTTTCCATTAAAATTTTCAATTTCTACTCTTCTTGATGTGCTTTCCATCTCAATCTGTAACCAAGACAATCAATTTTCTCTGCAAGACTCTCATTGAATAGAAATAGCACAAAAAACCAACCCTACTCACAAGGATAGCAAAATTTTCTAGGCTCTACCACTTTTAAGGAATGCAAGGGTGCAAAAATGCCTTCCTAATGCATACTCCTCAGGAAAGAAGTCTAGAAAAACATTCATTTAACAAGTTATAGACATTGAGATGCATATTCATAGAACAAAAGAATAGAAAAATTATCACACGTAGAGATAACATCAGATTTACGTGGGAAAACCCTTATGAAAGAAAAACCCACACACCAAGTAAAGTTACTTTGTATTATAGTAAATAAATTACAGACTCCACTCTAGGTGTTAAATGATGGCAACATACATTTCCTTGATTGACCTCTTTCAGATATACCAATTACATTCACTCTCACACTATTACAATGCAAGTATCACATACAATATAGAACCACCACCTTATCTCTCTCTTTGTTTGCTTACAAATCTCTCTACCTCAATTAGGTTTTCATCATGCTAACTTCACCGACAAGTTTCCTTTTTCTTGAACCACTCACACCACCATTGAGCATGCATCGAGCCACCCGAAAATTAATTCAATTATAGAGAATATTACCATATTTTCTCTCTATTAACCCCTAAATCATATCATGCATTTAATGCAAATATATTGCTATCAAGAAATACAACTTTCAGTCCAATAATTTTTTATTCACAACAACGATGTAGAATTAGCGAATGAATTCATGTCACATGTCGACACATCACTCATCCAATTCTTTTGAAAATTATACCATTCGAGTTCACTAAAAATATTATCGACATATCAAAGGGACACCAATTCATCTCCTACTGATCAAATAAAGTCTCGCCGATATCCTCTTTACAACTTATCGGCTCGTCCCATGTGGTCCCTGTGAATGTTTATTCATGCACCACTTTTTCCTTCACGGTTTCTTTTAAGTTTGCGGCTTCGCCTTTTTTTCGTATCGCTGGTAGGTCGTTGGCGGTCGCCACATGGCATCCTATCAGAGCTTTTTGTTGGGTTGTATATTTTTTCTTTTGTCGAGCTTTGTTTTCTTTACACGTGGCCTTCATGAAGGGAAAAGAATGCGGATCTACTGACCCAACAATGTGGAATACATTCCCTTAACACCTTTACTACAGGGGAGAGAAGCAAAAACAAAAAACTAATAGTTTCTAAAACTTATAGAGATGCATACAACCATGGCAATGAGAAACCAGAAAGATAAGCAAATAAAGATGACACAGTATTTACGTGGGAAAACCCTTTTAGGTAAAAAACCCACCACACAAAGTCAAATCTATTGTATTACAGTAATGAATCGATTACATACAATAACCAGACTTCTTTGTTTAGCTCACAATCACCCAGAGAGTTTCAGATTCACTATTACAATGTTTTTACAATATACAGTTCAAAACCCTCCTCAAGAACTCATGTCCTTCTGTTCTTCAGCTCGCAACTTCAAACTTGCTCTACAACTTACGACTCAACTCTTGACTTGCCTAACTTATGAGAAATAATACATCTCTCATCCATATGTAACTGACTCAAAAGAGCAATGAAGTCCAACCTCAAATCACGCATCTAGTCGGATTTGACAGATTTCCTGCAATGAGCCGACTTTGCATTCAAAGCCATTACTCAAAATGGTTGAGCTCGCCACCCTTCGTTGACAAATGCAATTGCCACAATAACTATCTTGGTATCCGTCCAATCACTATTCAACCAGGTGCCACACATCCAAGACCCATCAACAATCACAGCTGACAGAGCAACCAAAATGGTCAAACAGACATCGGGTGCGACCAAGACTTCAAGTCATTTCTAACATTGCAGGAGTCAGAGTCGAAATAGGAGTCGAAACAGGACTCCACCGAAAATACACACTGCCGGAGTCGGAGTCGGAGTCGGACCTGGGGACGAAACAGAAATAGAAATAGGACTTTACCAAAAGTCCAAGATCAGGAACCAATCCGGTTCCAGTTCCGCCTCCGCCAACTACAAGAAACAACAATTCAGAACCAAGACAAGGCGGAGGAAAACACCCTGAGGAGAATCCAAACATCTAGAGGAACTAGATCGTAAAAGCAAGAGTCGGGCTTGGAGTCAGAACAGAAACTGAAACAGGAACCTGGCAAACGGACATTGCCAACTTCCAAAACTGGTTCCGCCTCCGCCAGAACCTGTGAAACAAAGAATCAACAGACAATAAGAAGCGGAGTCAGAGCAGGAATGAGAACTAAAACTCAGAACTTAGGCAAACAGAAAAATGCCAAGTTCAATCCCAGTTTCGCCTCCGCCAGAGACCCAAAACTTAGGCAAACAGAACAATGCCAAGTTCTATCCTAGTTCCGCCTCCGCCAGAACTTTGCAAACAACACAAAATCACCAAGACATGAAAATGAGGACTTCAAGCTGGAAGTTGAGACATAATTTCTCAACAATCTCCCACTTGGTGAACACTTCTAGCTTCCTCAAAACATCAAACCTTGCTGTCTATCATAGGCCCCAAGGCCCATCGATTCTATGCACCATCTAAACTTATCTGTGCTAACTAGCTTTGTTAAGGCATCTGGAACATTCTTCAAGGTGTGAACCTTATCCATACTGACCTTGCCATCTTCAACCATATCCCTCACGAAGTGATATTGCACATCTATGTGCTTGGTCCTGGCATGGAAGGTCAGATTCTTTGCCAAACAAATGGCACTTTGACTGTCACAGTAGATTAAAATCTGCTCAGCATTAAATCCAATGTCTGAACACAAACACCTCAGCCACACCGTCTCCTTGCAAGCATGAGTTGCTGCCATGTACTCTGCCTTTGTCGTGGATAAAGCAACTACAGCTTGTCGCTTGCTCATCCAACTGATTGCTCCACCATTAAGCATGAAAGTGTATCCACTAGTGGGTCTTCTGCTGTCAATGTCCCCTGCCCAATCAGAGTCAACATATCCCTGAATGCAAAGATCCCTTTGTGATGCAACCATATTGCCATGGTAACACAAAGCATAATCTGAAGTACCCTTCAAATACCTGAACACTCTCTTTACAACATCCCAATGTGATCTCCCTAGATTTGCCATGAACCGGCTTAGAACTCCCACTACTTGGGTAATGTCTGGTCTTGTGCAGACCATAGCATACATTAAACTGCCTACAACACTTGCATAAGGCACACTGGTCATGTCCTCCATCTTAGTAGTAGACTTTGGATAGTCTTCAGCAGATAGTTTCAATCCTTGCATGATTGGAACCACTAGCTGCTTGCAATCAGTCATGCTAAACCTCTCTAGAACGGTTTTCACATACTTACATTGATTGAGCCAAAGCTTTCTGCTTGTTCTATCCCTAGTGATCTCCATCCCAAGAATGTACTTTGCTACTCCAAGATCTTTCATTTTGAACTTAGCAGACAACTAAGTTTTAAGATAAGAAATCATTGCCTTGCTATTACCAATGAATAACATGTCATCCACATACAGAGTAATAACAAGCACACAATCATTCTCACATTTATAATAAATGCAATGATCTGATTTTGATCTAACAAACCTAATTGACAACACAAATGTGTCAAATTTTTGGTACCACATTCTAGGAGATTGCTTTAGACCATAGAGAGATTTATTTAACTTGCAAACCAGATTTTGTTTACCTCTTTCAACAAAATGCTCAGGCTGGGACATGTAGATTTCTTCTTCCAGCTCACCATGGAGAAATGTTGTCTTCACATCCATCTGCTCAATTTCATAGTCATACACCGCTGCCAATGACGACAAAAATTTGACGGATTTCAGCTTTGCTATAGGGGAAAAGATCTCTCCATAATCAATTCCCTCAACTTGGGAAAAACCCTTTGCAACCAGTCGTTCCTTATACTTCTCCACACTGCCATCAAGGCCTGTCTTCCTTTTGAATATCCACTTGCAGCCAACAGGATTTTGCCCTTTAGGCAGTGGTACCAACTTCCAGGTATCATTATTTTTCAAGGAATCCATCTCCTCATTCATGGCTTCCAGCCAAGACTTTGAATCAGCCATGCTGATTTATTCTTTCATAGTCCTAGGCTCATCAGTGCTGGTAATTAAGGCATAAGCACAATTTGAATCTAACATAGAGAAACCATACCTTTCTGGTTGCCTTCTTTCTCATGTAGATCTCCTTAGAGGCTGAGGTTGTTCTTCATCATCAGAACTTCCAGAGCTGCTTGAGCTCTCCTCAATCTCAGGTACACCATGCAGCTCTTCCCTTTCTGGAGTTTGGGGAATCTCAACTGCATCCTTCTTCTTGTCACTCTGATTTGTCTCAAGCTGTTGATCACTTACTAAAGGTTTCAGCTCACAAAATATCACGCTTCCGCTATACAAAACCTTCTCAGTAACAAGGTTCCAAAGCTTGTATCCTTTCACACCAACTCCATAGTCGATGAGAATACATTTCACATCCTTGTTATCCAACTTTGATTTCTTTTCTTTTGGCACATGAACATATGCCTCACAGCCAAATACTCGAACATGCCTTAGTGAGGGTTTCTTACCTGACCATGCTTCTAAAGGTTTCATGTCAACAAGAGCTGAACAAGGAGATCTATTTATCAAATAACATGCTGTAGCAATAGCCTCAACCCAAAACTTCTGCTCCAGACTAGCACCACTCAGCATACTCCTTGCCTTTTCCATCAGTGTCATGTTCAACCTTTCAGCAACTCCATTTTACTATGGAGTGTAGGGGGTTGTCTTATTCCTTTTAATTCCATGATCAGTGCAGTACCTTTCAAAATCTGCAGAACAAAACTCACCTCCATTGTCTGTCCTTAAACACTTTATTTTCCTTCCAGCCTGATTTTCTACCAAAGATTTGAACTCTTTAAACCGACTGAACACTTCTGATTTACTTTTAAGAAAGTATACAAATGCCCTTCTCGAACAGTCATCAATAAAAGAAACATAATATCTAGACTTCGATAACGAAGGAACATTAACTAGACCAAACACATCAGAATGAACATAATCCAGTATACCAGAAGATTTGTGAGGACTGGAGGAGAAAGAAACACGGAGTTGCTTTCCATAGATACAATGTTCGTAGAAATTGAACTCAAGGTTACAATCATCAAGCCCTTCTATAAGGTTTTTGTTCTTCAAATTTTTTAAACCTTTCTCACCTATGTGACCAAGTCTATGATGCCATAACATAGTCTTCTCTGCTAGGAGTTTTACCTCCAAAGCATTTGCAGATAGTGAAGAGTCTTCATCTTTCTCTATAGGTGCAGAATTACATGAATTTACAGAGGCATTGTTACAAAGAACAATTCGTGCATCTAGCTTGTACAGAGTGCCAGTACGAACACTATTAGCTAACACCATTGCACCTCTAGCCATTTTACATCCCTTACCAGAAAAATAAACTTCTACACCAGCATCATTTAACTTACTAACAGAAAGAAGATTTCGAGCCAAACCTGGGATGTGAAGAACACCACCAATTCCTTTGACTCTCTCATCAGGAAACTGAATTTTGACCCTTCCTCTGCCAACAATCTCCAACGTTGAATCACTTGCCAAGTATACCTTTCCACCATCATACTTCTCATACTTTGAGAACCAATCTCTATTGGATGTCATGTGAAAAGAGGCACCTGAATCAACTAACCAAACATCATCTGATGCCTGAGTTGTCAAGTCTATTGCAATGAAGGCATCTGCATCACTTTGAGAAGATTCATTGTCAGAAGCATTCTTCTTCTTCTTCTCCTTACAGTCCTTCCTGATATGACTAGGTTGCCCATAGTTCCAACACTTTACCTTGAACTTTTTACCAGGAGACTTTGATCTCCCTTTAGACTTGGATTTCGACTTGTTGTCTTTCTTCTTGCCTTTCTCCTTTGTTCTACCTCGAACAGAAAGAGCATCTTTGGCCATCTCAGAAGATTTCCTTCGCATTTATTTAGACATAAGCGAAGCAACCACATCATCAGTCTTGAAAGCAGTGGTTGTGTTTCCAATAGCCATCACAAGATGATCCCAACTGTCAGGTAATGAACACAACAGGAGCATGCAACGATCCTCCTCCTCAATTTTTACACCTACAGATGCCAGCTGAGTAACACTCATATTAAACGAGTTCAGATGGTCTGCAATAGATGCACCTTCGTCCATCTTCAAGGAGTACAACTTCTTTCTCAGGAACAACTTTTTTACTAGGGACTTTCTTTGATAAATATCACCAAGTTTCTTCCACAAAGAAGTTGCAGACGTTTCCTCATGAACATTCAGGAGCATAGAATCAGCTAGACTCAGTCTTATCAATCCTCTTGCTTTTCTATCAGCAAGATCCCAAGCTTCTTGGGTCGTAGTTTGTGGTTTAGTTCCAGACATTGCAATCCAGAGGTCTCTATCCACAAGCAAGTCTTCTATCTTGAGTTTTCATAACTCAAAGTTGCTGCCATTAAACTTCTCAATATCTATCCTACCAGATGTACTGGCCATCTCATAACAGAAATAAGTTTAACAATCCAAGACTCCCACTGAAACAGTATTAGTGCAAAAAACTAATTTTCCCTAACAAGGATAACACAAACTGGCCAAGCTCTGATACCACTTTGAAGGGAAAAGAATGTGGATCTACTAACCCAATAGTGCGGAATACATTCCCTTAACACCTTTACTACAGGGGAGAGAAGAAAAAATGAAAAACTAACAGTTTCTAAAACTTATAGAGATGCATACAACCATGGCAATGAGAAACCAGAAAGATAAGCAAACAAAGATGACACAATATTTACGTGGGAAAACCCTTTTAGGTAAAAAACCCACCACAAAAATTCAAATCTATTGTATTACAGTAATGAATTGATTACATACAATAACCAGACTTCTTTGTTCATCTCACAATCACCCAGAGAGTTTCAGATTCAATGTTACAATATTTTTACAACATACAGTTCAAAACCCTCCTCAAGAACTCACGTCTTTCTGTTCTTCAGCTCGCAACTTCAAACTTGCTCTGCAACTTACGACTCAACTCTTGACTTGTCTAACTTATGAGAAATAACACATCTCTCATCCATATGTAACCGACTCAGAAGAGCAATGAAGTCCAACCTCAAATCACGCATCTGGTCGGATCTGAAAGATTTCCTACAACGAGCCAACTTTGCATTCAAAGCCATTACTCAAAACGGTTGAGCTCACCACCCTTTGTTGACAAATGCAACTGCCACAATAACTATCTTGGTATCCGTCCAATCACTATTCAACTAGGTGCCACGCATCCAAGACCCATCAACAATCGTAGCTAACAGAGTAACCAAAACGGTCAAATAGACATCAGGCGCGACCAAGACTTCAAGTCATTTCTAACATTGCAGGAGTCAGAGTCAGAACAGGAGTTGAAACAGGACTCCACTGAAAATACACACTACTGGAGTCAGAGTCGGACCCGGGGATGGAACAGAAATAGAAACAGGACTTTACCAAAAGTCCAAGATCAAGAACCAATCTGGTTCCGGTTTTGCCTCTGCCAATTGCAAGAAACAACAATCTAGAACCAGGACAAGGCAGAGGAAAACACCCGAGGAGAATCCAAACATCCAGAGGAACTAGATCGTAAAAGCAGGAGTTGGGCTCGGAGTTGGAGCAAAAATGGAAACTGGAACCTTGCAAACAGACATTGCCAACTTCCAAAACTGGTTCCGCCTCCGCCAGAACCTGCGAAACGAAGAATCAACAGACAGTAGGAAGCGGAGTCGGAGCAGGAACAAGAACCGAAACCCAGAACTTAGGCAAACAGAACAATGCCAAATTCCATCCTAGTTCCACCTCCGCTAGAGACCTGAAACTGAGGCAAACAAAACAATGCCAAGTTCCATCCTGGTTCCGCCTCTGCCAGAACTTTGCAAACAACACAAAATCACCAAGGCATGAAAACGAGGACTTCAAGCTGAAAGTTGAGACATAATTTCTCAACACTTCACTTGTTTCTTTTTGAGTTGGGCCCACACTAAGGTTTATTTTGCTAGGAGTTTGAGCACGTGGATTCCTATCAGAGCTTTCTCTTGGGTAGTCTCACCTTTATTTTGTCAGGCTTCATGTGTTTGACATGTGGCACTCGTTCTTGTATTTTTTATCTTCGGTTTGATGCCTGTGCTGCGTTTTCTTTTCTACTACCACATGTTCTCTTTTTTTTTTTTGCGTAGTCCAAGTTTCTTAAAGGATGTGCTTGTTGGCGCATTACTGGATGATCTTTCTGTTGGTGTCAGCTCGAGAGGATCTAGATCGTTGATGGATTCCCTTAGACATCTTTCTCGTGGGGTTTTCAGGCGGTGGACTGGCTTATTTAAGCAATCATTTCCTCATTTTATAGGTTATTGTTGGATGGATTAAAACTTCCCGAGAACTAGGAATTGGGGTTTGTAATGTGTTAGGTCTCAAGAATGGAGGTTTGAACCCTGAGAGGTTGTCAAGCTCTCACAATGCTATTGGCCAACTAACAAGGCCAACCAGTACAATTGGAACTTCTACTCTTAAGGCTCTACTAAACCTAGGTGGGTGTACCTATCTAAATGTTGTAGATTTTGAACTATGCTTCTTGCTTGACTAAACTATCCACGAATGGAAATTTGATAGTGGAGAGATATGATCTAAATTTGGTATAAATTGTATATGCAATATCAGATAAAATTTGGTATAAATAGTATACGCAATATGAAGGTGAAGTCTGATATGTTCAGTTAACATATGTTAAATAAAGTGAATAAAACTCAATAATGAAAATAAAGGAAGACCGGTGCCTTGTTGGGTAAAATGGAGTCGAATGAAAGTCTTAGATGAGTGGTTTCTATCTAGTAAGTTCTCTAGTTTTTTGGAATACAAATATGAGTTTATAACTGGTATAAACATGCAAGAATATGACTGACATACCCTACTTGAGGTAGAACATCAATCCTAACTATTTGATTCTTCTTAATAATCCAAATAACATTCCCAGATTACTATAATCGATTGAAAGGAATTTAATTCTTATTTAAAGAACCCAATGAATCAAATCACACAGATACAACAAATGTGTACTGATAAATTGAACATACACTTGATATTTCAATTTAAATAATAAAAAAACATCAGATTGGAAACAATCAAATAATTGAAAAAATCCAACAAACAACTGATACCAGAATGAAGCCACCAAAACAACAGTCTTTTGTTATCTTCCTCAAAATTTATACATGCAACATATTCTTCTTGGATGCAAACATTCTGAAAATATTCTGCTTGCCGCAATCTATCCCTATTCTAAAATTTTCCCCTCTTGTTTTAAAAAAAAAAACGGATATTTATATATATCAACCGCTTGAAAAGATGCATCTTTTCAAAAATGTCTTAAGCATGAAACATTAACAAGATTAACATTAACTAAGCTCTTTTAAGCCATAAATGAACTCTCGACATGTGATCTGTGTAGTCTTGACGCTCGTGTATATCTGCATCTCCTAATGCGTTTTGGATCATGATCTCCATCATCACAATCCGTTCGTTCTGCTCACATGCTTCATCCAATGTTGCATCTTTCATAGTGGTTGTCTTTAAAATCTCCTGGAGTATTAATTCACTTTTTCTCTTCCATGTAGCCCTTTCTTTTAATTTTCCTCCATCATCAAAGAACATAGTCAATCCATTTTTAATGGCTTCTATCAATTCTTGTGCATCCTCTTGTAATTCTTCAAAGAATCCTCTGTGCTTATCCATAACACAATCAGCCTCTTCTACCTTTAAAGTCATTACATGTACAAATTCTTTCTCAGTATCAATGAAAACTGACCTCTTGTGAAGTGGATATAAGGCCCAAATCATCAATGTCTCTTCATCAGGATTGTATTTTGATCTTGTATACACTTTTGTCACCTTTTCTATGCTAAGCTTGTGTGTAGTATTGTTGTCCTTCAGGAAACTGTCGAAGACCAATGCATAATTGAGGTCTAATCTTGGGAAAATCACGACACCAGCCTTTTCCAACATTTCTCTCCCTTTCTCAGGGGTCATACTTGTCATCTCTTTCTCTACATCATCTCTCAAACTCTTCAACAATTGTTCTTCATTTCCTGGTGTCACATTGTCAACCAGTTCTCTTATTTCCTTTCCTTTTTGCTTGCATAGAAATGTTTTGAATTATGATTTTTTCACAAACTCATCATCTACTATAAAAGATTTGTATTCTTCATGTCTTGCATTTGTATCTACACTTTCCTTGATATTTATTTCTCTGGAAGAATAGGTATAACCCTGAGTTCTTGTCCTTGATACCTTATCAGATGAACCCTGTGACATGTTAGCCTTTGATGCATTTTCACTAGAGGACAACAGTTCTATATCTAGCAACTCCTGATTATGTCACTCAATCACCATCTCTGCCTCTTATGCTTCCAAGTTTCTTATCATATCATCAAACCGGTAGGGCACATGATGATATCCTCCAAATTTTAACTTTTGTTTAACCGAGTGGATATACCCTTTTGGATCAAATTTTTATCTGAAAGGCCCTCTCTTCATGTTATATTGTAATAACCTATCAAGAATTAGGTTATATGCTTCTTTTGCTAACAGAGTAAAGTCAGCAAAACATAACCTACTTGGCATAAAAGCTTGCTTTCCAATAGAGCTCAAATTCATGACACTGGAGAAATCCATTTGCCTACGAATTTCTAAGTAGGCAATCTTGTCTGGAACTGTTCTAGGCAAGATAAATGGAGCATCTTCAAACCCATAGACCCTAATCATGGTTGTATTCTCTAGACAATACCAATCCCCCCAATTGTGGTTGATTGGTCCATTAGAATCTTTAGGTCTGAGAAACCTTTTTATCTCATCAGACAAGGAACAATCACAGGGATGATTGTAGAATTTATACAAGGTTTTTACAAAGTATTCCTCGAAGTGTACAAAACTAGAATTAGAAAAATTGTTGTCCCAAATAACAGTCCATGACTAAATAGGCAATGACTTGCCTTCTTTATCAAATTGTGAAATTCTCAGCTCCTGGGGCCACAACCCTAATTCCTATCTGAAGTATAACACCAAATGCATCAATAATGAATAATTCCTAAGGTGCAGGATAGTGGCTCAATTTTTTATTGTCATTAACCCACCATCAAATTCCTTAAACACATATGAGGCATAATCCAAAGGCCTGGAGTTATGATATTGAATATCTATTGCAATCGCCATAGGCACAATTGCCATATACTCTGGAACTTCCATTCCCAATACCTGTCCCACCAAAAAATAGGTGTACTTCATATAAGGCTCGAAAAGATCCACATGAAATGGTGGTCCTTCATTGTCCTCCATTGGAATTGGTTTTCCAGCATGCCTAATTATGTGTAGGGGTAATCTCCAACCCCTATAAATGGTGTCCATTCTTTTGAATTCATTCTCGAGCTCTTCACTTACAATTCTTTCATTACACATCCCTTCCAATTTGAAAACCTCACTTATTACATTTTCTGATAAATGTATCAATGGACTCCCAGATAGATCACATGTGGCCTTATGTTTCGAATTATAATGACTGGCCAACAATTTCACCAATTCGACATCAACAAAAACATTACGGAAAACTAGTTTACCTAAATTGAGCTTCTATGGGTTATATACTGGCTCAAAACGATTCCTCTGATAGTATTGGAAGCTGAATAATAAATAGCCTCTAATTGGGGTCCAAAAATCTCCTATGAATTTGAATTTATCGTCTAATTTATCGAACTCTTCCCTAAGTTATGCAAAGCATCTAGCTTTAGGTCTAGAACTAGGTAGCCGGTCCATGAGATCTTGGTTAAATTTTCATTCAGTGCCCTCTGACTGAATTTTTGTTTTTTGCCTTTTTCCCTTTGATTGACTACTCTCCCCATGTTTTCTACCGTTTGTTTTCTCTGAACTAGTGCTTTCCATTCTTTGAAATTTATAAGATTCAAGGGATGAAGAACTTACTGTACTTCACCTGAAATTCCAAGCCAAACAAACACCCCAACCCTTTGCTCGTTCCTCTGCTCTCCTTTGCTGCTAATTTCACGAAAAAAATGGTTTTAATTGAATTCTCTTGGATTCGTAAAATATTTTATGTTTCATGGCGCCATTAATGTCTTAGCTGTGACACAAATGAAGAAGGCTCTTCAAAAAATTTGATGTCACATCACGTAGCATATCGGGAAGAATTTTTAAATCTTTGGCCGATCCCTCTATTCAACGTTCACACACTTGCTAAGACATCTTGTAGCTCCCCCGACACCTCAAGTCTCCCTGATAGTTTTCCTTTTATTTTTTTATATTGCCATGACTTAACGAATCAGGCCAACAGTTCCCTGTTTCATTTTGAAGGTTCCTTGTCTCACCGAGATATTCTTTTTGTCAACTTAAATCGCAGAGGCAAAGTAATTGTACCGCCGATGGAATAACACTCGTCGTGACCTTCCTTAGATCTCTCCATCGAGGCTTATCTTACCGATACATCTTTCTTCGGTGAGACCACACAAATTTTTCCATCTGAATTTTTTTTATCTCATACATGTTGTCATGCCCAATCCTATCGGTATAACACGGGAGATCGACAAGACTCCCCGAACTCTTCCCGACATCATTGTCTCATCGAATGAGTCCTTTTTTCCTTTGTCGAAAAGACAAGTGAAGGTCTCGGGCTCTCTTTCGGAACCTCACTCCGATGAATCCAATCTAGCCGATACATGTTCTTACACTCCAAGCGCTGTGATAAATATGAGCTCGATATGAACTCACATCGTCATGCCAATAGCCATTGCCCCGTCGATAGAAACTGTGAACCCGTGTACTCCCAACATATGTCCTCATCGACATGAATCAAATAGTTTCTTGCCAATGTACTGAAGGAAATGTGCATTAGTATCGGTGAGACCTACATTATCTTATGCCGATATGTTTCATACATCAAAAAATTTAGGGTTAGATAAATTTTATGTGATCATATGATAAAAATTTAGTCGGACCTTGGTGAGTATGTTATGTGAAGAATTTTTTATACTTGCAGTATGGACCCTTTGGGAGACTAATGAGCATAAATGGCCAATGGGATTTTTTCTCAAAATTTTATAGTTCCAATAGTGGCTTCGTCTGGGGATGAATGATTGTGACATCATTGCAAGGATCCAAATCTTTGGGTGAGCAGACCAATCTTATTAGGGTTTTGGATCAAGGAAAGAATGAAAGAAAGTGGAGATGAACATGATCCTATACTACTATACATGGAGAAAATTCAAATAAAGGAATCCTAGGATTGTCCATGTACTAGTGATTCATGTATCTTTTATTTCCTATACTACTGTGCATGGAAAATTTCTGAAAGGTTTTGCTAAGATTTGTCCATGCACTGGCAACCCTTAATCCTTTGAAATTTTCAAGAGAAAAAGTTCTTTAAAAATTGCATGTGTACAGGAAACTCCTTTCCTTCACCACTCATGTTTTGTAAGTAATATGAATCCTCTCCTCTTTTACCAACAACAACAAAAGGTCCCAACCACAAAGCTTAAAATTTTCCATGTTTTCCTTTCTCCTGGCACCTAGCATTCCACATCAATACCAGATCATTTTCTTGAAATTTTCTATCTTTCGCCTTTTTATCAAATAAATATTTCATTTGTGCTTGCAACTTTATAGTCTGGTTTTGAGCTAGTCTTCTCATCTCATCAAGCTTTTCCAATTGTTCCATTCTCTCCCCCATTGGTTCAGGAACCTCTATTTCTTCTTGAAGGATAAATTTGTAAACTGGCAACAAATTTTGTAAAGTCATTCTAGCTTGCGTTCCATATACTAGTTCAAATGGGGATTTTCCAATTTCCTTTTTTACAATAATCCTATCAACCCATACAACCATTTTTAATTTTGAATCCCATACCTTTTTACTTCCGCCTAGCATTATCCTTATGATTTTTAGAAGGCTTTTGTTGCTAGACTCTGCCTGACCAGTAGCTTGTGGGTGGTAAGGATCATAATAAGTAGTAATACCATGCATACTGAAAAAAGTCTTAAACTCATCCGATCTGAAACACATCCCATTATCTGTGATTAATCTTAATAGTGTATCAAACCTGGTAATGATGTTATCCATCAAAAAATGATCATAACTTTACTTGTTGCTTGCTTGGTTGGGATTGCTTCTACCAATTTGGTGAAGTAATCGGTGGCTGCCAATATCCATTTGTGTTCTCCACTTGATTTCTCTTGTATCTCCCCAATAAAATCAATCCCTCATTGATGAAAAGGGACTTCAACCTGCATAGGCCTAAGTGGTAAAGCTCCCTAATATTTCATTTTACCTGAAAACTTCTGACATGCCTCACACTTTCTTACATATGTAAAAGAATCACTAAAGACTTTAGGCTAGTAATAACCTGCCCTGAGAATCTTATGTACAATTGTCTTTACAGAATAGTGGCCTCAACAGACCCCTCTATGCATTTATTTTAAAACATGTTTAGCTTGTGACTCATCACATAACAACAACATCCCATCCTTGTTCTTCCAAAATAAATCACCTTCTATGAATACATATTTAGATGCTTGTAGTTTCAAAGTTCTTCTTTACTTATCATTAAATCCTTCAGGGCACTTTGTGTTTCTGAGGTAATACATGATGTTTGTATACCAAGGTGTATGCTCAATACTTGCAATTGCATTTCCTTCATCTTCCACATTGCAAATTTGATTTGCTTCGAGTTTTTCTTCTACCATTAACTTGGCCAAACCTTGGCCTCTTACCAATTTGGTAATTTGTATTTCCATACCAAATTCCTATATTTTATTAATCCACCTGCATCTCTTCCCTGTTACTTTTGGTTGTTTTAAAATGTCTTTAACAACTGTGTGAGGAACATAAGCAATTACTTTGGCTCCAACAAGATACGCTCTAAAGGCTTTTGTGGCTTTTACTAGTGTAAAGGCTTGTTTTTCCATTATATCATATTTTAATTCTGACCCTTGCAAAGATTTACTAAAGAAGGACACAGGTTGTTCATGACCATCCTGATATTTTTGTAACATAACAATAACTATAGTGTGCAAGGAAGCAAATGAAAATATTTGAAAAGGTTTTGTAAAGTCTGGAGATTTGAGGATAGGGGCTTCTTTGATGGTCCTTTTGATGGATTCAAATGCTTGTAGTGCTTTTGGATTCCATTCTATTTTTTCTCCCTTCCTTAGCATTTTTGATATGGGCTTAATAATTTCAGCAAAGTAGACACAAGCCTCTTGACAAAGTTAATCTGTCCAAAAAATGATTGGATGGATTTGACTGTTTTAGGAATAGGAAATTTATCTATGGCCTCAAATCTCTTAGCATCTATTCTAACTCATTCCTTTGACGCAATATGTCCTAAGAGTTTTCCCTCTGTGACAACAAAATGACATTTTTTAGGGTTCAAACTAATTCCATATTCTAGAGCTTTAATGAATATTTTTTTTAGATGTTCTACATGATATTCATCCATTTTTGAGTAAGCAGTAAGGTCATCTTTATATACTACCATTATAGCATTAATAAAGTCTACAAATGCTAAGTCCATAGCTCTTTGAAAGGTTTCTCCTGCATTTGTGAGACCAAAGGGCATTCTCACATAGACATATGTTCCCCATGGAGTTGTAAAATTTATCTTATACTACTCAGATTCCCTAAATTTAACCTAATTATAACTAGAGAAACCATCCATCATTGATAATAGCTCACACCCTGTTACTTTATGCAGTATAGCCTCCATATTATGTAGAGGGTAATTATCTTTGAGGGATGCCACATTTAAATTTCTGAAGTCCACACACAGTTTGATATCTCTGTTCTTCTTTCTCACAGGAACTAGGTTTGACACTCATGTTGAATGTCTGAATAGTTTAATTATACCCCCATCTCTAAGATTTTCTAATTCCTTTTTCATCTTTGGTTCCAATGTAGGGTTAATAGATCTTTGTTTCTACCTACACGGATTTGCATATGGTTTCAACAAAATTTCATGTTGAAATATGTCCTCCCTATATGCTTTGAGATCTTCATAAGACCATGCAAACACATGTTTATATTTTCTTAGTAATTAAATCAACATTCTCCGAATTGTCGGGCTTATTTTCTTTCCAATATATACTTTTCTTGGTGCTAGTTCAGTCCCTAAATTTACCTCTTCAATATCTTCTTTCTTG
Source organism: Sequoiadendron giganteum (assembly GCA_007115665.2). Lineage (NCBI taxonomy): Eukaryota > Viridiplantae > Streptophyta > Pinopsida > Cupressales > Cupressaceae > Sequoiadendron > Sequoiadendron giganteum. The sequence goes on along the minus strand of CM021104.1, from coordinate 330,205,799 downwards.
ACTGGTGTTTGTTTCATGAGGGACCGATTATTTCCATCATATACTCTCTCCAATTATACTAGTCCTTTGGGGAGCTTGTTAGTTCTAAGCTATAAGACCTTCTTCCTGAATACTATTTGCTCTCCATCTACTTCTTCAACAAAGGCATTAAAATCAATTTCTTGTGACTCATATTGGTCTATACAGTAAAGAAACTTCAGGAGGCCAGTGTCCCCATTAAAAAATTTCCAACTATATATGTTTTTAGATACAACGGGTCTTGTTTTGAATTCAATTTGAGACACTCCTACCAGCATGATGCCATCTTTTCTCAGTGCTACATTGGCTAAGAAGTCTGCCATTATATTTTTTTACCTATCCACCCAATCAATGGAGAAAGCATCAAATAGCTCGATTGTATCCCATTTAGCATTCCTATATTGCTTCAGCCTCTTGTTCTTTGCAACATATTTTGATCTAACCTGTGACACAACCAGCTCAGAGTCTCAAAAAATAGTTAACAGTTTAATCTTGTGCTTGACAACCATGTTCAAACCAATTAATAAGGCTTCATATTCCACCACATTGTTTGTACATTCAAACACCAACAAAAATGAATATTTAAATGCAGTATCTTCAGGAGATATGAAAACTACCCCAATTCCATTACCTTCTAGGCTACATGCACCATCAAAGTACATTTTCCATACCCCATGTTGATTTTCAAAAATATGTTTATCAATTGGGTCTTTGTTCATTAATTCAGGTTGTGATAATTCTACTCTAAAACTCCCCAAATCTACATCACAGAAGCAATTAAGTTGCTCTTGAGGCACACACTCAACAATTTGATTAATTCTTGGCTCCCTATATAACTTGACCTCCTCGCCATTTACTAGTATAGTGGCATATGATAAATCGAACTGCACATTACCCCCTACTGCTGCAATCCATTGTCTTGACAAAAGCATTCCAAACTGAGGAGGTGTGTCAATTATGGTTATATCAATATTGTAGGCAGCTTGTGGGTAAGTTGCTAATCTTACTTCCACATTCTTTATTACTCCCACAACCGGAACATGCCTGCTATCCATGGCATAGAATTTACCTCCTTCTACATCTACCCACATACCAAATTGTTTCATTACCCCTACTGGCATAATATTCATGGAAGCACCTGAATCTATCATGAAATTCCTCAGTAACTTGCCACTTATGAGTAGGGTGGTAAAAAATGGGTCAATCTGTGGTGTATTCATTAAGCAGGCTTCTAGAATTTTTATCTCCTTCTTCTTATTAGTGATTTCAGGGACCTCCTTATTTTTGAGGTTTATATTTTGATTCCCATTAGACATCAATTGAATGGAACCTTCCCTATATTCCTTAATCTTCATCATTTCAAGTAAAGGGACAAATATTTTTAGTTGAGATAAGGTTTGTATGAAATCGAAGGATGTACTTTCAGTTCTGATCACCTTCTTTGGTTCTACCAATTCTCCTTTTCTTTCTTCATTTTCCCCTTTGCATGTTTGAATTGGATTTTGTTTATTGATGAGGGCTTCTTTAATTTCTTCTTTAGGAGCCCACTTCTGTTCTTTTTTATTAGATTTATTATCATCTGTCCTCTTTGATGTCTCATTCAATACTTATTTATTTTTTACAAACATTCCTCTCGGGACACCCTCATCTGTGTTCATTGTTTTGTTCCTCAACCGATATTTGCTTCTAGCTTCCTCGACCACTGCAATAGTCAACCTCTCAATCTCTTCTTCACTCAGTCTCCTTATACTGTATCTATTAGTTTGACATGATGCAATAGGAGGATTTTTCTCATTTTCACTTCCTTCATGGTTAAAAAAAACCTATTGCTCTGCCATATGAATATTGTATTTTTGATGATCAACATCATAATCATATCCCTCCTCCTCTGAAGATGAACATTCCTGCTCCAAAGAATTAAGAGTTTGGGAAGTTAAATAGAAATTTTGGTCTTCACCGCCACCATTTTCTAATATGTCTTCTTCTGCTATTGACTAATTTGTAACACAATGCTCTGGGGAATGTGGTGCATAAAAAATTGAGCACCAAGGACTCTTATCTACCATATATGCTCCTTTCCATTTTAATGGATCCGGTGTCTCTTTATTCCTTGGTCTATCACTTACCGGTTTCCCATCCTTCTAGTTTGTATTATAAGGCATGTCATGCAACCTTGGTCATTCATTCTTATATGTATTTTCTTGTCTAGTTGGGGAAGCATATGGGGGAGCCCTAGGGTTTTCCCTTTTATAAATAATCCCTGCAACCTTCCTGTTATTCTCAATTGTGAGTGCTATCTTTTGAGCTTCAGCCAGATTCCTAGGATCTCTATTCCTAAGCTCATATCCCATTTTGGGATCAAAATATTTTAAGTAGATTCTCAATGCAGTAGGATCAACCAACTTGGATCCACGAGGTATCTTATTATGTAGTTTGGAAAACCTCTGATTAAAATCATAAGTTCACTCATTTTGATGCTTTTGGATAGATACCAACTCATGTAAAGAAAACTTTGATGCACATTGATTCCCATATTATTGGAGAAACTGCTCATAAAATATATGAATGGAATCAATTAATGTTGTCGGTAAACTACTAAACCAGTCCCTGGCATCTTCGACCAGCGACATCATAAATAATCTCATCTATACATCCTCATATTGCATATCCAAGTCTTGAATAATTGCTTTAAAGTTTCTCAGATGCTCCTCTGTTGTGACTGCACTACTTCCTGTGAATTTTGGGACTAGGTTTCTCCAATTGTTATCTAGAGGGTAGGGGTATATATGAAATCCAGCCAAATGAAATTGCTTGATCATGGTTGTATATGTGGAGAAGGATTTTGGTAATGTTGATGATGGTACAATGGATTACTATTTGCCACATATTGTTGACCTCATGGGGGTGCGTGTTGCTGATAAGGAGGTGGTTGAACACCCTTATGTTGTGGTGGGGCATTTTGATGTCCAAATTGGTTCCTTGGCTGATTCCAGTGGGCCTGTGGGGAATTTGATGGTCTCATATTGTTATTTTTATGAGGGGGCATATATTTAGGTGAGTTAGCCATTGGCATTTTAATCTGAGCCTTTTGCAACTTCAATTTCTCAAATTCTTTCATTTCCTGGAGCCTTTGCTCATATTCTATCCTTGATATTTATGTTTCTTGCCTCATGCATTCCCACAATGCATCTGCCTCATTTTGGGTCATAAGTTCATGATTTTCTTCAGATGCTTCTTCATATCCAAGTCCCTCCTCCAAAAGTGTTGTTCTCTGCTCATATTCAAACTCTCTCCTTTTTTTAGCCTAAAAATCAGCCATGAACTCATCATCCTTCTCATGGTTCATTTGCCAGAGGGGGTTTCTCTTCTCCTCTAGTGTGTGAAGTTCTTTAGATGGGTTTTTTTCATTTGTTAATGCATCATATGAATTATGTGTTTCCACCGGTGGTTTTGATGTTTTGTTTTTAGTTGTTGGGCCCAGGTCATTAGACACTTTCTTGCCCTGATCATTTTTGTAATTCCACTTAATTTTATCACTAGGACCATCATTATCCTTGTACAAAGATCTTCTTCCATGCATGTTGTGATTAATCATGATAGTCTAATCCCTAGAACAATTTCTTTCCGATATGTATTTTATTGCACTTGTTCATTCAGAGTCACCACCCACCTTTTTTTTAAAAAGAAGTGAGACAAAATGTTACTATTTCACCCAATGGAGTCACTTTTCAAATTTCTTAATTGTGAATCACTTCAATGACCCTATATGGAAAGGTTGCCTACCATCAAACTCTTCTCAAGTTTCCCCAGCAGAGTTGCCAATTTATTAGGTCTCAAAAATGCAGGTTTGAACCTCGAGAGGTTTCCAAGTTCTCACAATGCTATTGGCCAACTAATAAGGCCAACCAGTACAGTTGGAACTTCTACTCTTAAGGCTCTGGTAAACCTAGGTGAGTGTACCTATATGAATGTTGTAGATTGTTAACTATGCTTCCTACTTGACTAAACTATCCACGAATGGCAATTTGATAGTGGAGAGATATGATCTAAATTTGGTATTAATTGTATATGCAATATTAGATAAAATTTGGTATAAATAGTATATGAAATATGAAGGTGAAGTCTGATATGTTCAGTTAACAAATGTTAAACAAAGTGAATAAAACTAAATAATGAAAATAAAGGAAGACCAATGCCTTATTGGGTAAAATGGAGTCAAATGAAAGTCTTAGATGAGTGGTTTCTATCTAGTAAGTTCTCTAGTTGTTTGGAATACAAATATGAGTTTATAACTGGTATAAACATGCAAGAATATGATTGACATACCCTACTTGAGGTAGAATATCAATCCTAACTATTTGATTCTTCTTAATAATCCAACATTTTCAGATTACTGTAATTGACTGAAAGGAATTTAATTCTTATTTAAAGAACCCAATTAATCAAATCACACAGATACAACAAATGCGTACTGATAAATTGAACATACACTTGATATTTTAATTTAAATAATAAAAAAAATCAAATTGGAGACAATCAAATAATTGCAGAAATCCAACAAACAATTGATACCAGTTGGAAGCCACAAAATCAACAGTCTTTCATTATCTTCCTCAAAATTTATACATGCAATATAGTCTTCTTGAATGCAAACATTCTGAAAATATTCTGCTTGCCGCAATCTATCCCTATTCTAAAATCTTCCCCTCTTCTTTTTTTACAAAAATGGATATTTATATATATCAACTACCTGAAAATATGCATCTTTTCAGAAATGTCTTAAGCATGAAACACTAACAACATTAACATTAACTAAGCTCTATTAAACCATAAATGAACTATAGACATGTGATCTCTTTAGTCTCAGTGCTCGTGTGTATCTGCATCTCCTAATGCATTGTGGATCATGATCTCCATCATCACCATCTGTTCATTCTACTCACATGCTTCATCTAATGTTGCATCTTTCGTAGTGGTTGTCTTTAAAATCTCTTGGAGTATTAATTCACTTGCGTTCTTCCATGTAGCCATTTCTTTTAATTTTCCTCCATCATCAAAGAACATAGTCAATCCATTTTTGCCAGCTTCTATCAATTCTTGCGCATCCTCTTGTAACTCTTCAAAGAATCCTCTGTGCTTATCCATAACACGGTTAGCATCCTCAGTTGCTGCATTGTTAGGAGTATTCTTCTGTTTTATTTCCTCAAGTTTCTCTTGGATTCTACCATCCACCCTTTTATGTTCCTTTATTACATCAAAGTACTGTGAGTGTTTTCCCCAAAGTTTATTTAACCAAGTGGCTAAATTAGCCTGTCTCCATTTGATTACTATTGTAAGTGTGTCATATTTCCCTTGAGAATATGCACTCGAACCCTCCCAATGAACTTTTGTTTGTGAAGTTTCCCCTTGGGTGAGAAACTTTGTTGGACTTGTTGTAACATCCATTAATTCTTTCAGATGCTCATTTTCTCTCAACATTCTTTCGTTATTTGTTTTCTACATCTCCTTTTCTCTAATCAATGCCTGTATTTGGGCTTTATTCAATTTTGTTACATTAATCCCAATTTCTGTTGTTGCAACTGGATCAGCCTCCCCAACCTTTAAAGTCATGAAATGTCCAAATGATTTCTCAGTATCAATTACAACTGACCTCTTGTGAGGTGGATATAAGGCCCAAATCATCAATGTCTCTTCATTAGGATTATATTTTGATCCTATATACACTTCTGTCACCTTTTCTATGCTGAGCTTGTGTGTAGTATTGTTGTCCTTCAGGAAATTGTCGAAGACCAATGCAAAATTGAGGTCTAATCCTGGGAAAATCATGACACCAACCTTTTCCAATATCTCTCTCCCTTTCTCAAGGGTCATACTTGTCATATCTTTCTCTACATCATCTCTCAAACTCTTCAAAAATTGTTCTTCATTTCCTAGTGTCACATTGTCAACCATTTCTCTTATTTCCCTTCCTTTTTGCTTGTATAGAATTTTTTTGGATTCTGAAGTTTTTACAAACTTATCATCTACTATAAAAGATCTTTATTCTTCATCTCTTGCATCTGTATCTACACTTTCCTCGATATTTATTTCTCTGGCCGAATAGGTATAACCTTGAGTTCTTGTCCTTGATACCTTACCGGATGAACCCTATGACATGTTAGCCTTTGATGATTTTTCTCTAGAGGACAACAGTTTTATATCCAACAACTCCTAATTATGTCACTCAATCACCATCTCTACCTCTTTTGCTTCAAAGTTTCTTATCATATCATCAACTAGTAGGGCACATGATGATATCCTCCAAAGTTTATCTTTTGTTTAGTCGAGTGGATATACCCTTCTGGATCAAATTTTTTTCTCAATGGCCCACTCTTCATGTTATATTGTAATAACCTATCAAGAATCGGGTTATATCCTTTTTTTGCTAACACAATAAAGTCACCAAAATATCTCAAATTCATGACACTTGAGAAATCCATTTGCCTAACAATTTCTAAATAGGAAATCTTGTCTAGAATTGTTCTAGTCAAGATAAATGGAGTATCTTCAAATCAATAGACCCTAATCATGGTCGCGTTCTCTAGACAATACCAATCCCCCCAATTGTGGCTGATTGGTCCATTAGAATCTTTAGGTCTGAGAAACCTTTTTATCTCATCAGACAAGGAATAATCACATAGATGATTGTAGAATTTATACAAGGGTTTTACAAAGTATTCCTCGAAGTGTACAAAACTAGAATTAGAAAAATTGTTGTCCCAAATAACAGTCCATGACCGAATAAGCAATTACTTTCCTTCTTTATCAAATTGTGAAATTCTCAGCTCTTGGGGCCACAACCCTAATTCCTATCTGAAGTATAACACCAAATGCATCAATAATGAATAATTCCTGAGGTGCAGGATAGTGGCTCAATTTTTTATTGTCATTAACTGACCATCAAGTTCCTTAAACACATATGAGGCATAATCCAAAGGCCTGGAGTTATGATATTGAATATCTATTGCAATCACCATAGGCACAATTGCCATGTACTCTAGAACTTCCATTCCCAATACCTGTCCCACCAAAAAATAGGTGTACTTCATATAAGGCTTGAAAAGATCCACATGAAATGGTGGTCCTTCATTGTCCTCCATTGGAATTGGTTTGCCACGATGCCTAATTATGTGTAGGGGTAATCTCCAACCCCTATAAATGGTGTCCATTCTTCTGAATTCATTCTCGAGCTCTTCACTTACAATTCTTTCATTACACATCCCTTCCAATTTGAAAACCTCAGTTATTGCATTTTCTGACAAATGTATCAATGGACTCCCAAATAGATCACATATGGCCTTATGTTTCAGATTATAATGACTGGCCAACAATTTCACCAATTCAACATTGACAAAAACATTAGGGAAAACTAGTTTACCTAAATTGAGCTTCCATGGGTTGCATATTGGCTCAAAATGATTCCTCCAATAGTAATGGAAGCTGAATAATTCATAGCCTCTAATTGGGGTCCAAACATCTCCTATGAATTTGCATTTATCGTCTAATTTATCCACCTTTTCCCTAAGCTGTGTAGAGCATCTAGCTTTAGGTCCAGAACTAGGTAACTGGTCTATGAGATCTTGGTTCAATTTTCATTTAGTGCCCTCTGACTGAATTTCTATTTTCTGCCTTTTTCCCTTTGATTGACTACTCTCCCCATGTTTTCTACCTTTTGTTTTCTCTGAACTAGTGCTTTCCATTCTTTGAAATTTACAAGATTCAATGGATGAAGAACTTACTGTACTTTTCCTGAAATTCCAAGCTGAACGAATGCCCCAATCCTTTGCTCATCCCTTTGCTCTCCTTTGCTGATAATTTCACAAAAAAAACACTTTTAATTAAATTCGCCTGGATTCGTAAAATATTTTATGTTTCATGGTGCCATTAATGTCTTGGTTATGACACGAATGAAGCAGGCTCTTCGAAATTCTCACTGTCACATCATGTAGCATATCGACAATACATTTGAAATGTTTGGCTGATCCCTCTGTTCAATGTTCACACACCTACTAAGACATCTTGTAGCTCCCCCAACACCTCCAGTCTCCCCGAAAATTTTCCTTTTAGGTTTTTATATCGCCATGACTTAACGAATCGGGCCAATAGTTCCCTATTTCATTCTGAAGGTTCTTTGTCTCACCGAGATATTATTTTTGTCAACTTAAATCGCCAAGGCAAAGTAATTGTTCTGCCGATGGAATAACACTCAGCATTACCTTCTTTAGATCTCTTCGTCGAGGCTTATCTTACCGATACTTCTTTTCTTTGGTGAGACCACGTAGATTTTTCCTTTTGACATTTTTTATCTCATACATGTTGTCACGCCCAATCTTGTTGGTATAACATGGGAGGTCGGCGAGACTCCCCGAACTCTTCCGGATAATATTGTATCATTGAATGAGTCCTCTTTTGCTTTGTTGGAAAGACCGGTGAAGGTCTCAGGCTGTCTTTCGAAACCTCACTCTAATGAATCCAGTCTGGACAATACATGTTCTTACACTCCAAACGGTGTGATAGATATGAACTCAATATGACCTCACACCATCATGCCGATAGCCATTGTCCTACCGATAGAAACTGTGAACCCATGTACTCCCAACATATGTCCTCATCGACATGACTCAACTAGTTTCTTTCTGATATACTCAAGGGAATGTGCATTAGTATCGGTGAGTCCTACATTATCTTATGCCGATATATTTCATACATCAAAAATTTTAGGGTTAGATAAATTTTATGTGATCATATGATAAAAATTTAGCCGGACCTCAGTGAGTATGTTATGTGAAGAAAATTTTATACTTAAAGTATGGACCCTTTCGGAGACTAATGAACATAAATGGCCAAATATATTTTTTCAAAATTTTACAGTTCGAACATAATGTTTTCTATTGCACTTGAACTTGCAAACTATGCCAATCAATTTGGATTTTCTATTTTCATGCATTTAATAGGCCATTAAACTATGCTTGTATTTTTTAAAGTATATGAACATCTTTTTCAAGATTTTTGTAATCTTTATGCAGCTTAATAAAATACAGATCATGTTACTACTCTTTTTTGTTGGCTTATACTATATTGGCTATACTTTGCAAATGGTTTGATGTTCTTATATTCATAGTGTTGGGAATTATCTATTTGATAGACACTAGTTATTGTTCGAGCCTTTGTTTTAGCATTATGCTTAATTAATTTCTCTCTGATTTGGTGCATCACCTTAGCTTAGGATTGTTTATTTTATGTTCATATTCCTACCCTTTCATCCACCCATAAAAATGAAGAGATGACTTCGATAAAACCCCTAAAGTCACTTAGCTACGCATGTAAGTCCCCCATTAGCTAAGTTTCCCATAAGGCTATTGCCTGCAAAATTTTGCATCAACAATTTTTTTTTGGCATGCCCGGTGGGACATGAAATAACACGTTCACTTGATCAATAGGAGTGTATGAGCCATAAGCTCATCACTCTGTCTCAAACTACAATATTTCTTGGTCTTTTTGTACCACCGTTGGTTTCGGTCCAGGCGAGAGGTCGACATGCTAATACTTCACCTCCCTCTTCTCCTTTGTCTCTTGCGCCAATGGCTACTAGAAATTATGTAGTCTGGGATGCTATTAGTCCTTTGGTAGCACCTGTGCCTCCTGCAATGTGGGATCCAATCCTAACTTCCGCTTTAAAGGCTATACCTAAGTTCTCTGATGATGATTCAAAAACTCTGACGGAGCACTTTCAAGATGTAGCTGATGTATGTTTGGTAGATGGTGTTACCAATGAGAATGTGGCTTTAAGATTACTCGCCACCTCTTTCAGAGGCAAGACGTTGAACTGGTATCATATTCTTCTAGCTAATACAATTTCCACTTGGGATGATCTTAGAGATCCTTTCTACGAGTGTTTCTCAAATAACGGCAAAAAATCTTCGCTATATCACTAGCTGGTTATTATAATGTTAGCTCCCCATGAAGCTTTGGCCAATTTTAATGTTCAGTTTCATTCAACTTGGAAGAGAGTTCCTATTGGTAGTCAACCCCCTCCAAATTTGGCATTCATGTTCTATTTAGATTCTATAAATGTTTATATTTCTATGATGCTACAAGCTCTTAGCGAAAATACTCTACCCGATGCACAACCTTGTTGTCACTGTGGAGAACAATCTTATTGCTGTCGGAAATTTGGCGCCAAGACCTATCATGTAATTATTCCTAGAATTCAACACTGCAGAATCAGAGGTAGCTTCAACCAGTGTTCCTGCAACTCCTCCCCAGTCTATGTATGTGTACCCGGGAACGATGTTGAGCATGGTTCTAGTGCGTAACCCCCTAATGACTGAAATGAATGACATGAAGGAGAAGATGTGAACCATGACAAATGAATTAACCAGTATGAAGTGGAAAAAATATAGATACTAGAAGCCTGCTTACCAAAACTACCAAGATGGGAAGGCTCCTTTCTAGCAGAGCCAGTGGCAGGATAGATCACGTAATAATACTCAAGCTCAATAGAACAACCAGGTCATCCCTATGACTATGCTGATGCAAACCGTCTATCCTAGTTCAAGAAAGGAGATAGTAATAGGACAAAAAAATCTTGTTGAGGAGACTAATTCATGGTGTTTCCCTTGCATTGATGCACATATGCCCCATAATTGTTCATGAGGGAATTTACAATAGAGGATAGCAAAGAAAAAAAGTCAAGGCATCATTCTTGATCATGGAGGTCATACACAAGCCTCTTAGCAAATGGACAATGTAGTTCTCACCACTCAAATGCAAGGAATGTCTATTGAGTAGGAGCTAGAAATAGATCTGGACCAGGCACTCTTTTCTTGGATGGAAGGAGAGGAGTCAACATTCCCAAATGATATTCTAGTAGCCCAAGTGCCACAAGTATAGTCAGATTACAATACTCATTCCAAGTGGAGGCTCACTGGAGAATTCACATATTTGCAAACTGAAGGGTCACCTAATTCAATACCCAATCCATCAAAAAATCTATCATCAGTTCCATCGCATTCCAAGGTGGTTGTTCTAAATCCAACTCATCTGAAAGAAAAATCTCCCATGTTCACCCCGACTATTGCCAAACAACCAAATGCTATGGTTGCAAGGAAAAAGGAGCAAACTATCATAACTCATCAGTCATGAATGCCATTCAACATGGTGGAGCAGCTAAAGAAATCCTTTGCTAATGTTTCTTTGTGGGATATCCTAGCCATCCCAGAGCAAAAGCTACAATTGCAGAAGGCATTATCAGGAGAAGAAGACATGAAAATGTTGGAAAAGCCCTCAAAAGATAAGACATCAAAGCCAGAATTGGATAGAGTCCTTGCAAATCAACCGAAAGAAAATAAAGTCGAAAGAGAGAGTAAGCCTAAACCCAAGCCTTTCTTTCTAAAACTTATCATTGGTAATAAGATGCTGCATAATTGTATGACTGACTTTGGTGCTAGCACCACCATCATGCCTAAGCAAGTAGCTGAAGCCCTGGGACTTGAATACAAGCCTTTGAAAAAGGGAGTCATGCAACTCAATGGAAACAAGGTTGAAACTGGCAGAGTAATCAAAGGATTTCCTATGACATTGTTTTCTTGTCCCAACATTATTGTGAATCAATATACTATGCTCATTGACATCCCTCCTCTATTAGGGATATGTCTGTCTTGAGAATTCACTGTAAATGTTGGAGGTTATCTATCATTGGACTGGTCACACCTGATACTAAGAACCAAGCATGGAGCTAAGATGAAGGTATTGTCAGAATATTTGCATTTTGAACATGTGGTTGATGAAGCCATGATCAATTTTTGAGCCAACACATACCTCAATCACTTCTAGAGAGATGCTCAATGTTGAACTCCTTGAGGAAGAAGAAGCAAGCAACTCTTCGATAGAGAAAGAGGAGTCTCTTTTAAATGAATTCATAGATACAAACCCTTTCATAAACTATCATACAACTAGGCTAGGAACATATGTCATACATGAAGAGGACCAAATAATGCCCAGAGTGACTAGAGAGTCCGGAGGTGAAGCATCCTTAGAGTTATGGACCTTGAAATTTGATGGAGCAAGATGCAAAGTTGGAGCCAGAGTAGGAATATGTTTGATAGCTCCATCCAAGGATAAGACCTTGAGGTCTTACCTCCTCCAATTTGCATACTCAAAAAATGAAAAAGAATGCAAAGGCCTTGTCCACGGTTTGAGTTTAGTGGAGAGAATGAGCGCAAAGAAAATATGGGTGTTTGGAGATTCAGAATTGGTGGTGAACCAAATTCGAGGGCTCTCTGCCACCAAGAATGTATGTATGTGATCATACCAACATAGGCTTTGGGACCTGATTGAAGGCTTTGAAGCATTCAACATCCAATCCATACCTAGAGAGAAAAACTCAGAAGCAGAATGAATGGCAACTATCAAATCTCAGTTTGAGCCAGCTTTTGAGTCAATTAACAACAAACATTCAGTGTGAGTGATTGTGCGGCTTGCAGTCCCGAATAATGATCAAGACTGGCAAGTTTTTGATAGTGATGCTCATATCACGTCATTTCTCCAACTGTCTAGAGAATTTTCTGACCAATTACAACTGAAGATTGTTGAGGCCTATGAGGATCAAATAATCCAATTAAAATCAAACAAGCTTCCTAGGGGTCTAGTCACTCTCAAGAGTCTTTTTTATTTTGATGATGCAATGAAAGACAAGAGAAATCTTGTAGCTGATAAAGGCAACTACATCGATTTGTACATCGAAGAAGATAAAAGGCTTAAGGTCAAAAAAGGAGTCTCAAAGAAGAATAAACAAAGGTTGAAACAATTTTGTGAGGAATATCCGAGTGTGGTAGCATGGTCATATGGTGATCTTAAGGGATGTGATCCCGGGATTATCCAACATACCATTGAGCTAATAGAAGGAGAAAAACACGTGCATCAAAGGAAAAGGTTAGTCAATCCAAAGATCGAGTCACCAATGTCACAAGAATTAAATAAGTTGATTACATCTCATAATAGTGTTCCCGATCAAGCACAACACTTGGGTGTCTAACTTGGTGCCGGTCTAGAAGAAGAACGGTGACATACGATGATACGTTGACTTACGAGACCTAAATAGAACATGCCTGAGGGACCACTACCCCTTGTATCAATGGAGGTAATTCTGCAAATAGTTTCTAGTTTCGAAATGTTTTCAATGCTCGATGGTTTCTCTGGCTATAATCAAATTTGAGTGAAAGAGGAGGATCAACACAAAAAAGCATTTACTACCAAGTGGGGGACATATGCTTATGCTAAATTTCCCTTCAGACTTTCAAATGGTGGAGCCACTTTCTAGCGAGCTATGGACATTACCTTCAAGGATTTGATACATAAGATTATTCTTATTTATCTGGATGACCTAACGGTGTTTTCAAAATCTATTGAGGATCATTTTGATCATCTTGAGCTTGTCTTCTAGAAATGCCAAGAGTTCAGGATTTATTTAAACCCAAAGAAATGTGTGTTTGGGGTCCCGCAGGGGAAGCTATTGGGTTATGTCATTTCGAAGGAGGGTATCGCCATTGATCCAGAGAGGGTTAAGGCAATCAAGGAACTCCCTCTACCTGTCAACAAAAAAGGAGTTCAATCATTTTTGGGTAGGGTTAATTTCATCATCTGACTCAGAAAAATTTGCATGGATCATTCGAACCATCACCCTGGTGTTGAAAAAAGACCAGATTTTCAAATGGACAATGAAAGCTAGAAAATATTTCGAACAAATAAAAGTGGTCATCTCTTTTGCTCCCATGTTGATCAACCCAGATTTATCAAAAGACTTCATTATGTATGACTTTGGTGGTGGCAACAATATCACAACTATCCTAATGTAGAAAGATAATGAAGATAAAAGAGAATCACCTATTTCCTTCTATTCGCGCACCCTAAATGAATATGAGGTGAAATGCAACATTTTGGAGAAGCAAGATTTTTCTATTGTAAATGGGTTGAAGAAGTTCCGACACCTTATATCATGCAACAAGGTGATTTTTTGTGTGCCACACCCTGGTGTGCGAGAATTCATTATGGAAGGTGAAATCACTGAGAAGCAGGCTAACTAGAGAACCAAGATTCTCGAGTATGACATCGAGATCAAGCCAGTCAAAACTATGAAGGGGAAGGGGTTGTGCAAATATCTAGCAGAGAACAATGAAGCAATTGTTGAGTCTGAAGTCCTATAACCTGTTCTTCTAAATGAAGAGAGATCCAAAGATGACTAGTTGGACACTCGAATTAATTTTATGCAAACAGGAAGGTATCCACCTGACCTCCCCCCATTTAAGAGGCATTTTTATCGATTGCAAAATAATGGTTATGTACTCTTAGAGGGAGTTCTTTTTAAGAGAAATTTCAATGGTATCTTGTTAAGATGTGTAATTGAAGAGCAATCAAAAAGGATATTGGAGAAGTATCATAGTGGCCTAGCTAGAGGTCATTTTTTAGTAAAAACTACTGCAATGAAGATCATATGTGTTAGTTATTTCTGCCCGACGTTGTTCAAAGACTCATATTCATTGGTGAATTCTTGTATTGAGTGTCAGTTTTTTATCGAAAAAAGGAAAAATGCTGCTATGCCACTAAAACCAATTATGGTGGAAGAGCCATTTGCTCAATGGGGTCTTGAATTCATTGGCATGATCAATCTATTTTCATCAGCCAGACATAGGTGGATCATTAGGGCAACTGACTACTTCACCAGATGGGTTGAGGCTGTACCATTGAAGAATGCAATAGAGGCGGAAATTTTAAACTTCTTGGAGGAATTGGTAACCAAGTTTGGCCCGCCAAAGATTTTCTCAGCTTCAAAATGAGCCAATTTGCACTAAATTATAGAGTCTTCCTAAAGAAATCTTCTAACTACTACCCACAAGGAAATGGCCTCGCTGAATCTACAAACAAGAACCTCATCAGGATGATCAAGAGAATAGGTTCAAAACATCAAAGGGAGTGGCATAAACACCTTTGAATAGCACTACGGGAAAACCATATCATGCCCAAGAAAATATTGAAAACATCTCCTTATGAGATAGTATACGGGAAGGAGGTGCTATTGCCAATTTCTATGGAAATCCCTGCAATCCAACTGCTCAAGTATCTTTATATTGATAAAAATGGAGCAATGGAGGTGCGGTTTTCAAAGTTACTTGAGGTGCAGGAGAAAAGAGAGCACACTCTCAAAGTGATGACCAACCACCAATAGGTGGTAAAGAGATGGTTCAACAAGAATATGTTTGACTAGGGGCTACAATGTGGAGAATTGGTGCTCAAGTTTGACGAGCGCAAAACAAAGCCTGATCAACATGGCAAGTTTGATAGCCTTTGGGAAGGACCTTTCAAGATCACCAAGCGCAAGTAATAAAATTCATTTTAGTTAGAAACTATGGAGGGAGAGGCCTTGGGTATTCCAGTTAATGGAATACATCTTAAAAAATTCAATTAGTTTGACTTTTAGAGTAAATGTGTAAATATGTATATATTTTTCCCTGCTTTGTTAGTTTTGGGTTATTCTCAGTGCTTTCTTAGATTAACAATCACATTGGTGCAAAAAATTGAAATAAAATAAAGAAGGAGCAAGAATATAGAAGATATGTATATTGTATTAGTCACAGAGATATTTACATTTGTAGTCATGTTGACTTAAGGGGGCCATCGACTAGGTTACAAAATACATATATATATCGTTAGTAACACAGTGTTGTAGAGAAATTTTTTCAATACAAAAGCAAAAATGGAGAGATCTTCTTCACATTTCTTCAGGCATTGGAAGGTCTAGCGATGGTGGAAGGTGGTGCAGGATGAGGAAACACCATCCGCTCAAATTCCTCATACCATTGCACCTCATGGAAGGGTTCAACGTTATGCATCCTCATTAGAAAGTGCCAGGTGGCCCGGACTTTGCGGCAATGTTCCTCATGAGTTTCAAACTCAAAGCCACACAAAAAGGGCCTAGTTGGGACCGGTCCTCCTTCCTCGAGAAGTCGGTGTAGGATGCGAAGAAATGGAATTCCTTGATCAAACTCAGGAGCTCTCACTACATTCTCCAACCCTCTGAGGTAGCATTGGGGAAAAACCCTCTTTGTTAGCTTTGAAATCTTCCACTTTAAAACGCCGATGTCCAACACAGATGCTACAAAGTGAGAGTTGGTGCTAGTATTCACTTTGTATTGGTCCGTGTACTCCATGCAATATTTTCCTAGCACCCATTTGATGGATTTTATATATATAAGGTTTTTTACGCTAGTCACACATTTCAAATGCCTGCACCTAATTTTTCCTAGAAAGGCGGCTTGGGTCTTCTTGCAGATAAGCCTAATTGGGGTTTCCATACCTACTGCTACTCTAGCCAAATAATAAATTACTAAAAATGTATTAGGGCCTAATTGCTAAGAGTGTTGAATGTAAATGTGCATTATTAAAGGTGTCAAGGGTCCTATTTATAGATTCTTAGAGGCCTCTCAAGTTAAGCAAGGTATAATTACGTTAGAAGAAAATGGAAAGAAGAGCCTCGACAAGCAGTATTGCAACATGCGAAATAATGGAGATAATCAAATGCAATTACAACTTGCTCAATTTGAGTGTTTGAAAGAGGGTGATAGAGAGCTAGTTTTTGACTTATAGATGTTGTTTTGTTTAAATCAAAGAAAATCTTTTAGAATGCGGCCATTGGTTGATACGCTCGATTATGATCCATTAATCATTAATTGCAAAGGCTCGTGAAAAGATATGGCATTGCTGATTTAGTGCTTTTTCCAAGAAAATGAAGAGCCACTATATGAGAAATCATATCTCTTAAATGTGTAGAGTCCTTTGGCAGGTTGGTGGTCTCTTCGCATGCTCGAAAAAGGGTTAGTGGTGCATGGCATAACTAATGTGAAAAGATAGCACGTACCCTTGCTAAGATGATTTTCTTGAAAATCAAAAGGACAAATAGATGCATGTGGAGAGCATTAATTGTGCAAGATTCAAAAAGTGTGTAATGGTCTGAATCATTTACAAAGAAAGAGAAGTTTTTGCAAAAGCTAAGTTGTAGAGTTTTCATAATTCTTTGAAGACAAGTAAAAATGGCTGAAATTGCAGAGAGCTCAACTCAGGCAATCGAAACTGAGAGCATAGAAGAAAAAAGAATGTTGGCTCCTTACATGAACATTTATGCCCAGGAGTCTTATGTAACTCCAGGTTTTCCAGAAAAGCCTTCATGGCCCTACACAAATCCAGTAGACCAGAAAATATTAGGAATGGTTTCTCTTAGAAACTAGGCCTTAGTATTAGAAGATTGGGATAGCGTTCAATATCCAGAGCTGTCCTAGAACCCCAAATGCTTGAGGGAGGTTGCATGCAAAAAAATGAAAAAGATCACTAATCCTTTTCTTGGCCGATTGTGGATTTGTGGGATTCCCTAGTAAATGGTTCCTTTGGTACACTATTGCCCAGAGATCATGGCGGTCTGCACTAAATGTTTCGATGCCCAAACAAGAATCATAAGCAGCTAAAATTTTAGGGTGGTAATATGTACCTAGGCCCTTTAGGATATGTTGTGTATTCCTATTAATTCTCTTCGAGGTGTGGAGGATTTTGATATTTCCAGAATGCACAGTTACTAGAGGATGCTTTGGTTGGCGCAACAATTTTATAATGCTGAGATGGGTAATCCGTCAGGTAACTCCATCCCTCCCAGTTTCCCTCTTAATATAATTTCTTTTAAAGCGGGTTCAACCTCCGTCTTCTCCATGCTGGCGTTGGTGTGTGGATTGGATACGGATAGGGAATTCTCAAACTTCTAAATGAGTCTCAGCTTTATGTTGAAGAAGAGCTCCCGGCCTCCACTAATGGACTTTGCAAGGGTCATTGTTGAAGGGATGTGCCGACAATTGAGGGATTTTAAACCTGGCTCTAGGTTTAGTTATTCTTCATTCTTAACCTACATTATTTTTCACTAGAATTTGAACTGTTTCCAACAATAAATGCCTCTGGTAGTATTTGATGAAAGTGGCACTAGAAGGCCAATTTTGACATGGACTCTTTTCCTCTCGAATTTTTTTGATTATTACATGTTTTCAGATGCATCCCTAGCTCTGACCTTAAGAGCTTTGGATCGTAGTGGAGGTAGTATCTCTAGTCATTTGACACAAAACAAAATATCATGGATGAGAGGGCTCATACCACCTTGCGATTGGTTTTTCGGTACAGATTTCACAATGCTCCATATGCAAGGTTTTATCTGGGAGCCTTTTTGGCTCCCGCATTTTGTTTCAAATAGGATATTGGCCCTGGAATTTTTTAGGTAGGTATGCAATATTGAAAATGATTACTAGGAAGGGAAACATCTGACTTCCCATTTGACGTTTCCAGTCATGTTTGGCTCTGTGTCATTGGTAAAGAAGAAGAGCTCAAAGGTAAATAGCTCTGAGATCTTCTACTCTAAGCTAGGCCAACTTGGGTTAATGGTTATCTATGACATGTGGTGATATAATCTGGAGGGAAATTTATCAAAGTTAGGCATTAAAATTCCTGACCACCCTTGACCATTTTGGGACCCTCAAAGAAATGTAGATGAGTAAAATGAGGGAATGTACGTTGGCCTTGAGTACATCCCTTCTAGCTCGGGTCGGCCACCTTGGCTAAAATTTTATCACATAATGGTGAATCCCAACCCCAAGCACAAAATAAACCAATTTCTCTGTAGCCAGTTGAACAGGCTCCATTGGAAGCTTGATATAATTAAAGATTTCTGGATTTATAGGCAAGAGATAAAGAAAACTAATGGGATTTTTGAAGAGGTGGACTCAGATGACATGTTTGATGATATTTGGTGTCGCGAGCATCTAGATAGTGAGGAATCTCCTAACCCTTTGGGTTCAGAGAAGTGCTATGAAGCAAAAAGTGCAGCTCTAGAACATGGAGAAGAGGTAGCCCAAAAGTCTCCCATGGCTTAAAAGGATCCTACACAAGAAGGCATGGTCAGTGGACAGCAGTCGCAGTGAGAAGACTCTTGAAATACACAAATATTAGAGCCTACTAGCTCCTCTACATCAGGTGTGAAGAGGCTGAGATCTTCCAGATGCCACTGAAGAGTTATTTTAGACCTAGATAGTTCCCCGAAGGAGAAAAGGCCACAGAAGGAGGAATCAACAAGAGGAGAATTGTTGCAGTGTGAAGAGGTGGTGGTATCTGTTTTTAGGTCTTCGAGAAACTGAGGTATTTTTTCCCCCTTCTCTCTCTTCTCTCTCTTTGGTTTCCTCTGTGTCAGCCCCTGCTACGTCATTCACACTAGCTATTCCTATCGCTGGTTATCCAGGGCAGGTCAAAATTTTTCCCCTAGGCGTCCCCTTTCAACTCCTACTACTTCTACCACCTCTAAAACATAGGTAGTGGTAACATGTTCTGACCCTCTGAATCAACAATTTATGTCTCTGAGGCCTCAACCTCAAGAAAGTTCTTCCCCACTTCTCTTTCCCACCATGCTTTCACCATCTTCGAGTAGTCAATTTATCCCACCTTTCTCCTCGATAATTATTACTAGGCCTAGCAAATTCGTCAATACATTGAGCACATTGTCTTTCCCGGTAGCAGTTCTTCGGGAGTTCCCTTTTGCTGGTGGACTAGGTAATTCATCCCAGGAATATTTCTCATAGTTGGATGCAAAAAAGAGTTCTCGGGTGAGTTGAATACAAAAAAGGAGGGAAAAGGATGAAATCAAACAACCAAAGCCTCTTTTGAAAACCGTGTTCAACCAAGGCCAAAATTTTTTGATGTTTGCATATGTTACACCTAATGTGATCAAGTCGGTTGGGTAAATGCTACCAAGCAATTATTTTGTCAATGTCATAGAGCTGGATTTTTAGTAGGCTCGTCAACATGATAAATTTGAACTAATGGAGGAGACCCAGAGGTAGGTGACTATCGACTTCCTCAAGCTCAGTTGCTAGATGAAGAAAAAGGATGAGAAAATGAAAGAGTTGAAGGGAAAGGTTGATATCTGGTCAAACAAGCATAAGGCCTAGGAAGTCGAAATCAATCGCCTGCGGAGTGAAAGGAATTCCTTTCAAATAAAAGTCACCGAGCTTCAGGCCTTGGGTGCGGAAGTTGTTCCGACCTTGCGAAGAGAAATTGAGTAGTACCGAGTGACAAAATAGCCCTTTGCGATGAATTGATGTAGGAAAATGATGGCCTGAAAAAACTTCGATAGAGTACTAATGAAGAAGTAAATGAAATGAATGCCGCATTGGCGCAGGAAATTGAAAAGCAAAGGCAAGCCGTTTTGGCCTTGGGAGAGAGGGAGAGAGAGGTATCTATTCTAAAGAATTAGTTATCGGCCCTAGAGGGAAGCATTATAGAATTGAAGACTGATCTAAGTGGAAAGACTGTGCAATTGGACCTTTTGATATCCTAGCCTCGTGTGCCCCAAATAAACCCGTTAGAGATTGCTAAGGATTTACATGCGTCATACTGGGATAAGGTCAAAACATTATGCCTTACACTATGACCCACTCTCAAATTTATGGTGTAGGCAACCAGTTTATGTAAGGTTGTTAGAAAAATGATGTAGTGGGTGTAGGAAATGACTTCCAATAATGTTCTAGAGGCTAGGCAGTTATTGGGAAAGTTGTATATGACTTTCGATGAAGTGTTAAGCAATGTGGGCATCGAGGACTGAACAACGGTGGCCATGGGCATAAATATTATCATCTCTATGTATGAGGTTTTTCAACATGTCAGAGAGTGTAGAGCCAAGCTAACCCAGATTACCAATGATATGCAGGAAAAAATTTCCCGCTTAACCCAGTGAGGGCTTCCATTGCCCTTCATGATAGATCAAACAGTGGCGAGCATTGAGCACATCATCGCAAAAATTGAGGAGAGGAAGCAAGATTTGTCAGTTTTCCAATCCTTTGATCAATCTCTGACTACCACCAATATTGAAAACATGGTGCATCAGTTGCAACTGCTCTTTTTCCAACTCAAATTGGAGGCAAAGGTATTTGGTGGATTTTCTTTTAAGGTAATATTTGATCTAAACATGGTGCATGAAAATCTGTACACTCTCTATGTGCCATCAAATGAAGTTTGGACGTTCCTTCAGATTGCCCTCTCTCGACTTTGAGCAATTGTGATGGATTTGGACTAGTTTGCGAGACCAGAGTTTCTGGGGTTCTCCATTCCACATGCAAAATTCTCTCATGAGTCACCAAATTGTGAATGTTCATTCACCTTCCACTTTTTCCTTCACGATTTCTTTTCACTTCACAGCTTCACCTTTTGTCCGTATGACTGGCAAGTCATTGGTGGTCTCCACGTGGTATCCTATCAAAGCTTTATGTTGGGCCATATAGTTTTTCTTTTTTTGAGCTCCATTTTCTTTACACGTGGCCTTCACTTGTTTCTTTCCAAGTTGGGCCCACACTGCGGTTTATTTTTCTGGAATTTTGAGCACGTGGCTTCCAATCAGAGCTTTCTCTTGGGCCATCTTACCTTTATTTTGTTAGGAGATGTGTGTTTGATGTGTGGCACTTGTTCTTGTATCCATTATCTTAGGTTCGATGCTTGTGCTACATTTTCTTTTTTGTTGCCGCTTGTTCTCTCTGCTGCTGTGTAGTCCAGGTTTCTCAAAGGACGTGCTTGTTGGTGCAATGCTGGATAATATTTCTATTGGTTCCAGCTCAAGAGGATCTGGATCATTGATGGCTTCCCTTAGGCAACTTTCTCGTGGGGGCACTTGTTCTTGTATCCATTATCTTGGGTTCGATGCTTGTGCTACATTTTCTTTTTTGTTGCTCCTTGTTCTCTTCTGCTGCTGTGTAGTCCAGGTTTCTCAAAGGACGTGCTTGTTGGTGCAATGTTGGATAATATTTCTATTGGTGCTAGCTCAAGAGGATCTGGATCGTTGATGGCTTCCCTTAGGCATCTTTCTCATGGATTGGCTTATTTAAGCAGTCATTTCCTCATTTTATAGGTTGTTGTTAGATGGATTAAAACTTCTTGAGCACTAGGAATTTTCCTTTGTAATGTTTTCTATTGAACTTGAACTTGGAGAGTATGCCAATAAATTTGACCTTTCTATTTTCATGCATTTAATAGGGTATTAAACTGTGCTTGTATTTTCTGAAGTATATGAACGTCTTTTCCAAGCTTTTGGTAATCTCTATGCAGCTTGATAAAATACAGATCATGTTACTACTCTTCTATGTTGGCTTATATTGTATTGGTTATTCTATGCAAATGGTTTGATGTTCTTGTATTTTCAGTGTTGGGAATTATCTATTTGATAGACACTAGTTACTGTTCAAGCCTTTGTTTCAGCATTGTTCTTAATTAATTCCTCTCTGATTTGGTGCATTGCCTTAGCTTAGGATTTTTTTATTTTATGTTCATCTTCCTACCCTTTCATCCCCCCATAAAAACGAAGAGCCAGCTTCGATAAAACCCTTGGAGGTCACTTAGCTATGCACGCAAGTCCCCCATTAGCTAAGTTTCCCATAAGGCCACTGCCTGCAAAATTTTGCATCAGCAGTCCCCACCATCTACATAGAATCCATGTCACTGTTGTATAGCTAACATCACCTTCGACATAGATTGATCCCACCATCCATCGATTATGTTGTTGAAACACCAAACTTCATAACCTCAATATCAGAGGTTATGATTTTCTCAAAACCTCCGACATGTCAATCTCTATGTCGCTAAGTTGGGAGAAACCTTAACTTCACAACCTCCATCGGAGGTTAGGAATTTTCCAAAACCTGCGACATGTTGATAATAAGGGAAGCTCGGTGTTGCCAAGTTATGAAATTTTAGAACCCCATGACTTAGGTTTCAAGGTTATGGATTTCGGTGATAGTCCGACAATCAAGGCCAACAAAGGAAAAAAAATGCCAAGTCTTTAAGAGGTTCAAAATAGCAAGTTGAGGAATATTTTCCAACACTTAGGTTGCATAGTTGGGTTACATATCATTTGCATGTCCTTCTTTCCAATATTTTTCTTAGTGGTGAACCCCCTTTTGTCTTTAATCACACCCATAGGAAACCTTATCGCAGATCTCTTTTACCAATTCCATTCTTAAATTGAGATCTCTAGGGTTTCATTGAATGAAACTTGAAGGAAATTGGTGGAGGAACCCTAATCCCCCTTTAGTTCTATCTCCTAAAATATAGAAAAACTATTCTACGTCATTTCATTTTGGTGAACCTAGCCTTTAGAACACCTTATTTTCTAAGTTGGAGTGCATCATAGTCCTAGATCAAGCTTGCATTGACTTGGCATTAGGTTTTACATTAATTAATTTGCATCTAGGGTTTCTAAATCTTGCATTAGTGAAAATGCATAATGGTTGCATTTTTGCATCTTGCATCATTGAATTTCATCTAAAATATGTAATTGCATATTGTTTAGACATCATTCAAACCAAGAAACCTATCATTCATCAGAATTTTCTAAAATTAGTGCAAAAACCCTAATCTGGGACTCATACACCCCTTTGGGTGATTTAGTCCCAGTACAGGTGGTTTTACCTAATTTCTAGGTATCCCATGTGGATTGTTTCTTAGCATTTTAACCCTACAAAATCCCTAACTGACACTCATATGCCCCTCTAGGTGATTTCGTCCCATGTTAGATTCGAAACTACAATTTACAACATTAAAAACTTTATTTTTGTGTTTTTGTTTGCTACTATTAGATCTTTGTTTTAGGCTACAAAGTTTTTAGTTTCATTCATTTCATTGTACCTAGCTTAAATTCATTTGAATCATAATTAAAGAATATCATTTTCTTGTGTTCATTGCATTTATCTTTCATTCATTGATTATCCCTTGTATGATCTTTACAACTTGGTGTCCTATTTCTAATACTATAGTGAGATGAACTGTGAGACTCATGTCATCCCACGATAGCACAATCATTGTGGATCTTGGGTTATCTAGCTCTTTCACTACTAGTGTTGACAATAGTTCACTAGGTATAGACCATACCCTTAACAACTCTTTGCCTTCAAGTAGTCTGACAAGTTTTGAAATAATGGTTGCTAGTATTTTGCAAGAAAACATAATCCAAATCCATGAAGACTTAGCAAACCTACAAAATCAACCGAGTACTAAAAATATTTCAACCACTACTATTCCTACCATAAATAACATACATCGCATGATTGAAAGTGAAGAAGGAGTTGAACTTGTGTGTAACCTAGCTTAGATTTTTGGAAAACATCTCACCTCAACAACTAGTTATTCTTTACCTTTGAACAATGTCCAAAGTTAGGGAGGAACTCAAATTAATCCTCCCACAACCATTACCTCTATTCATACCTATACCAACCCTCAAGTTACAACAATGATGCAACCTACTAGTAATATCTTTCCTAGCTTAGGTGTTTCCGCTAGTAGTCCTTGTAACTTTGTGGCATCACACATCATATCTCATACCATTTTACCTCTCATAAGCATTCCATTTAGTTCCCCTTCAAACACATATACACCTCCACCATATTCACCTACATCTCAAAATACCACCAATGATGCCATCCTTAAACAACTTTTGTAAAATGTTTCATCCCTTCAAAAGAAAATTTACACCATAAATCAAAATCAAAATGGCTAACTTGCATACTATGTCAAATGAAATCCCCTATCCTTGGAGATATTGAGAATGTTGATACCACAAGGTATTGATATTCCTAGATTTGAGAAATATGGGGGGAAAGGAGATCCTTCTAACCATTTTTTTCCTTATATCGCCTTATGTAACAACTTTGTCCTTGAGGATAAGCTCTTAGCTAAGATTTTCCCTATATCCTTGAAAGATACTGCCTTAGAATTATTTTCTTCGTTACTGAACAAATAAATTTTTCCATTCAATGAACTTGTTGAGGCCTTTATAAACCATTTCCAAGTGCACATGACTTCTAAGACAATCTTAGCCGATTTGATGAGATGTAAGAAAAAAGGTGATGAAAAATGTTGGAAACATGTGTCTCAACCTTACAATTATATACAATTTATTAATAGGATGTATGTTGGTATGTGGCAACTAATAATGCAAATACTATAAACTCATAGCAATAACATCAAGGTTTTTTCCCATTGACACGTCAAGGTTTTTTTCCTGTTGACACATCAAGGATTTTCCCCAGTGACACGTCACGGTTTTTCCATTAACACATCAAATGAAAAAAGATCTTCTAAAACCCTAATTCTAGAAGGTTCCAAAAATCTTGATATAAGCAGGTGGGATGTATGTAGACGGTGGTGTATTCTGAGAGTCTCATAGTGTTCATGGTGTCTCTGGATCTTTGAATGGTGATACTCCTATGACAAGCTTTCTTTTCAAGTATATTGTAATCTTTGTGATTTCTAAATAATATATGGGTGCCTTTTGGAGTGTGGGAATTTTCTCCCAAAATATTTTTCCCCACGTAAATCATTATGTTGTCATATGCATGATATTTATGTTTATTTTTGTTTAAGTTTTTGTAACTATTAAAGATTTGTAAAAAAAAATCATTATTCTCCTCTCAAGGTTAGTGTAGGAAGTTGTTCTGCTACCTTAGTTTCCTTACAAGTGGTATCAGAGCTTGATCGCCTTTGGTTTCAATTGCGGGTTGTTAGGTTTTTTGAACTAATCTAAATTTGAGTGGGAGCTTGTGTAGAAGAAACTTTGTGATCTTGTTGTAGGAATTTTCATATGACAAGTTCATCAAGGAGAATGGAGGTGGAGAAACTTTTTGGAAAAAATTTTGAGATGTGGAAGCTAAAGATAGAGGATATGTTGATAGATCGAGATCTATGGGATGTTGCTGATGAGAATGTTTCAAGACCTATAGATCCTACTGAGGTTGCTCAATATGATGTTATGGACCATAAATCCAAAGGTCTAATCAAATTATGCTTGGAAAAATCTGTTTTAATTAATGTCCATGAAGAGACCTCTGCACATAAACTATAAAAGAAGCTTGGTGAGATGTATCAGGCCAAATATTTAGTGGATAAGATTTAATTGAAGAAGAATTTGTATTCCTTGATAATGGAAGAGGGTGGATGAGTCACAGACCACCTAGAAGAATTCAATATATTAGTGGCTCAATTGGAATCAATTGGTGTTAAAATGGACAAGGAGGAGAAATGTCAAATCTTTCTTTGTTCTTTTCCTGATTCATGGGATTCTCTTGTTATGGATATTGGGAGTACTTTCGTTATATTGAAGACTAAAGATGTGGTAGGTTCTTTGCTTCCTGAAGAGATTAGGAGGAAGGTTCCATCACTGCCAAGGAGGCCCTAAATTTTCATCTAAGACCTAAGGAAAAAGGAAAGAAGAATGAGAAGCGTGAAAAATCCAAGTCCAAGGGGAGATCTAAATCTCCTAGAAAGTCCAGAGTTATCTATTGGAATTGTAGTAAGCCTGGACATATTTGTAAGGAATACAAAGAAGAAAATAAGGAGATAAAAAAGAAACTTGATTATGATTCTAAGTCAAAGAAGGAAGACGGTGATGCATTCATTGTAGCTTTGGCAACTCCTGCAGTTAATGGTGCATGGTTAATTCACTCAGGTGCATCTTTTAATATGACCTTTAATAGATATAGGTTTTATGAATATGAATAATTTAATGGAGGTAAGGTTTAATTGGGTGATGATTCTCATTTAGACATTTTTTTTTGTGGTAAAGTTAAAATCAAATTTCCTAATAGTAGAATAAAAAGTATTAATGTTGTGTTGCATATACCTAGATTAGTTCATTTTTTTTTATCTATGAGAAAACTAATAGATGTGAGTATGCAGGTAGCATTTTATGATGCAGGATGCAAGATGGCTAGAGGTGTCAGATATGGGACATTGTATAAGCTTGATGCATGCACTATTGAGTGCAATAGTACTTCTGTGAAAAGAAAGTCTATAGAAGAAGTGAGGGTTTCACTTTCAGTATATGGTCATGGATTTTGTGTACCCAAGGGTGCTATTTCTTCTGAGACAAAGTTACCTACAATGAAAACTATGTTATGGCATCAAAGACTTGGCCACATTGGAGAAAAGGGTCTAAGGACCTTGAAAAATAAAAACCTTGTTGAAGGTCTGTTTGATTGTAATCTTGAATTTGATTTCTATAAGCATTGCATTTATGGAAAACAAAACTACATTCAATTTTATTCAAGTTCTGATAAATCGTATGGTGTATTGGATCTTATTCATTGTGATGTATTTGGTCCTATAGATGTTCCTTCAATTGGTAAATCCACACATTATGTTTCATTTATTGATGATTATAGTAGGACATGGGTATATTTTGTAAATAGTAAATTTGAAGTTTTCAATCAATTTAAAGAATTTAAAGCAGTGGTTGAGTGGCAGATTGGAAAGAAAATAAATTTTTTGAGGACTGATAATGGTGGTGAATTTTTCTCTAATGATTTTGATAGATTTTATAAATATTGTGGTATTCATAGACATAAGACAACTCTAGATTCTCCACAACAAAATGGAGTTGTAAGAAGAATGAACAAGACATTGACGGAGAATCCTAGGAGTATGTTGAGTGGTGTTGGCCTAGAACAAAGGTTTTGGGCCAAAGTTGATGCCACTTCATGTTACTTGATTAACAGGTCTCCTACATCAACTCTTGTTGATAAGACGTTTATAGAGGCATGGTTGGGTTGGAAGCCTTCATTAAGACATCTTAGATTTTTTGGTTGTGAGGCATATGCACATGTGCCAAAGGAGAAGAGAACAAATTTGGAGAACAAGGTTGTGAAATGTATCTTCATAGGATATAGTTATAGTGTGAAAGGATACAAGCTTTGGGATCCTATTGCATAGAAGGTAATACATAGTAGAAGTGTTATTTTTAGAGAAATCAAGCCTTCTTCTATTACATTGTAGCCAAAACAAAGTAAATAGGAATATGTGATTCAATTCCTTCTACACCTAAGAAAGTTGAATTGAGGCCCAAGGATAGACAAGAAGTTGAGGAGGGCTCATCTGGCTCTGGGTCTTTAGAAGAGGAGGAATAATCTCCAACTCAACTTGTTTGTAGGTGTACAAGGCATAGACAACCACTTGTAAGGTATTCACCTAATGATTGGAGATGTATTTTTGTTTTGAATACTAACATGGATGAACCCAAATCTATAGAAGAGGCGCTAGGTATGAATGATGTAGAATACTAAAAGATTACTATGGATGAAGAAACAACATCTTTGAAAAATAATAATACATGGGATCTTGTACAATTTCCTGAAGGACGAAAACCTATTGGTTGTAAATGGGTGTTCAAGAAAAATATTGGTTCATATGGAGGTACTGAGAAGTACAAAGAAAGGTTGGTTGTGAAGGGTTACTCTCAAGTTGAGGGTGTTGATTATGGTGAGATATTTTCTCCTATTAGAAAAATGACATCCATTGGATTTTTTATTTCTATTTCTACTTCTTATGATTTATAGGTTGAGAAAATGGATGTGAAAACTACTTTCCTTCATGGTGACTTGGAGGGGGATATTTATATGACATAGCTAGAGCACTATGAGGTGAAAGATAAAAGTAAATTGGTTTATGAATTGAAGAAATATTTGTATGGTTTAAAATAGAGTCCTAAGATGTGGTACCAAAAATTTGATACATATGTGTTGAGTTTGGGATTTGAGTGTTCTAAATCATATCATTGTGTTTATTATAAAATCGATGGTGATCGTTTCCTATTTATTACATTATATGTTGATGATATGTTATTCATTAGTAAAGGGGACTGTATGATTTTAGAACTAAAAGCTCAACTTGTTGCTAAGTTTGAAATGAAAGATCTTGGTACAACTAAACACATTCTTGGGATGGAAATTAGAAAAAATAGAGTGAATAGAAAGCTATGGATTTTTTAAAGTAAGTATGTCAATTCAGTTTTACAGAGGTTTGATATGTAGGATTTTAGACCATTATGTGTTCCTATTTTAATTGGAACAAATTTATCTATTTCAAATTGTCCAACATCTCCATCAGAGATGGAAGACATGAGAAAATTGCCTTACCAGAGTGCAGTTAGAGTTTTGATACATTCTATGGTTTGTACTAGACCAGACATTGCCCAAGAAATGGGATTTCTTTCCAAATTTATGTCTAATCCTGGTAGAGTTCATTGGGATTTAGTTAAAAGAGTCTTCAGATTTTTGCATAGTGCCTTAGATTATTCTTTATGTTATCATAGTAATATGATTAAAGACAATATTTCCCTTGATATTCATGGTTATGTGGATTTAGACAGGAAACATGATGTTGATAGAAGAAGATCCTCCAGTGCTTATTTGTTTACTTTATTTTGTGGTGCAATTAGCTGGATGAGTAAGTGACAGGTTGTGGTTGCTTTGTCCACTACTGAAGTAGAGTATATGGTAGCTACTCATGCTTGTAAAGAATCCATTTGGCTTAAGAGACTGTGTTCAAATATTGGAATAAAACAAGGTGCAATGACAATTTATTGTTATAGTCAGAGTGTGATATGTCTAGCCAAGAACCCAATGTTTCATGCTAGGACCAAGAAAATTGATGTATAATATCATTTTGTTAGAGATATGGTCAAAGATGGTAGGGTGAATCTGGTTAAGGTAGAGACTTTGATGAATGGTGTTGATTCTTTAACTAAGCCCAATGCCCCAAAAACAAATTGCAGACACATCAAGTTTTTTCCATTAACATGTCAAATGAAAAATGACCTTGTAAAACCCTAATTCCAAAAAGTTCCAAAAAGCTTGTTATAAGCGGGTGGGATGTATGTAGTTGGTGGTGTATTCTGAGAGTCTCATAGCATTTGTGGTGTCTCTTGATATTTGAGTGATGATACTCCTGTGAGAAGCTTTCTCTACAAGTATATTATAATCTTTGTGATTGTTGAATAATATATTGGGCAGCTTTTAGAGTGGGGTTTTTCTTTTTAAAGGGTTTTCCCCAAATAAATCATTGTGTTGTGGTATGCATGATATTTATGTTTATTTTTGTTTAAGTTTTTGTAACTATTAAAGATCTATAAAAAAAATTCATTATTCTCCTCTCAAGTTTAGTGTAGGAAGTTGTTCTGCTACCTGAGCTTCCTTACAAAATAGTTACTGACTTCATTTCATGCTACCAATCACTTTTTTCCCAAATCGACATAAAGATTCCCAACCCTCACCTTACAAACTAAGATAAAACATAAGCTTGAAATGATGAATTTTCCTTATTTTGTACACTTGTGTACTACCCTTCATTATTATCAAAACTCGATTAGTAGTCGTGACATTAAATCCACCTATAGATGACCTAAGAAGTCCGAATCCACAAATAATTTTTTTTTATCAACCTTTTAGAAAATAGAATAAAGGATTCCTTCAACTAAACCCCCTTAACTGACTTAACATGTCAATACCCAAGTGGTTTCTATAAAGAATACAAGTCCTTTTACATTTGG
Source organism: Sequoiadendron giganteum (assembly GCA_007115665.2). Lineage (NCBI taxonomy): Eukaryota > Viridiplantae > Streptophyta > Pinopsida > Cupressales > Cupressaceae > Sequoiadendron > Sequoiadendron giganteum. The sequence continues at coordinate 330,175,306 of CM021104.1, read as the reverse complement.
GGATCCGTCTAGACAATTTACTCCCTTACCCGATATCCTCCATAACACAATGTCACAACTTCTAGAATATAAAATGATCGCTTTTCCTCCCATTAAAACTCCCGATCCTAATAAGACTTTACCTTAAAACTTTAGATCAAATTCTTATTGCCATTATCATTGAAAAATGGACATGATATAGAACACTGTAAGCTTCTTAAACATCTTGTACAAGACCTCATTGATTTTGGTCGACTTCAAATTAGAGGTGTTAATAATCAAGTAAATAAGTCTGTTGCCCCTCCTAACCAAAACTTTCAAATATTTACCAACCCTATGTCAAACCATAATATTTAATTTGTCAAAGATAGTGAAATTAAGAAGAATGATGCAATGAATGTTGACACAGATGATGACAACATAGATACTATCAAAAAAGGTCCTATGGATACTGATGAATAAAATCCTATGGATAATATGGTGGGATTGATAAAAATTATACCTCGTAAGGGTTGAACTAAAAATCCTCTTGACATTTATTTCTCATCTAATGATATCATTAGAAATGCACCTGATGGTCTTCTTTACATAGTCGGTCAAATCAATGACAAGCCCACTAATGGGATATTAATTGATCTCGTTAGTGGAGAGAATGTGATCACTAAATAATTCTTACTTGTGCATGAACTTTGTCAAGAAAAATATGATAAACTGAAAGCATGGATAGAAGTACATAATGGTTTTTCTTTCCCTACGATGGGATCAATCACCCTTCCTTTAAAATTCAGACCGAAAAAATTAGACATCTAATTCTCCATCATCTCGATGTTAGATCAATTTTGTGTGAAGCTTGGTTATTCATAGTTACAATTCATGGAATTCATCTCGTTAGTCATGCATAAATGCTTAAAAATTCCCTTCAATAATGAAATATTTATCGTGCACCAGAGTGGCTTTAATCCTCTATCTTCTCATGGGAATTTCTCATTGGATTTCTTTTGGCCTGAGCCTATAGAACCTATAAAACCCCGTGAGGAATTATTTTTTAAATAATATCAAAAGTTTAAGATGAAATCCATAGAAAAATTGTCCGTTAGAAACATGCCTCAACCTATGACTGAACCTCATATCCTTGAAAAAATCATGATCAAACTGAAAGATATTCCTAATAAACAAGAACAACTTAAGATAGATCCTTTTCCTATCTCCTATAAATGGCCAAAATATAACCAAAACAATCCTATCATGCCTCCTAAGATAAAAAAAAATTACAAAGCTAAAGAGGAAGTGGTTAAACAACCTCCTATGGTTCCTTCTGTTCCTCCCCTTAGGGAAGAAAATAAACCTATAGTTGATAAACCCGCTCCTACAGAAACACCTTGAAAATCATACAAAAAGAAATAGAAATGCTAGAGAGTGTAGGCATAGACATCGTGCTCTTTCTCAAAATTTAAATGAAGAGAACAATATAAAATCAACATCCAAACTTGAATGAATCAATACACGATCAATCTCCCTCTTTTTCACAATAAAAAGATCCTATATGACAACTGCAACAAGAGATAAATACTTCTTTGGATATTATCATTTGACCTCCCATTGTGATTAACTTGGATGAAAATGATGAGGTTGCTAAAATTGATAAAGAAGTGCATAATGAATTGAACACATTGTTTTCCTCTTCTATGAGCTTAAATGATAATTCTCCTAGGAAGAGTTTTGAACTTGGTGATGATCCTAGTTCAAAACTTCTCATTGTCCCTTTGGCTAGTTGTTCGCCTTCCATATACGATGAACAAGATTGGGATGTGGATGACATGCTAATATATTGACTCACAAGTGCCTTACTACTCTTTTGCATTATTTTATTTTTCATGTTATGTGTGTGATTGGATGTGTGAAATGTGATCCCCCATGCTATTATATTTGATGTATCTCTCTCTTTGTGACATTCCTCTATATGTCCCTACATTCTTCTCTATGTTGTAAACCTTTATCTTTTCTTTGTCGTGTGCTTTCCTTTTAGGGATGATGCAAGGCATTGATACATTTAGGTATCTTCCATGTTGACCCAAAAAAAATTCTTTGTTTTTCCTATCTTTGTGTCATTCTTCCCATTCCATGAGTATTTGGGGAATGATGATAGTTTTGAGCTCTCTAATAACATTGTAGCAAAGTCATACTGACCCCAAATCCATGGATCCCTTATGTGTTTTAGGATTTCATTTTGTAGGCAACCCCTTTTCATGATATAGCTTTATTTGGAAATATATGACTTGGCATAGGGCTTTCCAAATAAGCTCTCATGTCCTCTTTACTGCTAGCATTTATCATTTTTTACTTAAAAGTAATTGCTCACAACATGGTGTTTAGCAATTTCTTCAAAGTGGAGGCATACATTGGAATTACTATTTTTCAATTAAAGTTTAATTGTGTAGTCTTCTTACTTCATGTGATGCATCTTTCACTTTGTGGTGACATTGAGTGTGATTTCCTTCAAGAGTGTGATATTGCTTAGCATATTATATTCCTCTTAGTGGTTAGATGTGACACATTGCATCCCCTAAGTTGTGATTCTTCTATTTTTGGATTGGTCCTCTCTTGGAGACATTAGTCACAATGTTCCCTAAATTAAGACCTTATATGAACTAAGAAAAACTCCTTTGAGCGTACCTTACACTATTTTTCATTTATAATATTTGTTATATGGCCACCTTGCATATCACACTTTGCTTTCATGTGGAGCCATCTTGTTTATTCATGGGTTTCAAGCATATGAAGCTTTGCTTGCCTCATGGATCCTATTGTTATGTTGTGTGGAAACTTATAAAATTTATCAAGAGGCATAGATTTGGTGTGGTTTTACGTATGGGAGTTGAACTTAGGTGTGACTTTCCAATAGCAACTTGCATATCTATGTGAGTGCATATCGGTTGCGTGTTTATGTGTCTTACTAGGGACTCACCTAATGGAAAACTTGAGGTTGAACTAGCCCTTGTGAGTTTGTTTTTGATTTGAATAGTGTACATCCTATTCCACTTGTAAACATTTTTAAACAAAATACTTAGATCTGATCCAGAGCGTGTAGGACAAATAGTTGAAGCTTGATCCACCCCCCTTTTGTTTTTATTTTTCTTTCTTCTTTGTGTCTTTGGTAGTGTATGCTTGTGCCTTGTTGTTGCTCCTTATATCATTTACATGTGTTTTCTTGTGCACCTATGTTGGTTTATGATAAGATCTTGATCCTACGGGCTTGATCATCCCTCTTGATCATTGTTGTCCTATCTTACTAGCATTGGTACGCTTGAACCCCTCTTGGTGCAATTTTATCTACTTTAGTGTGAGTTTGAAGCAAGTTACTCCTCTCACTAAAGTGGTGGCTAAATTTAGAGTATAAAAATGTATCCCTTTACATTTTCACACTTTTTTGGGCCCTCCCTACTAAAATTGAGCTTCCTTCTGCCTTATTTGGTCCTATTTTGCATCCACAAGCCTTATTTAATGCATCTTTCCAAGGATAATCTTGAAACATATAAAACGACTAATCATAATTTAATGATTTTGGATTGTACGGCCCAAATTTAGTGATATGGGGCTCATACGCCACCTTGGGTGTATGGGTCCCACCTAAGCTTCGGGGCCTAGATTTGAATTTAACATTGAACATAACATTTCTTAAAAAATGTGTCCCAAGCTTAGCCTATTGGGACTCATACGCCCCAACTGGCATATGAGTCTCGCTTAGCTTGAACCTATTTTGAATTAAAATTATTGGTGAGATTTTATTCTCCTAGATTTGATGTCGATGTGTATTGTTGTAAATTTGGGAAATTTGGTATAAACAAGTATAAATACAAGGTTATTTCACATATTTTCTACTAATAGTTTTTGAGATCAAGCATTATAACAATTTTTTGATTACAAGAGCATTCAAGATAATTCAAGAGTGATTATCAAGTGTTCTGGAGCATTATTCAAGATTCAAGCATCATGTTTTTTTTTGAGCTAACATTTGTGATGTAGATTCTTATGATTCAAGCAAGCATTCAAGTCAAGATCCACAACATACAATCTAGAGTCAAGATATACATTCATGCTAGCCATTACATATAAGATTACAACCTTTTTTTAAGGGTTTAGTGAGTTTCAACATAGTATATTTGTCCATTCATCATTCCTACATTCGATTTTATTTCATTTCAAGGTTTGATTACCAAAACGGGGTTAGACCAAGGAAAATCCCTATCCACAAACAAAAAAATTTCCCATCTCTTTGATGTGTGACTTGCAGATTTAGTTTGAAGATCCATTGAAGAGAAAGCTTGGAGAAGGTTGTCAAGTTTTCAAAGTTGTCATCTACATTGCAAGATCACAGAAAGTCACCTATAGGTTGCAATTCAGTGTTTCAAAATTGGAGATTTGACAAGAAAGAAGATATAGGAGAACACTAGAGGATATAAGAGTTTTAGATCAACCCTGATACTGGGACTAAATTTCCACTAGTGGTGTATGAGTCCCAGTATACCAGATTTCAAGATTTTTTTGTAGATCCTAGTTCAATAGTTCTAGATTTCAATTTTGGCCCGAAACCCTAAATTGGGACTAAATCGCCCCTACTAGTATATGAGTCCCAGTGTGCAATAAAGCTAGATTTTTGGGAGTGCAGATCTTGTTTCAAGCCTCTTTAGTTTTCTAGGTGCCCCTCTATCCTTTCTCAATTTATTATTCTAATTTTCAACTTCGTATCGTAAGTTGCATAGTAAGGTTACATATCATTTTCATTTCCTTCTTTCCAAGATTTTGCTTGGTGGTGAACCCCCTTTTGTCTTTAATCACACCCATAGGACATCCTATTGTAGATCTCTTTTACCAATTCCTTCCTTAAATTGAGATCTCTATGGTTTCCTTGAATGAAATTTGAAGGAAACTGGTGGAGGAACCCTAATCTTCCTTTAGTTCCATCTCCTAAATCATAGAATGAATATTTTCATCATTTCACTTGTCAAGTTTTGAGTCTCAAGTGAAACTTGGAACCTAAAACCTTTAAGGTTCGAGTTCTAAGTCCTCAACCACTCTTGATCTCCACTAAATTGTTGCCTATTGCATATCAGGTCCTAGGTGGAACTTGGAACCTGGAACCTTTAAGTTTTTGGTTCCAATTTCTCACCCACTCTCGATATCCTCTCCATTGTTCCTTATCAAGTTGAGGGTCTTAATTGACCAACACTAGGAACCAAGTTGTGTAGTTTTTTGAAGATCAATTTGGGTGTGAGTTAAGAATCTAGTTTTACTCCCAACTATCTTCATTAATGCAAAAGGTCTCCCACCTACAAAAATTCAATGATAAGACTATCATGTGACAAGCACTTGGAAAACCTCCAGTTATACTTAAGCATTGAATCCTTGGTTAGAGAGAACATTTCCCATGTGGATAACTATAGTGTAGAAAAATGTACACCTTTACATTTCTACACCATGTTTGGGTCCCTTAATTAAATTGGATTGAATTAAGCCTCTAATTGACCCAATTATGCATTTAAAATCCTAATTAATCCCATTTTACCAAAGGGAAACTTGTATTAAACAATTGCAAACATTAATTAAATTGCCTTGGAATTGGAGTGTCTTGGATTTAGGTCCTAGGACCCATTCGCCCAAGGGTGAATGGGTCCTCCTTAAGTTGAGGACTCCAATTTTTAATATGTTTTTGGTGATATTTTTACAATTCAAATTACAATTACAATTGTCAGCTTTTGAATTTTAATTGTTAGGAAATTAGAAAAATACCTATAATACCTAGTCTTTTTATCAATTGAAGTAATCTAACAAGAGGGGAAATTTCATATGAGAAAATATTATTGTTAAGAGCATTGAAGAGTGGATTTATTAGTCATCTACAACAACATTCAATATCCTATCACGATGTCAAATTTTGTGTGTGTTCATGCATGTTTTTGGAGCTAACATTGTGATGTAGGTTTCAAGCATTCAAGTTGAATTTCAAGCACCAAAATCAAGAATTCAATCAAGCCATTCATCTAAGATCAAGACCTTGGAGAGATGTGTTATATTTCAGTCCTCTGGGGGTTTCCATTCAAGGTTTTTGTGAGTTGTAACATGGAATTTTTCATTCATCTTTCCTTCCATTCATGTTTCATTTTATTTCAGGCTTAGTTACCAAAATAGGGTTTGACCAAGGAAACCCCCATTCACCAAAAATAAACAATTTTTCCCTCTCTTTGTGTTTGAAGATTTGCAAGTGAAGAAGGATTGAAGATTGATCAAAAGTGTAATTTTTTAAAGTTTTCAAATTTGTCAGCATTATCGTCAAGATACATAAACTTAGATCTCGAATTTATTTCTAAATTTTTGATAGTGAAACCTAGGGGAAATAGAAGCTTAGATCCACCTATAAAGGACCTTAAAAGTTGAGAAAAAACCCCTACAAAGACTCATTCACCCTAGGGTTAATCTATCCTAGGAGGATACTCAACAAAGGCTTTTGGTGGCAAGTGCATAAATTCATAACCCTCTCAGATCTGTTGGAACTTTGTGGATTCTATTAGTTAAGGTTTTAAATTGATGTTTCAAGCCTTACATTGCATAATTGGATTAATTTATTATTTTTAATTTATCTCCCAAAAGTGCATTTTAGGTTGATTTACCCTGTCCTCAATCATATTGAAAACAACAAGATCTCTCTTAATATTAACTCACCCAAGGGGTGAAAGTCAATCTTACCCAAGGGGATCTCTTTTTCCTAATGAAATTAAAAATATAGGTGCATCACATATTCAATCACCCCATGTTTAGAATCCCTATTTTTCTATGTTTTAATAAGCTTAGAAATTTAATCAATGATTCAAAAGGAATAGAAGCATTATACAACCTATCTCATATAGTGGACTCAAACATCCGTGCAACAACTAGTAGTGCTCAAATACTAACATATACTCAAAATTGAATTAGAAAACAACTTTCCTCTCCTGCAACTATACCTTTTATTCCCACTTTCAGTCCTCCAACTATAACATCTACCACATAATATATTAATGGTCTTAATACTCATTTGGGATTTTCTTATGGAAATCCTTATTATAGTGTAGGCAAATACATACCTTTTCATTTTCACACTTGTTTGGGCCCGCCTTTCTTTATTTATATTTATTTATGTCTTAATAGTTCCTATTTTGTATCCACAAGCCTAATAAATCACATCTTTTTATGGCTAATCTCAAAAAACATCAAAGGATAAATGATAATTTAATGATTCTAGTTGTGTGTCCCTAATTTTTGGGTCGGGAATAAGATGCCACCTAGGGTGTCTTTGTCCCCAAAAGGTCTTGGGATCCTAGTTTCAAAGGAACCTTAAATGGGCCTCTTTTTGGAGCCCGTGCCCTAAGTTTCTAGCCTCGGGACTAAGACGCCACCTAGAGCGTCTTAGTCCCCCTCAAGTTATTTTCAAGATTTAATTTCAAATCTAGATGGCATTTAGCCTCCTTTAATTAATGAATTCATATGTTTTCTTGTTATGGTGTAATTTCAGGATATTAAGCATGGATAAGTATAAATACAAGGTCCATTCATTCATTTTCATCCTAGCAACTTGAGTATTCATTCGTAATAGTATAATTGAGTTCACAAGAGAATTCAAAATAAATTCATCAAGAATTTGGAGCCATCATCAAGATTCAAGAATCATGTCAAAGATATTCTTGCATCATGTGTGTTTTTGAGCTAACATTTGTGATGTAGGGTTTTAATTCAAGCAAGAAATTCAAATCAAGATCTATCCAACATTCACTCAAGCCAAGATCCACATTCAAGATAGCCACTTCATACAAGTTTGAAAAATTCATAACAAGGGTTTGGTGAGTTTTAACATAGAACTTTGTTCATTCATCATTTCCCTTCATTATTTCATTTCATTACAAGGTTTAATTAACAACAAGGGGTTTGACTAAGGAAAACCCCCATTTACTAACAACCAACAGGTTTTTTCTCTCTTGCATTTTTATGTTTGCAGATTTAGGTTGAAGGATTGAAGATCATTTGAAGTGCAAAGTTTCAAAGTTGCATAGAAATTTTTTCATCTTTATGGAAAGTCACCTACAGGCCAGATCTAGAAATTTTAGGAGCCAAGATCTGAGAAGAAGGAAGTCAATACATTGAGCCTTAGGATCACATTTAGAGATTTCAAAAATTTATAAAGTGAATAAGACAACAGTAAGGGAGTATTAGTCCTTTCAAGGGTATTTTTCTAAGATTCTTTCAGATCCTATTTCAATATCTGAATATTTCACAGTTCCCTTGAAAAACAACAGCAAGACTAAGACAACAGTAAGGGCATCATAGTCCTCTCTGGCATATTTTGATAACATTTTTGTATTTCCAGAATCCTCATCACATTTCCAAACTTCCCAAGTACACACATCTTAACTTACTATTGTTTAATTTTTTCATTTGCATTCATCATTTGGCTTACATTACTAGGTTTTGTGAGTTGAATGTTAAGCTGTCTTTTCCAAGCTTTTTCTTGGTGGTGAACCCTTCAAAACCTAAAAGAACCTCTCCTAGGTCTTCCTTGTTGTGAATTGACTCACCTTTGGGTTGATAGTCAATCCAATTTGAGATCCTAGGGCATTATTGAATGACAATTGAATAATAGTGGTGTTCTATGACCTATGCCATAAAGGATTCCCCCACTTTTCACCATTGTTCATTTTGGTGAACTTGACATTTTGGACATTCATTTTATAATTTGGAGTTCATTAAAGTCCTAGATCTAGGTTGCATTCATTCTTGCATTGCATTTTGCATTAGTGCAAGTGCATATAGATTTCATTTTTTCTTTCTTGCATCATCTTATTTCATTGAAAAACTAAAAAGTGCATTGTTAATCATCCTAATTTCATTTAGAAACATTGTTATTGCATTCAAAATTGAAAAAAATATATTCAAATTTGTATTCAATTTCTTATCATTAGTTATTTTTCCTTGCATTCATTTGCACACTTTTCTATTTCCAAACATCAGGTCCCTAAGTAGTCAACCTAGGAACCCTGTAAACAATCCATATATTTTTTTTTCTGAATAAAACCTTTACTAGGACTAAAACACCCTTACTAGTGTCTTAGTCCCTCTCTAGGTTTTTACCTCAAAATCCTATCTGAGTTGATTGCATTATGTTCCAACTTCTAAAACCTCAAAATTCCACCAATAGGACCAAGACACCCTTACTAGCGTCTTAGTCCTTGTTGAATTTGACTGTAGTTTTTAGAGTTTCAAATTTCTTTTTTGTGCTTCTATTGGTTGCTTTCAATTTTCTATTATAGTTTGCAAAATTACTATTATTTCAATTTCTTTCATTTCAAGTGTAATTGTAAGCATAGGATATTGTGTTCATTTCACTTTATTTGATTTATCTCTTGCATGATTTGTGCTACTTGGCGTCCTATTTCTAATACTGTGGTTATAATGAAGTGTGAGACTCATGATATCCCACAAATAAAACACTTGTTGTGGATCTTGGGTTATCAAGCTCTCTTACTTCTAATGTTGGTAGTAGTTCACTAGGTATAGACCATACATTTTATACCTCTTTTGCTATGCCTACCTTACCTACAAATTCTATGCCAAGTTTCTAAACAATAGTTGATAATATTCCTCAAGAAAAAATTATGAAAATGCATGAAGACTTGGCCTATTTGCAAGATAGTGTTAGTTTTGAAAAAAATTCTAACACTATTATACTTGTCATAGATAGTATTCACCACATGATGGAAAGTGATGAAGGACTAGAAGTTGTGCATATCTTATCTCACATCTTTGGAAAACACCTTCCTTCTGTTGGAAGTATGTCATATATTATAATTGATGTCACCATGTTGGTCTAGTACTATGTACCGATGTGCATATCACGCTTATCCTATCTAGTATTTGATTTGGTATCTATCGAATTTTGGTCCGCATATTTCCTTTGGTAATCAGTATGATCTAAATTTTTTTGGAAAAAGGCTTATAATGGTTGGAAGCATGTATGTATGTATTATTATATTTTCATATGATTGGGTGATGCATTGACATTAGTTTTTGAGATTGCATTTTTGTATTATGTTAATCATGGACGACCTAATATTTAGTATAGCCAACCATGGATTACAAATTATAAGTGTGTCCTAGTTTGGTCCCAACCGAGATGATGTTGCATGACACGAATGAATATGAAGCCAACAAGCTACTATTTTGAAATATGATTTTCATCAATTAGGCCAACCTAATTAATGCATTCAAACATATCAGGTATATATGAAAGATAGTTAAGACATGTGAAGTGGTGAAGAGAAAGGATGTGAATGCGAAGAGAATAAGTGTGTGAATAGATGGTTAAAGATTAATCTGTTGTCCTATGAATGAAAAATTTGAGCATCAAAGGAACTCAATCTATGCATATGGTGTAACTCCTCAGTTCAACTCTGGTAGTTAGCCATTTTTGTTTACTTATTTCTATAGGCAGTGAGCCTCCATTTTGGATAGTAAGTCCTAAGCAATGCGGTTTTTGTAGCTGGCAATGAGCCTCTTTATTATCAGTATTGATATAACTTTATATACTGTGAGTTAATCCTCATCGTGGTTTTTCTCTCATTGGGTTTTCCATGTAAAATATGGTGTTCTTGTGTTATGGAACTTGATGTTTGACTATTGCTTTAATTTGTTATGTGCTGAAATAAATTTTTAAGTATTTGTTCAATGAGTATGTGTGGATACTCATTCACCCCCCCTCTCAGTATCTGGTTTATTCAACACCTTCCACCACCAATGGTGCTCAAACTTCAAACAATGTGCAAAACAAGGGTGGAACTCAAATTCCTCCCCCTTCAACCATAACCTCCATTCCCACCTATATAAATCCTCAAGTGACCACAACAATGCAACCAACTAGTAATTTCCTTCCTACCTCGAACATTTCCACTAGTGCTCCTTATACCTATGTGGCATCTAACCTTATATCTCCTCCCACAAGCTATCCATTCCCTTATCCTTCCAATACATACACACCAACACCATATTTACCTCCATCTCGAAACAAACACAATGACCCTATCATTAACCACCTTTTACAAAGCCTCTCATCCATTCAACATCAAGTTTCCACCATAAATAAAAATCAAAATGGTCCACCTTCATACTATATCAAAGTAACCCACTATCTTTGGAGATATTGAGAACTTCAGTGCCACAAGGTATAAAGATACCTAGATTTGATAAATATGGAGGAAAGGGAGATCCTACTAATCATGCTAATTCATTTACTACTTTGTGTAGTTACATTATCCTTGAGGACAAACTTTTGACTAATTTTTTTCCGCGATCCTTGAAAGACGTACCCTTGGATTGGTTTTTTGTATTACTGAATAAATCAATTTACTCATTTAATGAACTTGTTGAAGCATTTATTAACCATTTTCAAGTGCATATGGTTCCTAAAATGACATTAGGTGATATGATGAGATGCAGAAAAAATGAAGGTGAAAAATTCACTGACTTTATTTCATGTTACCAATCACTTTATTCCCAAATTAGTGTGAAGATTCTCGATTCTCACATTCAAAATATGTTCATATAAAATTTACAAATTAAGATACGAGAAAATCTTACCATGATGAAATTCATTTCCTACAAGCACTTATGCACTGTTGTTCGAGATTATTATAATTTCATAGGTAGTTGTGAACCAAAAACCACATCTACCCATCTTGAAAATTTTGAACCTTCAAACCAAAACAACTACTAGCCTTTTCGAAGACAAAATAAAAATTTCCTTCAACTAAATTCTACCCCCAACCTACCCAACAATTTGATACCCAAGTAGCTTCTATAAAGAAGAGTGATCCTTTATCTTTGGGGATCCACAAAGATAATTTACTCCCTTACCTGACACACTTCAAAATATCATGACTCAGCTAATAAAGACAAATATTCTTACCTTACCTCCCATTTAACCTCTTGACCCTAGCAATCCCTTACCTCCAAACTTTAGACACAATTCCTATTGTGCTTATCACCAACAAAAGGATATGATATAGAACATTGCAAGCATCTTAAATATCTTGTGTAAGACCTCATTGATTCTAATTATATTCAAATTGGAGGTGTGAATGAAAATGGTAATAAATCTGTAGGTCCTCCTAACCAAAACTGGCTAATCTTTACCAATCCCATGTCCAACCATAATATTTCATTTATTAAGGCTAGTGAAACTAAATCCAATGTGATGAGTGTTGACACGGATGATGATAACATGAACAATAACAAAAAAAATCCTATGGATACCAATGACCAAATTTTTATTAGTAAAATGATCGGAGTGATTCACATCGAGCCTCGTAAACAACAAACCATAATGCCTATTGACATTAATTTCTCTTCAAAAGAAACAATGAAAAATGCACCTGATGGTCCTCTTTACATGGTCGATAGAATCAATGACAAGCCCATTCCTTAGATTTTAATTGATCTTGTCTATGGAGAGAATGTGATCATAGAAGAAATTTTATATGTGCATGAGCTTACTCAAGATAGATATGATAAACTAAAAGCATGCATTAAAATGCATGATGATTTTTCTCATGCTATGATGGGCGATGCCACTCCTTTTACAAGTACGACCAAATAAATCAAATGTGTCATTTTCTACCATCTATAATTTAGATCAATTTCATGTGCAATTAGGCTACTTTTGATGTGTGATTTACCGGTATGGGCCTTATCACGCTTGATCCATGAAGAATCGAAGCATAATGAAGCCACGAGTACTCAAATCTCAACAAGATCAATCAATCAAAATTGAAAGTAGAAATTTTATCAAGAAAGCTAACATGCTAAATTTATGAAAGATTTTAAAGAAAACATCCACTCTAATCTATTGAAATTTATCTTGTTCTGTAATTGGTGTCGCGTTGATGTGGACCGACGACCCTTTCCCAATCCTATGATAGTGAGTGTGTTTCAGTCAATTCTATGGAAGAGAATTGATGAAACCATTATGTTTGATGTGTGAAAACCTAGATTATGCTAAAAATGAACATGATGCAAGCTAGGTTACCATGATTTTATGCTAAAATGCACTAATTATGATATTTCTAAGCTAATGTAAACTAAAACTATGCTAAAAGATGAAACCCTAATTAAGATGCAAGCTAAGATGGATTCATGGAAGCCATTAATGGATAATATGAGCTTTTATGCAATTGAAATAAACTGAAAATAAAATAAATTTGTGCGAATTGAGAGTATGGATGTCAGTTAATTTAACAAGTTTTCTCTAAGTGGTTCATGTCCTTTTTCTCCAAATAGTCATCTATTTATATGAGAGCAAATGAAGAATTAGTGGTTCAGATAAAAAATTGTAATCAACAGTTGGGGATGAAGGAGATAAGGAGGCATGGATCAAGGATTCTCATTAATTGATGAGAATTAAAGATCACATGGATCAAGGAAATGATCAAGGGTTGACATTTCCTCAAACAAACACACTTTTGACCTACTCACACAAGTCAAAGGTGACTTTCTTAAGAGGTTGAAGGGATAACTTTATTTTCAAGAAAAGTGAATTGATTAGAGGAGAGGTAATATTTCTTAGATTTTCCATTGGATGAAGATAAAGGTGAATTTATAAATTAAAACAAAGTTCTAATTGTGCAAAAAAGGATAAAGAATATTTTCTTGGGAATATTCCCTTGATTAGAAGAAAATTAGTGTAATTGCTAATTAAACAAGGTTTAATTTATGTAATTAGGGATTAGAGGAATTAGAGATATTTAGTAAATTAAATGATTTAATAAATAGGGGAGGGGTGAAATGATATTTAATTAACTTAGGGTTATTTAATTAAATAAGATGACTTAGGAGATTAAATTAAATATTTTGATTTATTTAATTTAATAAGATGAAGTGTTAGTGTGAAAAGAGGTGAATTAACCCAATTTAATTAATTAGGCTAATGGACGAAAATGATGCAATTAATTAATTAGCTAGGCTAATTGAAAGAATTAAGTGAAAGGAGGATGGATAAAGATGAAATGATGTTAATAAACATGTTTTGAGTGCATGACATCAATTAGAACATTTTTCAGTGTCTACAACTACAAATAGCTTCACTCCATGAATTTGGTCCCATCCATTGTCCATAAGTGCTTAAAGTTTCCATTCAGAAATGAAATATTCACTGTGAACCATAGTGGCTTTAGACCTTCATCTTCTCATGGGAATTTTTCCTTAGACTATTTTTGGCTTGAGCCCATGGAACCTATAAGACCCTGTGAGGACTTCCTTTTTCTATCCTACCAAAATTTTAAAGAAAAATGCATAGACAAGCTATCCCTTGAAAAATTTCATCCACCTTTGATTGAACCTCCACCCCTTGAAGAAAATACTATTGAACTTAAAACCCTTCCAACTAACAAAGACCCATCCATCAAAAATCCCTTGCCTATTTCCTACAAAAGGCGAAGAGAAAAACAAACAAGTCCTAATCCACCTCCTAAGAAAATTTATAAAGCCACAGAGAAAGTGTTTGATAAACCTTCCATGGTTTCTTCCATTCTTCCCTCACAAGAATAAAATGATCCTATGGTTGACCAACCCACTCCTAAAAAACACAACTTGAGAACTGTAATAAAAGAAACCAAAATGTTATAGAGCGTAGGCATAAACATCGTACTATTGATTGAAAGATGAACAAGGAGACCAACATAGAAAATCAAAATATGAACTTAACAAAAGCAATAAATGATGAGCCTCTTCCATTACCAAAACCAACAGATCCTATGTCTCCAACACAACAAGGACCAACATCTTCTATGGATATTATCAATCGTCCTCTTGTTGTGGTTAACTTGGAGAATGATGAATAAACCATTAAAATTGATGGGCAAGTTCATAATGAGTTGAATTTTCTATTTTCCTCTTCTATGAGCTTAGATGATAGCAACCATGATGATCCTCCTAAACCGAGTGATGTACCATGTGTTGAACCTATTGAATCTCCTAATAAAACACTTTATTTTTTTCCTCTCGCTAGTGATCTGCATTCTGCATATATTCAACAAGACTGGGATATAGATCACCTATTGGATGGTTGAATCACATGTTCCTTACTAGTCTTTCACATTATTTCCTTTTCTTTTTGTTTGATTACATGTGTGTAATGTGATCCCCCCTGACGTCTTGTTTGATGTTCTCTCTCTCTTTGTATATTCCTCTATTTGTACATACATTCTTCTGCATGTCGTAAGTTCTTTCCTTTTCATTGGTTTTTACCTTTCATTTATATTTTTGTCTTGCTTTTTCCTTTTGGGGATGATGCAAGGTGTCGAGACACCCTATGTCTCTTCCATGTTGAACCAAAATATTTGTCATTATCTTTTCTTTTCCTTTCATGCTTGTCTCATGTTTTCCTTTTGGGTGTGATGCAAGGCATTGAGACACCCCATGTCTCTTCCATGTTGACCCAAAAGGTTTTTCTTTTTTTTTTCTCTCTTTGTGTCATTCTTCTAGTTCTATATGTATTTGGGGAATGATGACAGATCCAAGCTCTCCAATATCATTGCAACAAAGACATATATTGAACCCGAATCCATAGATTCCTTATGTGTTTCTGGGGGGCAAGCCTCTTTTTCCTTTTCTTTTGCATGTTTGTCTACTTTAAAATAATTGCTCATAGCATGGTGTTTAGAAATTTATTTAAAGTGGGAGCATACATTGGCATTATTTTGACATTATTTCATGTTCCTTTATGTGGGTTTCTTACTTCATATGATGTGTTTTTCTCTTTGTGGTGACATTGGGATTAATTTCCTTCAATAGCTTGATCTATCTTAGCATATTACATTTCTCTTAGTGGTGATGTAAAACATTGCATTCCCTAGGTTGTGAATCTTTTATCCTTTGATCCATCCTCATTTATCGAGTTCACAAGTGCCCCTCTATGAAATGGTGTATCGTGAACTTCCCTGACACATATCTGATTGATTTTGTG
Source organism: Sequoiadendron giganteum (assembly GCA_007115665.2). NCBI lineage: Eukaryota > Viridiplantae > Streptophyta > Pinopsida > Cupressales > Cupressaceae > Sequoiadendron > Sequoiadendron giganteum. The sequence continues at coordinate 330,159,288 of CM021104.1, read as the reverse complement.
AGTTTCAGCAACCTCCAAGTGCAAGACCACTGGTATGTGATTCAAAACTTGATTTGAAATTTGAAAATTTGATGCATTTATTAGGCGTTAAAATTTCAAATTTGGGGGCGTCACTATATAGCAACACATATGTCTAGGGAGATGCTTTTCTGGATTTAAATTTATTTTAAAGAGAAACACAGGCTTGTCCAACAACACAGTTGCTAATGTGAAATTTAGGGTTAGGTTAGTCCGAATTCTATATCACGATGCCATCTTGTATGGTGACACATTTGTTAATTTGATTTTCAAAATACATCAAGCATCATTGTTTGGATTTTGAATATAGTGACACAGTTGTAAGCAGCAACACATTTATGATTTCTAAGCCAAAAAATCCAAATAACTTCAAATTTTGATAATTTCCTGATGTCATGCACCTCATAGATGCACGAGGTCTTCCCACCATTGATGTCAAGATAACACATGCCCATAGTACTGGAGAGTTTGAGTGATCTATTAGATCTGCACCAGGATCGCCTGGGAGAGATTGGATTATGTTATATTGCATATGCTCCCATTGTGAGGACTCACTTGGATATGATGACAACATTGTACGAGAGATGGCACAATAAGACCTTGTCTTTCCACCTTATGATGGGAGAGGCGATAGTGACCTTGGAGGATGTGTGGCAGATATTATGGTTGTCTATCCATAGTGATCATGTGATCTACGATCCTAATGCCGAATTTGGTGATTTCTTAGAGGTGATGGATATGGACCAGATTGTGGTGGTCACCTCATAGATAGATTTAGAGACATACATAGGTCATGTGCCTACTTTTCAATTGATTTTTTTCCATCATTTCAAGTTCGGTGGCTCTAGAGATACGCAGCCTATTTTTCAGTCCAGAATGGGGTTTACCTTGGTAGCGAATGCTACATAGGAGGAATTTGTTTGCTTGGGGGACCATTATGCTAGCCTCCTTATACCATGATCTTCATGATTTTGTTTACTTTGATGGGAGAGTTCTCAATGTAGGTTTTAGTCTTCTTCATATATGGGCATGGGAGCACATTTCAGTGCTTTGGCCAATTTTATAGGTAGTGGATGTGGATCCAGATGATCATGTCATCTAGCAATGCTGAGGTGCCATTACACTTAGGCACACAAGAAAGATTGGGCTCCTCTACTAGAGATGGGTGATTGATGATATGACTTTGTTCCAGTGGTGGCCATGGCTTTAGATGCCACCATGGTTCGATGATGTACAATAGATTTAATTTTCCAGGTAGACCTGATATATGTAAGTTCAATAGCATACCATGGTTGAGCGGTACCTTCTTGACAAAGTGGCTAGATAGTTTGGTGATGTAAATGATAGGCTCGACAATGCATACATGGTGATTTTTGCTTGATCTGCTAGAGAGGTTCCTACCTAGGGACCCACAATTTTGGTACCAAAGGCCATTGAAATTTTTCACTGGTTGGTCACCCAGCCTTGGGCATATGATTAGGGATAGGCAAATGGATGGATGATGCTCATGTAGGATGCATAGTTTTTCCACCACGGTGACTCACAGATCCAACAGGGACTCCTCCTAGAGGGAGGCCACAAGGAAGAGATTTCAGGGACAAGGGATAGGGAGGTTAGGATGGCTATGCTAGAAAGGTTCTGGTGGCTCCTCTAGTTAGACAATAGCCTCCTCAGCAACCTCCAATAGTGCAATAGTAGCTAGTTCCACCACCACTGTTGGATGCTAGAGATGCACAGATACAACAACTACAATATTAGGTGCAAGCTTTGAGAGGTGAGCAAGATCAGGGCCGCCAATATATTTTGGTTGTGATTGTTGAGCGAGACTAGGCTTGGTAGTAGGTGGTTGCAATGATAGCTGAGAGAGATGTGACACTTTAGAGAGTTCAAGTTGTTACTGGGGAGAGAGACCACGAGGTTTCTAGACAATAGTAGATAGAGACTATGGTGTCATCCACACACAGTCAAACTATTTTGGATAGATTGTATCAAGAGGCTATTACGGAGATTGTGTATTACAAGAATCATTACCTTAAAAAAAATTCGGCGACTCTTTGATAGCCTAAGCGACAAGCTAGAGAGGGTAGCAACCACCAAGGCTAGAATTTTTTATTTACAAATAAATTTTAATTTTTCCCCATTCTTTATACTGATATACATTCATGGTCTCCTTTTCGATAGCCTCATGGATATTATACTTTTGATCAATATACATACATTGATCCAAATTTTGTACCATAACACATCTTTTGATATATATATATGATACAAATACAGATGATTCATGCTATGATGTGTTGATTTTATTTCATGTATGGATGAATATGATGGATGCTTATGCAAGATCATGTATGGATGCATTTACTATTATTCCTATGTGATATGTGATGATATGATATGGATGGATGCAATGTTTATTTTTTTCATTATCGTTTCATGATATGATATGGATGTTTATGATATCCAAATGGTATGGATGCAAATGATATGGATGCTTTCTTTTTTTGTATATTTTCTATGCATGTTATGATGATGAATGCAAATGAATGTAAATGCTTATGATATGCAATGATTTAAGATGCTCAAAATAACAAATATATATTATTCATCATAACTCAAATGAAAATGCAAGATGTATGATGTGATATTCAAATCATTATGCTAATGGATGCTTTATGATTATGAGATATATTCATGTTGATGGTTTGTGGATGCAGGGTGGATGCATTGATGATGTTTTTAAGTGTCATGATAGCAGGTTAGCCCAGAGAGAAGATAGAAGAATAAAGAATGAATAACTATTGTCGATGATGATTGCTTCAAAATATCCAACAAGTCCATGACCATTGAGACTTGATTAGAGATGGTGATGAGACAATGCAAAAGAATGCAGAATGAAATGCAAGATAGGTGCTCATAGTTCGGGATTGGTATTTTTTGTCGTTCCTTATTGTTTGATATAACACATAGACACAATGCATCAAGGTATTGATAACCAAGATGACGTTGTATCTAGTGTAATGGAATTTGACTCGACAAGAAGATAGGATAGTTCTTGTTCACACCTTGAAATACGAAAACGTCATTTGAATGTAAGTTAGAAGTTTAGAACATATTGGACCAAAGCATACAAAATTGTCAACAACATACTCCAAATGACCTTCCAACACACAAATAAGAAAGTACGCACCAAGATTATTTTACAAGAGTATCCACAAACACAAAAAAATGAAAGATAATGATCGATGTCCCATTCCTTTCTCTCTAAAATATTTTAGACAGACATCATCAAGAGGTCCTTGGAATGGGTCATTAAGATAAATCATAAGAAAAAGATCAAAGACAAACATTCAGTGTTATCTATAGCTCCTACCTAGTTTAAGTTTAGCTCAGGTGATATCTGATAATGATGCCCGTTGTAGGAAGGATACATTCTAGGAAATGTTGATCAAATGGTTGTTTGATGTTAGGATGATGATGCTAAAATGTGTTATTTCTATAAATCTCACCAATGCATTTACGTACGATTTTAAACTTGATATTTTGACTTTTGAGTTCGTACTTCACAACTTGTCATGTTCGTTTTCTACTTGTTTCACCAAAGGGTGAAGGTGACGATCACTTATTATGGGTGAAAGTGAGATGGGATGGGTGAAATTTTGAATTTTTTGGAATATTTGATTATTTTTGGTGTTTTGAAATGTTTTGAGGTTGTTTTTGGTCTTTTCAAAATTTTATACGAATGTTTAGGTTTTTTCGGTTATTTGAGGCTTTTTAGGGTTTTTTGTACATTTTCTATTATTTTTGTGTTTTCTATTTTCCAAATATTTTAGTGTTTTTTCGAGATATTTGGATGTTTTTGGGTTTGTTAGATATTTGGATGTTTTGGGGTTTTTGAAATATTTGGATGTTTTTGGATTTTCTAAGATATTTGGATGTTTTGGGGTTTTTTGAATTTTTGAGTTTCGACCAAGAACCTAACCTAGGAGTCTCGAGGTCTGATCAAATATTAACCTTGCCTATGTTATACATGCAGAGACCACGTAGTTCGACTGAATCGACCCACTAACAAGACAAAGATATGAACTGACTAGAGATGATAGCTAATTACAATGGACCACTAAAGGACTGACCTAAGGTGTCTTGGGGGTACATCAATGATGGCCTTGCCTATGTTCAAGCTCAGAGACAACGTAGTTCAACACAAGGCATTATTTTTATTTATTTTTGGATTTTTGATGTTTTCCAGATGTTTTGGATTTTGCCTTTCAATTTTTTGAATGTTTTGGATTTTCGTTGTATAAGATTTTGAAAATGTTTTGGATTTTTTGGATAATATTTTATGAATGCTTTTGGTTTTTTTTTTGATAAAATGTCCCATGACCTCAAGATATACAGGAACTCGATGATGACACGTAACGAAGTGCCCCTAGTGTGATATTTTAGCCTACTTTGATAAAGGTAGGACAAACTGACCTTGGAATATGCCAAGTAGCACTTAAAGATTTTATGATACCATATAGTGATTAGCCATGATAAGGACACGAATGGGAGATGAATGGTGATGCAAAGAATCATAGGTCAAAAGAGCCAAATATTAGATGAAGATACCTTATTTATGCAAGGCACCTATTTTCTAGGTTTTCACCAAGGTACTTGCCTAAAGTGCCACTGAAGTGGTTTTCACCAAAGGATGACTTTTTTCATTACTTTTTCAATCCTTTTTCTCATATTTTTGCTATCATTTTTTGACTTTTTTGCATTTTTTGATTTACACCCCTCATGTTTAGGCATAAAACCTTTTGAGGTGCAAGCTATTGACTGGCTCATGCAAGGGTTCACCTTCAGGGTTTGATAGTTGGTATGATCTTGATCTGTAGCTTGTTGTGATGACAAAGGGACCCAACCAATTAGGCTCAAACTTTCCTTTGTTGTCCTGATCTGGAAGGTTCTTCTGATTTTTCTTTAAGACAAGATCCCCTACCTAGAATGATCGACATTTGATTCTCTTGTTATAGATATGTTTCATTCAGTTTTGATATACTTGCAAATAATTAAGGGTGTCAAGATGATATTCATCTAAAAATTATAGCTCATTGAGTTGAGACACTCTATATTCTTCCCCAATTACCAGATTCTTTAGTGATACCTACAATGATGGGAGCTCAACCTCAATAGGAAAGATGGATTCTAATCCATAGACCAAGGAAAAAGGGGTTTCTCATGTAGGTGTGTGAATATTAGCTCGATAAGCCCAAAGAGTGAGATTTAGCTACATATGCCAGTCACGACCAACTTCCTTAACTATTTTCTTTAGGATTTTTAGGATAATTTTTTTTTTTTCTTCTACTTGGCCATTTCCTTGGGGATAGTATGGTGTGGAGAATCGGTGTTGGATATTGAATCTCTGACACAAATCTTTCACATCCTAATTTTTGAATGGGGTTCCATTGTTTTATATGAGGGTTTGTGGTATACCATAACGACAAATTAGGTAATTCAGGATAAACTTGGCTATTTCCTTCCCCATTATGTAGGTCATAGGAATGGCTTCAACCAACTTATTAAAGTACTTAGTGGTGGTTATGATAAAATTATGGTCTTTGGATGAGGTTGGAGTGATTTTTCCTATGAGTTCAGGTCCCCACTATGAAAATGGCCATGGTGTGATCATTGGTTGCAATTTTTGAGTTGGAGCATGAATCAGATCCCCATGTTGTTGACATTGGATGCATTTTTGTACATACTGATCAACTTCTTTTTCCATGGTTGGCCAATAGTACCCCATCCTCAATAGTTTCTTAGCTAAAGTCATAACGATAGAATGGGACCCACATATGCCATCGTGCACTTATATTAAGGCAGTTAATGCTTTGTCTTGGTTAAGACATCATAGTAATGTCCCTTCGATGCTTTGATGGTAAAGGGTATCACCTAGGATTACAAATTGGGATGCCCTTTTGACAAAGGTCTTTTTAAGGTTTGGGGTGATATTTGATGGAAGGGTCCCTCTATCAAGGTAAGTAAATATGTCATGGTACCAAGGGGATCCATGACCAACAATGACACACATGAATTTAGATTCAAGGATTTCAAAAGTTGGTATGAGAATTTGTTCTACCAAGAATTCACATTCAATAATGTTGTTTAGCATGTCCAATAGTGATCCAATTGTTGCCATGGTGTCTATTGCTCTACTATTCATGTGAGGAATCTTCTCAAAAGTTATGTCTATCAAAATATCTTTGAGATTCTCCACCATCTTCCTGTAAGGAGTGAGTTTTTCATCTTGGTTTGATATTCATCATTGACTTTGTTGATAACCAACTATGAGTCTCCATAGAATTTCATCTCTTGCATCTGCCACTGAATCACTATCATGAGACCTATGACCAAGGCTTCATACTCAATAATTTTATTGTTAAACGGGAATGATAGTTTATAAGACTTTGGGATGCAATCACCTTGAGGGGTGATGAAAACAATGTCGGCTCCTAATCCATGTTGGGTGAACGATCCATCAAAGTACATCTTCCACTGAGCGATTAGGTTAATAAGGAACACTAATTCATTAGGGAGCTCAGATATTAATGGATTCTCATCATAGATAGGTGCTTCTAGTATCTGGTCTATGATTACTTTTCCTTTCATTTCCTTGTGCCCCACATACTCTATGTCAAACCCTATCAAGATCATTACCCATTTAGCCATTCGGCCTATGAGGGTTGCTTTGAATAAAATTTATTTTAATGGATCAATCTTTGCGATGAGCTTGATTTGGTGTGGCAACATGTAATGCCTAAAATTTTATGAAGAAAAAAATATTTCTAGGCTTGCTTTCTCAATGGGTGAATAGTTCATCTCATAGCCTACCAAGGTTCTGCAGATGTAGTATATGGCTCTTTTTTCTTTTTTCATCATGTTGTGCTAAAATAGATCCTAATGTTTCATGTGTTGTTGAGATGTATAGGATCAATGAATTTTTTGATATTAGTAGTATGAGCACTAGAATGTGAGTAGATAAGCCAAGAAGTATCCCTAATGTGACCTTGAACAGACACTTTTTTGGATTTAGTTGTAATTTTTATTCTTCAAGTCTGTCAAAGATAGGTCCTAAGACTTGTATATGCTCACTTCTCTTCTTTGATTTTTCCAAAAAATCATCTGCATAATCTTCAACTATTTTATGGATCATGTCATGAAATATGAGGATAATTTCTCTTTGATAGGTAGCTTCTGCATTCTTTAATCCAAAAGGCATCACATTCCAACAATAGGTTCCCCATGGACAAGTGAAGGCAGTTTTATGTTGATCTTCTTTGGTAATTATGATTTGATTGTACCCTGAAAATCCATCCATGAGTAACAACATTTCATGCCTAGCCATTAAATCCACAATGAGGTCAATGTTAGGAAGATGGAAATCATCCTTTTGACATTCCTTGTTTAGGTCCCTGAATTTAGTGCATATTCTAATGCCCCTAGTGGGTTTTGAGACTAGAACTAGGTTTGGAACCCACTCAGAATAGTCTATCGGTCTAATGAATCCAACGCCAAGAAAATTTTGTAGTTCCATTTTTACCAAGAGTGCTATCTGAGGGTGCGTCTTCCTTAATTTTTTCTTGATTGGTTTGGATTCAGGATAGATGGCCAGGTGATGTACAACCACTTATGGATCAAGGCCTGGAATATTTGTGTATGACAATGCAAAGTTAGCTCTTTTCTCCTTAAGGAATGCTGCAAGCTTCTTCTATTCTTTATCTAGCAAGGATTCAACATAGAAGGTGGTCTTAGGTTCTTATTTTGTTCCCACATTGACTAGCATAGCCCTATCTGCTAGTACTGTTGATTTTTCTGGATGTATTGCACTAAGGGGGAGATTGAATCCCCCATCCTTGGGTGCTTCAAGGAGGTTTTCAGTGTCAGATGCATCCTTTTAAATTATTATTTTAGGTTCAGAGAGTACCACCAGGTGGTTTGTACTCAAGGATCTACAAGTTAATTGCATTTCATTTATTTTTCTACTGAAGGATTCAATCATCTCCCCATAGTATGCTTCTATATCAAGATCTATGTCAAAGCTTGCTTTGTGATCTACCCATGGTAAGTTTTCTCAAAGTCCCATGAATTCTAAGATTTCTTCATCATTTTGGAATAAATCTAGAACCGGTGGTCCTCATTGGCCCATGTCAATGAGTTGCAGGTATACCATGAGTATTTCGGTTGATTGGTTGTTTGAGACAAAGGATGTTATGGATATCATGAAGAGGGTGTTATTATCAAATAGGTCACCCATATCAAGGGGGAAGTTATCTAAGGTAGTATCATTTGATGTAGGTGACCAAGAGGAAGCCTCAACTCATTTAGTAGAAATACCTTTGACAATAAGTGTGACCTTGCTAGTAGTACAACCTAAACCAAGATTCTTTAGGCATTTCTTACGAACAATGGGTTCTAGTAAACCATTTTCATTCTATCCTAGCTTATCATTCTTGTTATACCCCATGCTCTAAATTAGTTGTAGGAATTTATTGTCATCTTCCATGGGAAGCAAAGGAACAATTCATTCATCTTGATAGAGTAATTTAGAGATATCTTGCTCATGGATGTCTTCTTGATTCAAATCTCCCCAATTGGTGAAGCTAGTAGCCGCCATTTTAATTATTTCTGGTTCTTTGGTGCTAGATGTTGGCTTCTCGTGGGTTTGAGGAGAAATTGGTAATTCTCCTAAGATAAAGGCTTATTTCAATATTTTGTAGCTTCCACAACCATCATCTTGAATTACTGCTTTGACATCGGGTATTCTTTTTACCACATGTTCCTATGATGCTAAGGTAGAGACTAAAGATGATGGGTTAACAAATGAGCTTGATGGTGTAGGTCATTCATCATTTTTGGGTATTTGTGGGATCTTGTAAAACTTAGCTTCAAGGCTCTTGCAATATTAGAAAGGCTCAGGATCTCCATGGATAGTGATTTATTTTCCTTTGAAAGTAAACTTCACACACTGATGGTAGGTTGAGGCTATGACTTTCAAAGCATGGATCCAAGGTCGACCAAGTAAAATTTTATAGGGAAGATCAATATCAAGTACTTGGAATGTAGTCTCTGCAATAAGAGGTCCTACTTAGTTAGGAAGTGTTATAATTCCTTGAGATACCCATTCTTGGTCATTGTATGCTCTGATGGTGGTACTCTTTGTCTTCTCAATAGTATATTTTGAATAGCTTAGATGCTTGATCGATTGTAGGGTACAAATGTTTAGACTGACAACTCCATCTACCAAGACTCTTTTGACCTTTTTTTATTAATGACCACCTCAAGGAGTAAAGCACGGTTATGGGATGGTTGTGAAGGTAAATCTTTTTCGGAGAAGGTAAGAAGATGGTTGGCGATATGCCCTACCATAGCTTGAAACTGATTGATATCAATGTTCTCGAGAAAAGATTACTCAGAATAGGCTTTTTCTAGTATTTCCCTATGCGCAAAAGATAATTTCAGGAGTTCCAAAATTGATATCTGAGTGGGGGTTTGTTTAAGTTGATCTACCAGATTGTACTTGCTAGGATTAGATGTGGCAAAGTGGTTTGTGTCTTAGATTGAGCTGGGGAAGCTCCTTGAATGGTTATTTTTCCATGTCGCGTGGTGACTATACATTCCATACTAGCTCCTTTGATGGTGACAACAGTGATAACACTATAATAGGAAGCAACAACATTGGAATAAGTATGTTGAATATTGGTGTAATCCTTAACTTTACCATTATTGTTAGCTTTGTTATGATCAGGCATAGGATTCTTGTATATTTTGAGATCTTGGTTTCTAGTGGGTACCTCCATAGATATGGTATCATTTTCTATGAGATCTTGGATGATATTCTTGTTTCATGCAATTTGTTGTTTTATGGCCCTTGATTTTATGAAAGTCACAAATATCATGATCATTTTACCAGGGTGGATTGTCTTGGGGTTCTTGGTAGTTTTCAAAGTTAGGAAGTGTTATCAAATTTGACTCTACCAATTTCTTCATTATTGTTTTGATAGGTTCTGATAACTTGTGTATTTTCATTTGGGACAGTTGTTCATGTTACCGGTTTTTCTTGGTTTCATGTTGTTGTTATTGATCTAATTGTTCTGAGGTGGTACCATTTGTTGTACAATTGGTTGAATATTAGCAGCTTGGTTATTTTTGGGTCTAGGATCACTTAGTATAATCTTGGCATCCACTACACCGTCATTCATTACACTTTTGTTTTTAGCCCATACACAAGGTTTCTCATTTGAACTAGTTGAAGGACGTTTTTCTTTGTAAGCTTGAGTATTTCCTTGTGAGATTAAGGCTCTTTCAATGTTAAGGGCTCTTGGAACAAGCTCATCATAAGATGTGATGCATTGTATTTTTAAGTGGAATGATAGATTTGGATCAAGGTTGGCTATAACTATTTCCACTTGTTGTTCATCAGGAAGAGGCCACTTGCTTTTACTAGCTCTTTGTCTCCATCGTTGTAATAAATTTGTGAAGGTTTCCCCTGGATTTTTTTTTAGAGTGTATAACTCTTCTAGACTAACATCCATGTCGAGATTGAAGGGGAAGTGATCAATGAATTGGTTAGTGATTTCTTGAAAATTATTGATACCAGGAGGTAAATGAGAAAACCAATCCATAGCAGGGCCTGTTAAACTTTGAGGGAAGAGGCATATTAGATATGAATCATTGTAAGCCACTTCCATACACATGGTGTTAAATTATTTGATGTATTCTAGAATAATTCATCTCCCTCTGTATTTTTCAAATTTGGGGATTTCAAACCTAGAAGGGAATGGTATCATTGCTATGTTTCGATCAAAAGGGTAAGGACACAAATTTTGTGTATGAGGTTTTCTTGGTCTTGCCCATGCAAAGGTCCTGCATTTCTTGTGAGAGTGCTTTTAATTGTGATGCTAGATCATCTTGCGGATTAGGTGTAGAAACATATGGTGGGATGAGAGATCAGGTATATGAGGTGTATGAAGGTGTGGGATTTTGTGCAAGTGATGAATATGTTCTTGGTGCATTTGGATTGATGATGTTTGTATGAGGAAAATAGGAACCCTTTTGCTATTGTTGGGCATACTATTGAGCTAGTAAGGCTTGTTGTTGAGCTTGTTGTTGTTGTTGCACCACTAGGGCTTGTTGTTTGGCCTACTATTGTAGTTTTTCTGAAATGGCTTGTTGTTGGGCTTGATGTTGTTTTTGTGCTACTAAGGATCCTTGATAGGATTCTTGTTGTTGATGTTGTGAAACTTGTTGTGCTACTAAATCTACTTGATGAGATTGTTGGGAGATGGTCACTTTTTTCTGTTGTTGTTGTTGAGCTAAGGCTGCTTGTTGAGTTGCTAGGGCTACTTGTTGAGCTTGTTATTGTTGTTGAGCTAAGGTTGCTTGTTGTGCTTGCTACTATTGTACAACTTGTTGCTAAGATTTTTGTGCTTGTTTTAAGGCTAAGGCATGTGCTTGCAATGTAGGATCAAGTGGTTGTTGAGACATCTATGAAGGATTAGGTATGTTGATGTTTTGAGTGATTAGTGGATTGGTAGTGAAAGGGGGAGGATTCCCTTAGTTTGACATTCCTTGAAATATGGTAGAATGAGGTGGAGGAATGTATGTTTGAGATCTTGATTGACTTGGTATAGGAAATGGAGTTGTTGGAAAAGATGATGTCATTAATTTTTTTAGGGGAAATGACACACTAGGACCTTGAGTCTATTGATTAAAAAGATTCCCTTGTCTTATGTATGGAGGATTGCCTTGTGTAAAATATGTAAACAAAGGATTTGTAATCATGGTAGTCCCAAGATTGATAGAACTTGTAACCAAGGGATTTCTTTGAGGTGGATTGATAGGAGATGATGTGGTAATGGTAGATAGGATGGATCAACCCACCAGAGGGTTAGATAAAGATGTCCTTAGTTACATTGAGGGTTGATTATTTGATATGATATTCACTTGCCCTTGTGTGTTGCTTTGAAATTTTTGATCTGTAGCACTTTGTGTGATGGTAGGTACACTTGTGGTACTCATATATGTGGATGAAGAAGGATGTCCCCGAAATATTGAAGTAGTGGTGGAATAGTGAATTTCAAGCAGATTGTTTAACTATTTTAGATCCTTGGGAATAGGAGGAGCACCAAAGGTAGGTCTCCAAATGGTGGTGGGAGGTGGAGGATTGGTTTCAAGAGTGCCTACAAGTCTATTACTTTTGAATGGTAAGGTGTGACCAAAATCTTTAGAAAGGTTGGTTGCAAGACTAGGTATGTAAGTTTGACTTAGCCCTTGTGATGGAATCATGAAATATTGGGTGAGATTTTGTGCTACAAATGTCAGAGAGATAGGAGCTACACTTTCAAAATATTGATGTTCTAAAAGTTCTTCTTTAGTGAGCTCAAATGTGTTGTTGGTAATGTCTTTGATTTTGTATACTCCTGAAAGAGATGATGGTTGAGGTGATGGTGTAACATGACTTCTAGGATCAAATTCTAAAGGATTTGGATCACTTGAGGTAAATGTAACTTTTCCTTTTTTCATGATTCTCTTGTGTGGCGATCTCATTTTTACCATAAACTTGGGGTCACTGATTGGAGAGTTGTGTTGAGATTTACGATGTTTAAACTCTCTTGTGGACTCAAATTTAGGTAAAATGGATTCCCTAAGTCTTTTTGGATCAATGATGATGATGGAAGATGAAAAGATGGGTGATATGGAAAGGGATCTTTGCAATCATTTTGGAACAACACTTTTGACTTAAGTTTGATGTTATGATAAATGATGATAATGAACTTGGAAATATTTAGGGTAGAATTGTGACCTTCAAGATAAAATCGTTCACAAATGATAACTATCTTAACTAAGTGCATGGAAAATGATACAGTTCAGATACAAAGTAGCTAAGGTAGCAAGTTGGTTTAAGGTTTTAAGTCCCAAAGTGTTGGTGTTTTTCAAAATTTTCAAAGATAGATGAGGTGAAGGATGAAATGTGATGAAGGGGTGGATGAGATGTTTGACCCAATGTTGACTTAGAATGAACCCATATTTTCCAATACCATGGTAATGAGAATGATGCTAGACCTCTAAAAAAATGTTTCAATCCTAAAGACTCAATCATCTTCTAGAAATCCTCTAGATATTCAAAAAGTTGAATGTTTTGGCTTGTGAAGAATGTGTATAGGTCAGGATTTCTTAGTATAGTGCATTCATAGAAATTTATCACCAATTTATTTATGTTTTTGTAGAGGGCCTCAATGCAGTTGTTGATTGTGTTTGTGCTACAATGTCAAAGTTTATGGTGATGACCAGTTGACTTTCGTTTGGGGTTCTTTAATTTATGTGAGATCATTTGAGATTTTGTTTTGATAAAGGCCAAGGTAGTTTCACTTTATGAACCTAAATTTTATGATAGAAGCTCAATATCATGGAAAAGACAAGGGTTTTGACCCCAAAAGAAAGCATATAATTTTGGACTATACCTTGAAGCATGTCTATAAAAGTTTTCTACTATCTTGTTTCTATTCTTGTGAATTTCCAAAATGTGTTTCTTGAAAGATTTTGGTTTAAGATGCTTGAGATTAGAATGTTGACCTATAGATATTGTTTTAGGGATCTTAATCTTGCATGAAATCATTAAAGAGGAAGAAGATTATTGCCACGCAAGAGGTGGTAACATGGTCCTTCTGGCCAAAATATCTTCTCTTCATTCTTCTTTATCCAAGATAGTTGCGGTAATTCTCCAATGATTGGATGTTCTTCTTGTTCCAAAAGTAAAGGTTCTCAAGCTAATGATAATATCAATTTGTTCTCCCTTAATGAAGTCAAAGTTTGGCTGAATTATAGCACCTGGAAGATCAAGTTGTTCAACGGGAGCAATTGGTCTCCAAATAGTCATGTGGGATTCATTTGTGTCCAATTTATCTTTGTTAGATGAATTGGTTTTACAAACACTTTTCTTTTGTTTATGTTTTCAAACTAGATGTTTATGTCAAGAACATCATAACTTTCACAATGTCCATTTTGTGAAAATCATGAGATTAAAGTCATAATTGCCTACGTTATCTTTGGTAAATATGGGTTTGAGATTAATGTCAAGATATTTAGAAATAACTAAGGATAAATGCTTAGGATAAGCAGCAATATCAAGGCTAACTCAAAAATTTCATATTTAAGCCAACTTGTTTGAAAATTTGGATAGTGAATGTTTTTTTTTGGATCATTTTGAAATCAAGCAAAGTGTTAAACTGACTCACAAGCATTACAAACCTAGGATAGAAATGGCAATATTTTTTGTATTCCCACTTGGATTTCTCCAATTGTGTTTATTCAAATAGATTATCAGAAGCTTGACCACACAGGCTCCCCCTTATAGTGCACTCGCTTCTCGAGTAGGCCAAGCTTCAAGTTCTTATGAATCTCTCATGAAATTTTTTTCATCTCTACTAATAATTGAAAATATGTGGGACAATTTCGAAGGTTTGACCTCCTGACATAAAAAAATATTAAGGATTTTTGGCTACTATGCAAGGGTTTGTAATAAGGGAATCCAATTCAGAGGACACAATGATAAACTCCCTCAAGAGGTCTCCTAACCCTTCGAACAAGGGCTTTACACATCATAAATATACTAGGGGAGAGCTATCATGTATCACCCTATTGATTGTAAACTTTCCTTGCAACCATAAATTTATATAGCGGTTCAGAAGATCCTGGCTTATGCTCATTACCACTTGGGTCATTCCCTTGGGGTGAGTACTTTTTCCCATCAAGGCAAGCCCTCTAAAGTTGAAAAATAGTGAATAAGTACATCCATAGTTCAATCATCTTTGTTTACATGCACAAAGAGAGAACACATGCCATGCCTTTTCTCATACTAGCATGGTTGTTCAATTTTAAACCCAAATTGAAAGGTGGAGGTGATTTTGCAATGTGATAGAGAATGTTTTTATTTCTCAAGATCACCTAATAGCACAAGAGAATTGCATACACATTCACTAGAAAATTTGAAAACCAAAAAACATAACAAACAATTGTCAATTTTATCCTTCAAAGCAATAATGAGTTAATTTTAAGCACCAATTAAAGGATAAGTTTGCCTTGTTCAATTTTAAACCCAATTGAAAGATGTGATGTGAGGGTTCATTTTTATCCAACTTTCAATGTTCATTTTAAAACCCAATGGAAAACTAGTGCATTGCCTAAAATTGAAAGCAAAAAAGCATGAAATTGGGTTCTAATTGTCCCAAAGCATTAAATGCTAGTTACAATTATAAAATGTTTAGATAGAAGAGAATCTCTTCAATTTCGCTCCATGATTTTAAACCTAAAAAACCCTAATAGTCTAACAATAAAACACATTTATACATTGATCAGTGATTAGATAATCAACATAAATTAAGTCACATGTCAAAAAACAAATGTGAAGTCGTCTCTTACTCTGGTCGAGTGTCACTACACGCAATGGCCTCACAATTTGAAATTTGGTCATTGATCTAGTAAAGTTGAGCATCGCTCTATAGTAAAACTAGTGAGCATGATTGCATCATTGTTTCGATGGGCGTCATTGTAAATGAATGTGTCACAGTTTCAAATTTGAAAGCGTCAATCTAGTGAAGTTGAGCGTTGTCATTTTTGTTCTACAATATTTTAAATTTAAATACGTGTCGCTATATTTAAATTGGTGTTATCCAATTAGATACATTTTTTTGTATTTAATTTCTTGGGCATCGCTATATGGCGATGCTATTGAGATAGCATCGTAGTTTGTGGTCTTAGAGTCGTTGTGACCTACAAAATAATATGAACATGAATTTCGAGCTAAAAAATAGTTAAATGATTAGTTTTCCCTCCTTCTAGCACCAAAATGTCGATGTGAGATTTACCGATATGGGCCTTATCATGCTTGATCCATGAAGAATCTAAGCATAACAAAGCCATGGGTAATCAAATCTCAACAAGATCAATCAATCAAAATTGAAAGTAGACATTTTATCAAGAAACCTAACATGCTAAATTTATGAAAGCTTTCTACTCTAATCTATTGAAATTTATCCTATTGTGGAATTGGTGTGGTGTTGATGTGGACCAACAACCCTTTCCCAATCCCATGATAATGAGCTTGTTTCATTCAATCTATGGAAGAGAATCGATGAAACCATGATGTTTGATGTGTGAAAACCTAGATTATGCTAAAAACGAACATGATGCAAGCTAGGTTACCATGATTTTATGATAAAGATTCACTAATTATGATATTGCTAAGCCAATATAAGCTAAAGCTATGCTAAAAGATGAAACCCTAATTAAGATGAAATCTAAGATGGATGCATGGAAGCCATTAATGGATAATATAATATTTTATGCTATTTAAATTAACTGAAAATAAGCTAAATGTGTGTAAATTGAGAGTATGGATGTGAGTGAATTTAACAACATAGTTTTTCTCTGAATGATTCATGTCATTTGTCTCCAAATAGTCATCTATTTATAGGAGATAAAATGAAGAATGAGTGGTTGAGATCAAAAAGCTTAATCAACGACTGGGGATGAAGGAGATGAGGAGACATGGATCAAGGAAATGATCAAGGGTTCACATTTCCTCAAACAAACACACTTTTGACCTGCTCACACAGGTCAAAGGTGACTTGCTTAAGATGTTGAAGGGATAACTTGTTTTTCAAGAAAATTGAATTGATTGGAGGAGAGGGAATATTCCTTAGAATATTCCATTGGATGAAGATAAAGGTGAATTTATAAATTAAAACAAAGTTCTAATTTTGCAAAAAAAGATAAAGAATATTTCATAGGAATATTCCCTTGATTAGAATAAAATTAGTTTAATTTCTAATTAAACAAGGTTGAATTTATGCAATTAGGGATTAGAGGAATTAGAGATATTTATTAAATTAAATGATTTAATAAATAGGGGAGGGGTGAAATGATATTTAATTAAATAAGATGACTTAGGAGATTAAATTAAATATTTTGATTATTTAATTTAATAGGATGAAGTGCTAATGCAAAAAGAGGTGAATTAACCTGATTTAATTAATTAGGCTAATGGATGAAAATGATGCAATTAATTAATTATCTAAAATAATTGAATTAATCAATCGAAAGGAGGATGGATAAAGAGGAAATGATGTTAATAAACCTATTTCAATTGCATGACATAAATTAGGACATTTTTCAATGTCTACAACTAAAAATGACTTCACTCCATGAATTTAGTCCCATCCATTATCCATTAGTGCTTAAAGTTTCCACTTAGAAATGAAAGATTCATTGTGAACCATAGTGGCTTTAGACCTCCATATTCTCATGGAAATTTTTCCTTAGACTATTTTTTGGCCTAAGCCATGGAACCTATAAGACCTAGTGAGGACTTCCTTTTTCTAAATCCTACCAAAATTTTAAAGAAAAATGCATAGCCAAGCTATCCCTTAAAAAAAATCTTCCACCTTCAATCGAACCTTCACCCCTTGAAGAAAATAATATTGAACTTAAATCCCTTCCGACTAACAAATACCCATCCATCAAAAATCCCTTACCTATTTCCTACAAAAGGCCAAGAGAAATCCAAACAAGTCCTAATCCACCTCCTAAGAAAATTTATAAAGCCAAAGAGAAAGTGGTTGAACAACCTTCCATGGTTTCTTCTAGTCTTCCCTCACAAGAAGAAAAGGATCCTATGGTTGACCAATCCGCTCCTACATAAACACAACTTGAAAATTGTAATAAAAGAAACAAAAATTCTATAGGGTGTAGGTGTGGACATCGTACTATTGTTTGAAATATGAATGAAGAGATCAACATAGAAAATCAAAATCGAAACCTAACAAAAGCAATAAACAATGATCCTCTTCCATTACCAAAATTAACAAATCCTATATCTCCAAGACAATAAGGAACAACATCTTCTATGGATATTATCATTCATCCTCTTCTTGTGGTTAACTTGGATGACGATGAAGAAACCACTAAAATTGACTAGCAATTGCATAATGAGTTAAATTTTCTATTTTCCACTTCTATGAGCTTAGATGATAACAACCATGATGATCCTCCTGAATCAAGTGATGCACCACTTGTTGAACCTAGTGAATCTCCTAGTACAACACTTGATGTTGTTCCTCTCGCTAGTGATCTGCATTATGCATATATTGAACAAGACTGGGATACAAATGACCTATTGGATGGTTGACTAACATGTGCCTTACTATTCTTTCACATTATTTCCTTTTCTTTTGGTTGATTTCATGTGTTTAATGTGATCCCCCATGACATCTTGTTTTATGTTCTCTCTCTCTCTTTGTGCATTCCTCTATTTGTACATGCATTCTTCTATATATCTTAAGTTCTTGCCTTTTCATTGTTTTTTACCTTTCATTTGCATTTTTGTCTTGTGTTTTCCTTTTGGGGATGACGTAAGGTGTCAAGATGCCCTATGTCTCTTCCATGTTGAACCAAAATATTTTTCATTATCTTTTCTTTTCCTTTCATGCTTGTCTCGTTTTTTCCTTTATGGGATGACATAAGGCATCGAGACACCCTATGTCTCTTCCATGTTGACCCAAAAAAATTTATTTGTTTTTTCTCTCTTGTATTTTGGGGAATGATGACAGTTTTGAGCTCTCTAATATCATTGCAACAAAGACATATACTAACCCTGAATCCATAGATCCCTTATGTGTTTTTTCATGGCAACCCTCTTTTCTATTTTCTTTTGCATGTTTGTCTAATTTAAAGTAATTTCTCATAGCATGGTATTTAGCAATTTATTTAAAGTGGGGCCATACATTGGCATTATCTTGGCATTATTTTGGAATTATTTCATGTTTCTTGATGTTGGTTTCTTACTTTATGCGATGTGTTTTTCTCTTTGTGGTGACATTGGGAGTAATTTCCTTCAAGAGCTTGATCTATCTTAGCATATTACATACCTCTTAGTGGTGATGTGACACACTGCAATCCCTAAGTTATGAATATTTTATCCTTTGATTCATCCCCTATTGGAGACATTAGGAACAATGTCCCCTAAGATTAAGACATCACATAAACTAAGAAAAACTCCTTCGAACATCCCTCTTTCTTATTGTATGGCATCTATGTACCTTATTCAAATCATGGAGGTATGACTTTGATATGGTTTCCTAGGGCTCACCTAGTGAACAAATAGCTTCACTAGCCCTTATGAGTGTGAAATTTCTTTTTGTACATTATTAAAGTCATGGAGGCATGGATTTGATATGGTTTCTTGGGGCTCACCTAGTGAACAACTAGCTTCACTAGCCCTTGTGAGTGTGCATTTTTATTTTTCTCCTTATCATAGTCAAGGGGGTATGACTTTGATATGGACCTCTTGGGGCTCACCTAGTAGATAACTAGCTTCACTAGCCCTTGTGAGCATTCGTTTTTGTTTGCATAGTGGACATCGTGTTTCACTTGTAAACCTTTTTGGATAAACAACTTAGACCCGGTCCATAGTGCATTGGACAACTAGTCAAAGCTTGAGCTGTTGCATTTTTTTCTTTTTCCATTTTCTATCTTTGATGGTGTATGTTTGTGATCTAGTTATGGCTTCATATATCATCCGCAAGCGTGTTCCTTTGTGCCTATGTTCATCTGTCATAGGATCTTGATCTTGGGGGCTTGGCCACTCTCTTGGTTATTTTCATCCTATCTTACTAGCATTTGTACATTTGAACCCCTCTTTTTTGTGTGGTTGGCTACTTTAGTGTGAGTTTGAAGAATGTTCACCCTCTCACTAAGGTGGGGGCTAAATGTAGTGAAATAAAATGCATACCCTTGCATTTTCACACTTGTTTGGGCCTTCATTTCTTTATTTATCTTTATTTATTTCGATAATTGGTCCTATTTTGCATCCACGAGCCTAATAAATTACATCTTTTATAGCTAATCCCAAAAAAATCAAAGGATAAATGATAATTTAATGATTCTGACTGTGTGTCATTGATTTTTGGGTTGGGACTAAGATGACACCTAGGGTATCTTTGTCCCCCAAAGGCCTTGGGACCCTAATTTCAAAGGCACCTTAAATGGGCCCATTTTTGGAGTCTATGCCCTGAGTTTCAAGCCTCGGGGCTAAGATGCCACCTAGGGCATCTTAGTCCCCCTCTCAAGTTATTTTATAGGATTTAATTTCAAATCTTGGAAAGATTTAGCTTGCTTTAATTAATGAATTCATATGTCGACTTGTTGTGGTGCAATTTCAAGATATTAAGCATGGATAAGTATAAATACAAGGTTCATTCATTCATTTTCATCCTAGAAACTTGAGTATTCATTCCTAATAGCATACTTGAGTTCATAAGATCATTCAAGAGAAAATCATCAAGCATTTGGATCCATCATCAAGATTCAAGCATAATGTCAAAGATATTCTTGGATCATGTGTGTTTTTGAGCTAACATTTGTGATGCAGGGTTTTGATTCAAGTAAACAATTCAAGTCAAGATCTATCAAGCATTCACTCAAGTCAAGATCCACATTCAAGCTAGCAACTTCATACAAGTTTGTAGACTTCATAACAAGGGTTTGGTGAGTTGCAACATAGAACTTTGTTCATTCATAATTTCCCTCCATTATTTCATTTCATTCCAAGGTTTAATTACCAACAAGGGGTTTGACCAAGGTAAACCCCCATTTACTAAAAACCAACAATTTTTTCCTCTCTAGCATGTTTATGTTTGCATATTTAGGTTGAAGGCTTGAAGATCATTTGAAGTGCAAATTTGCAAAGTTTAAAAGTTGCATAGAAAAGTTGTCAACTTCACGAAAATTCACCTACATCCCAAATCTGGAAGTTTCAGGACCTGAGATTTGAGAAGAAGGAAGTGAAAACATTGATCCTCAAGATCACATTCAAAGATTTCAAAAATTCAGATCAGGACTAAGCAACAGTAAGGGTGTCTTAATCCTCCCAAGGGCATTTTTCAAAGATTCTTTTGAATCTTGTTCCAACATCTGAAGATTTTGCATTTCCCTTAAAAAATAACAATGGGACTAAGACAATAGTAAGGGTGTCTTAGTCCTCCCTGAAATATTTTGATAGAATTTTTGCATTTCCAGAATCCTCATCACATTTAAATACTTCTCAGGTACACACATCCTAACTTACTGTTGCATAATTTTGTCATCTGCATTAATCATTTGGCTTGCATTACTATGTTTTGTGAGTTAAATGTTAAGTTGTCTTTTCCAAGATTTTCCTTGGTAGTGAACCCTTCAAAACCTAAAAGAACCCCCCTAGGTCTTCCTTGTTGTGAATTGACTCGCCTTTGGGTTGATAATCAATCCAATTTAGGATCCTAGGGCATTATTGAACGACAATTGGAGAAGAGTGGTGTTCTATGATCTATGCCATAAATCACTCCCCCACTTTTCACCATTGTTCACTTATAAGTGTGTTCCATCATCTGCAACACCTCCATTCGCTTTTCCTCTCATCAACTTTCAAAAAACCAATCCTCTAATCACTAGTGATTTTTTTAGTGGCCAATATTTGCCAATTGGTTAATAGTTGAAATTTGGGAATCAAAATTTGGCTAATAGTTGAAGCTATAATATGACCTAGATCATCACATTTTTATAAAATTTAATTTTAGTCTTATTTAAATTTCCAAAGAAGTTATTTTATTAAAAAAATTAACTCAAAATTTTTCCACAATATTCGATACATGATTAGATTAGATTCACCTAAATTTTATAAGTTACAGTAGAAATCTACATTAATTCACCAATAGTATATCATAATTATTAGTTGCTTTAGGGACATATTTCTAATATTTAGTTGCCATAATTGATTTAAAATATAATCTAATGGCCATCATTGTATTCCATGAGGTAAAATGTAACTACAATCTGTAATGCTCATGGGGCTCAAAATTGCTTTTGGATTGTTGATCTCAGTGGAGATCAACAATCCAAAAGCAATTTTGGTCCCCATGAGAATTATAGATCACAAGTACATTTAACCTCACAGAATACAACAAGGGCCATTAGATTATATTTTAAATCAATGAGATCAATTATCCAAAAGCAATTTTGGGCTCCATGAGAACTACAAATCATGGGTACATTTTACCTCATGGAATACAATGAGGGTTGTTAGATTACATTTTAAATCAATGGTGGAAACTACATATTATAGAGTCTACCCCTTAAACCCATTGATCATTCCCACCATTGGGACCTTACTTTTCCACAAAAAATATTTTTTTCGAAATGAAAGGATTTTTCATAATAATTAATACATTTTCCTAATATTTTTCAAGATTCGCCAAGGTTTTTAACAAAATTTTAGTAATGTAAATAAAATCACCAATAACATTAATATTTTTTCAAAAAGGAAATATTTGTTAACAGAAATTAATATTTTTTCCAAAAAAATGAAAGATTCACTAGGATTATATATATATATATATAAGGGGGTTTCTTAAAATTATCACTGCCAATCACTAATAATAGTCCTACACACTCCACAAATTCTCAAAACCTGTCACCAAATGATCCTATCATAAACCAACTTTTGCAAAACATGTCCTCATTGCAACAGAATAATTCAAACATGATCCAAACTCAATCTCATTCAAATCCTCCAACATATATATTACATGTAGTACATTATCATTTTTCATATTAAAAATGCATATTCCACAAAACTTTGAGATACAACTCTTTGATAATTATACTGGCAAAGAAGATCGCAATAATCTCATATCAGCATTTACTACTTTATGTAGTGATTTCATTTTCAAGGATGCTCTCTTAGCTAAAATATTTTCTCAATCATTAAAATACATGGCCTTGGAATGGTTTTTTTCATTACCTAATAATTCAGATTCTTTCTCGCAAATTTTTAATGAATTCCTCCAAAATTTTCAAGCAAACATTGGGCCTCAAGTTACGTTAGCTGATTTGGTCCATTGTAAACAAGGACCTAAGGAAAAAGTGACCGATTTTATAGGGTGATATCAATCTCCTTTTTCTCAAATTTTATATTCCCTCCCTGATGCTGATATACAAAGAATCTATTTAGGAAATTTACAATCAAACATTCAAGACAAGACCTTATTAATGATATATCCTTCTTTCACATATTTATGCACGAATCCTTGTGATTATCAAATTTTGGTTATCCAATATGATTTTTCACCTTCATAGGCTCCTAATAGTCAATATGAAGTTGTTCCTCAATCTAATTATCAATCATTTAAAAATTAAAATAAAATAATCAAAATAAATTATCCTCCATCTTCTAATAACATTCACTCATAAGTTCCTACTATGTCTACAACACCTTATCAATTTAAACCAAGAGAGACAATTTTCACAATTTCCCAACTCTCTTCATGCTGTTATGTTGCAATTGCTTAATAGTAATATGATTCAACTTCCTCCTATTCATCCCATTGATACCTTCCAAGCCTTTACCTCCTCACTTGAATGTAATTATTTTTTCAATATCATAGTACACTTGGACATGATATAAAAATATGTATGCATCTTAAGCACCAAGTGTAATACCTCATGGATTCTAATATCATCTAGTTAACTAGTGTAAATGATAAAGGGAATAAATTAGTTGCACCACCTAATAAAAAATTGTAAATATTTACCAATACATTACCAAGTCATTCAACTAACCTTGTCGAACAAATTAATCATGAAATAAATGATAATATACCTAATATGGTTAATACAGTTGGTGTTCATCCTCACTAAGACCAGGATAATCTCTTACTTGATATCACTTTTACACATATTGATACTTCTATACATGCACCTGATGATCCTCTCTACATTACTAATGGAATTAATGATAAACCCACATGGGGAATACTCATTGATCTGGTATGTTTAGTGAATGTGATCATTGAAGATTTTATTTATGTACATGAACTATATCAATAAAATTATGAAAAATCAGAAGTTTCACTAAATCTCATGATGGTTATACTCACCTTATTATTGGTTCTTTAATCATCCCAATTCAAGTTGGACCTAAAAAATTGTATATTGTATTTACCATAATCCCAACCTTGAATCAAATTCGTGTGAAGTTAGGTCATTGATGGCTTACCTCCATGAGTGGTTCCCCTAGTTATTCATAAATGTCTCAAATTCCCATTTGAAGGACAAATACATACTATTTATCATAATGGGTTGTAACCTTTGGCTCTTCATAGAAGTTTCTCCCTCGATTAATTTTGGCCTCAACCATCCCAACCCACTCAACCTCATGAATATTTTCTATTTTTATCATATAAAATTTTTAATTTCTTATCATATAGCTCAATATTTATCCCTTACCAATATCTCGCCTGATGCTCCCCAGTCTCTAGTGGCTATGATGGTTGTTCCTCCTACTCCACAGGTAGTGAACGAACCTTGACCCAAACTAGGTATTCTTCCTTGACCCTAATAATCTAGCATCTATTTCCTAGTTCTTTCTTCACCATCTTATCAAGGATCACAAGACAACCATTTGGCAAGGCCTTTAGGGATTAATTTTATGCCTCTTAAAGAAAATAAATCCTTTGTGAAAAAACCTAAAACCCCTTTGGATTCCCAACCTTCGATAGTTCGTTCAGTTCATCTTAAAAAGGAATAAAAGGGATAAATATTGGAGAACAACCTAATTCCTTCTTAACAAGATGAAGCTTGTGCAAGACTAAATAGAAATGCCATGATAAAAAATCCTCACCTAATTACCTCCCATCCATACAACCAAATTCCAATGAGATACCTCCCACCCATCCATCCTCATAATCACTCCACTCCACCTCACTCACCAAATCATGAAGTCAAAATTTATCTTTCCCAACCAAGCCAAAGACTCAAAATATCACCTCCCTCTTCATTGCCTAGTCCAAAAATAACTCAAATGGTTGATAGTGTTGGTGATCATGCTAGTGGTACTAGTGTACAATCTATTGTGGTATATTTTGATACTGATTCAAAAGATAAAATGAAAGAACAAAAAGATGATCATAATGACTTATCGCTTATGTTTGTAAAATAAATGAATTTAGATGGGGACAACCATGATGATCCTCCTTTAGTGAGTGACCCAAAACATGTTGAACCTGGTACCTTTCCTTGTAATGCACTAAATTTAGTTCATTTAGCTTATTTTACACATTCTATTTATGATGAGCAATATCAGGATGCAAATGGTTTACTATAGATCGGCTTGCATGTGTAGTACCCTCTGTATCTTTGTGTTTTTTCTTGCATGCGATGTGATTTCCCAGTAATATGTTACTTGGAATGTATTTTTGTTTTTTGTTTTTTCTTGGATGACCCTCAATGTTCACGTTGGCATAAGGATACAAAGAGAACGAATGTGTCATAACATCCCTCTATTTTTATTTGCATTCCTCTTTATGTTGTAAATGTCTTTATTTTGTTTGTTTTTGGAATGATGCAAAGTGTTGTAAATTTAAGTCTCTTCCATGTTGACCAAAGAGCCTTTTTATCTTGTATTCCTTGTGTTTGTAGTTTCACAAGTATTTCGGGAATGATTTCAATTCAAAGAATAATCATATTATACATTATCTCTTGTCTATATTGACCCCAAATCTTTGGATCCCTCATGCACTATTTTGTCTTGTCAATGATATGGCTTTCCTTTGGGGGAAACTTGTTGTCATGAGTCATATTTTTGGGGAACATATCACTTGGCCTAGGGTTTCCCAATAATCTTTCATTCCCATCATTTTGCAAATATCACCTTGTTCTACCTTAAAGGAAATTTCTCTTGGTTGGCGTTAGCAATTACTTTAAGGTGGGGGAATATATTCCATTATGTGTTTCACCTTGCTCACACAGTATGAACTCGATGATGCTTTCATGGAATATTGATCATATTTGTAGTGCTTTTATCACAATTATTTGGAAAATATAATTTTTTCTTATGATTCTTGGTATGGTTGACATCATAACTCACCTAGTGAATATAGGAGTTCAGTAACCCTTGTGTGTTTTTCATTTTCTACCTTTGTTAAAACTTGCCTAGTGAATATTAGACTTCATTCACCTATGTTGTTTCTTATCAAGATCACCTAGTGAATACCAAACTTCACTAGTTTTTGATGCATTTATCTATTCATGGGTCACCTAGCAAATATCAGACTTTACTAGCTTGTAATTTATGGATATCTTATGGTATGGATCCTAGTAGAAATCTATGGATCGTGTTACTCGATGATGTCATACCCTTTTTTTTGCATCATTTTTCCATTGCTTTCCATTATGTTTTTTTAATGTTTTATTTGGGTCTTCATTGTGTACACTTTGTGTTTGATTATCATGTATCTTTTGTTGCATTGCATATTATATATGTGTGTGTTATTTTATCTTGACATTTTTTTTTGGTAGGATCTTGAGTCTGGGAGCTAGTGCATCCCTTAGTTCAGTGTCATCTTACCTCATCAATTTTTTGATGGAAGAACCCTTCTTGGGTTCTTCTTACTTTAGTTTGAGTATAAGCATTATTTCATACTCACTAAAGTGGGGGCTAATTTTAGTGTCGTAAATTGTCACCCTTGATAATTTCACACTATGTTTGGCTCCCCCTCAAGTACTTGGACCTAATTATGCTTATTATTTATGTATTTTATTACCATCTTTGAAATATCAAATTAATTTTTGAAATTAAAAGTAATTATTTATTTGGCAGTTACTCAAAAATCAAAATAGGTCCAAACAAGGGTACCCTCACCCTTATTTGCCCTATTTTGGTCCAAAATTTAATATTTATTGTTGGCATTAATATGTATGCAAATTTAAAATCATTTTTTGGCCTTTCAAAACAATTAATGCCAAAAATGTTGAAATACAAATAAATTAAATCTTTTTTCACCATTTAAACACTTA
Source organism: Sequoiadendron giganteum (assembly GCA_007115665.2). NCBI lineage: Eukaryota > Viridiplantae > Streptophyta > Pinopsida > Cupressales > Cupressaceae > Sequoiadendron > Sequoiadendron giganteum. Next base: position 330,132,345 of record CM021104.1, on the reverse strand, counting down.
GGAAATCTAAGTGATTTGAATATCAATTGAGCATCCTAAGAGGAAATCTAAGAGAAAAATAAGGAACATTTTTACAACACTTTCACCATTAAATATTATGTTTGCAATGCATCATCAAATCCATCTTTAAGAATAAGTTAGATGTTTCATGTTTATTATCATTGTGGGTACTAAAATTTTCATGACCTTCAATAATCCATCAAGTTCTTGTATGAGATGCAATAAATTACCTCAATCCATCAAAGAATGTAGATTTGGATGGTAAGTTGTAACATTTTTATTTATCAATTTTTTATTCATTTACCTTTGCCCAACCTAGGGTAAGCACTCTTTATCTAACATCACCATAGCCATTGTAGAGATGGAAACACCAAAATGAGGCTTGACTTAGGCAAGCCACTATATAGAACAACCCTTCCTCTCTTCTATTTCTTGTAGGTTGCAAATCTAAAGTGGATTTATAGAAGGTTGCAAATCTCAAATCAAGATTAAGCATACAAATACCTCTTTTCATCAAATTAGGGAAAGATCAACTATTTTTTGACTGATAAAGTTTTGAAGTTCATTCTGACTGAGAAGTACCTATAGACTATGATGCTCCTATGTAGGTTATGACATTGAAAAATCCCTCATTTTTAGATAAGGGAACCCTCACCCTTGTACATCGAGTTTGACTCCAAATTTTAATGCCAGGTTCCTCATTTCTTGCTCTCTTCTCTCTTGATTTCTATTTATGCGCATTAGTTATGTGTTTTTCCGAATCTATGATAGTTTTTTGTACTTACATAGTTCACCTAGTTTTACAATTATCATACACATCACATCATTTCATCCCCAATCCCATTAAAAAGGGGACCAAAACCTTGATCAACCATTCTGGCACTTCCTTTTGGACAATAGCCAAGTGATCTCTCTTGATCATTTTTGTGTCCCCTAAATGTTAAAGGTTGAAAAATATGATTTAGGTTAATATTATCCCTATATCCATTTTTCAACATTTCAAGAGCTTTGGAAGAGGGTATGGACATCCATCAAAGCATAATTGAAAATGGATTTTTTTCAGATGTATTTGCAAGTGCCACTTCCAATCACTATAACCTTCATAATTTAACTAATTCCCAAAAAACGTGTCCACTTGTTGACCAACATGGAATAATTAAGGTGTTCACATATCATTAACATATTAACTAAGAACATGCTAATATAATCAAAAATCTAGGTAAGCAAATACAAAAAACATCAAATGAAAAAGGGATTGCAATTGAAATATGTTGACAAGGTGGAATGCATAAAAGTTATAAATACAAATGGAATGCACCTTAAAATTTAAGAATCGATTTGACAAATTACACAATTATGTCTAGTTCATTTTTTCTGCTTCAAACTCCTCAAAAATTTGAGCTTTTCACTAAGTTCCTTCATTTTCGATGTTCAATTCTATATAAATACAATAGAATTAGTAAAAAATATTTAAAAAATGAATCTAGATTATCAAATTGAAATACAAATTGATAATTAGTATTCAAGTAAGTGCACCAAGATGTGATACAAAATGGGGGTCTTAAGATGCAACTTTTTTTATACCCTTGAACTGTAAACCATATACCCTTGAACCTATATCTAATACTCTAAGCTCTATACTCTCAACCCTATAGCCTAAACCCTAAACCTAAACCCTATACCTTATACACTCAACCATAAACCCAATACCCTCAACCTTGAACCCTACACCTTCAACCCTATACCTTGTACCCTCAACTCTACACCCTCAACCTTATACCCTCCATTGTAAACTCTATACCCTCGACCCTATAACCAATACCCTCAACCCTAAACCCTATACACTATACCCTATAGACTCAACCCTATACCCTCAACACTAAACACTATCTCTCAAACCTATGCCCTAAACCTTATATGCTAAACCCTCAACCTTATACCTTATACCCTCAACCATAAACCATGTACCCTTGACCCTATACCCAATACCCTAAACCATATATACCCTATATAAACCTTAACCTTAAACCATATACCTTTTACCCTCAACCATAAACCCTATACCCTTGATCATATACATAATACCCTCAACCCTAAACCCGATACCGTAAACCCAATACCCTCAACCCTAAATCCTACAAATTCACAAACACTATACCTTATACCCTCAACCCTACACCCTCAACCTTATATCCTCCACTATAAACCCTATACCCTATACACTCAACCCTTAACACTATCCCTCAAGCCTAAAATCCATACCCTCGACCCTATACCTAATACACTCAATCCTACACCCTATACCCTCAACCCTCAACCCTACACCCTCAACCTTATACCCTACACCATAAACCCTATAACCTCAAACCTATACCTAATACCCTCAACCATAAAATTTAAACTATATACTCTCTAAACAACCCTATACCCTCAAACCTAAACACTATCCCTCAACACTAGGCCCTCAAATATATATGCTAAACTATCAACCCTAAAATATATATTATCAACCCTAACATTAAAACCTCAACCCTAAACCATAAATAATTTAGACCTAGAGAGGGGAGGAATGGAGAGGATGGAAGTGAGAGGTAATAACCTAGAGAGGGGATAGAAAGAAGAACAAAGAGAGGTAAGGAGGGAGAGGTAGAGGGGTAGGGAGTGAGACATAGAAAGGGAGAGACCTAGAGAGAGGAAAGAGGGAAGGATTGATAGAGAGTGGGAGAGAGATAAGATGAGGGAGAGATGAATTTCCTTCATAAAAATGTGAGAAAATTTTAATGTGCTTGTGTTATTGTTTACTTTGGAAATTTTCAAGCCTTTGGCTTGGATTTTCCTTGGGCTTCCAACCCAAAGGTTTGGATTGAATTTTCAATTTCCAAAGACATTTTTTTGCAAATTGTATAAAATTGACATAATCTTGAGCGTTCTCCCCATCAAGTTTGGACATGTTTCAATGTCAAGTCAAAAAATACCACGATAATGTTAAGCTCTCTCTTAGCTTTCTAGTCATATAATTTTTTGCAAGTTTTGAATATGTTAAGGTTTTCACCTTTAATTTATTTTTTAGTCTTTTTTTTTCAAAAACCAATGTGTGGTATTTTTGACTTTATTTTAAATCATTCATCAAAATTTTAAATAAATTACATTTTTTGAACCAGACTCCATTCTACACATATTTAAAAATTTATTTTCGATTAGTTTTTAAAAAATTAGGTGGGAAGCATGCTCAATTTTCTATTTTTAGGATGTGCTGATTTTGAAAATTAGTATAAATCATATATTCATTAAAAAATTAGCTAAAAAATTGGTCTTAAACTACATGGTGTTAGCTAATTTCTCACTGAAGTGATTTTTAAAGTACTAAAAAAACTTAACATTTTAGGGGGGCTACACCAAACGCTATGTTATGTTTTCTGGGAAAAAAAAGGACCACTTTGTGTGGCCCCCTTTTTGAATCCCTTAATCTCTACCATTTAAAAAAAATAGTAGTTTAGAAAGTAGATTCAAAGCATTATGACTCTTGTTTTCATTGCATCTTCAAATTTTTAGTGTAACTATCTTCAATTTCTCATCCAAGATTAGTCTTTCTTGATTTAAAAAAAAAAGTGGCCACTTAAGACTCCTTTTTGATCCCCCATATTTTTGTACTTACCCTTAATTCAACATAATAAAAAAATAAATAAGATCATGCAATAAAAAAATATTCTCAAAATGTGAGAGTTAAAAATCTAATCACAAACCTACCATGTATTTTACTATTTAGGTATGATGTTTCTCTGGAGACAAATACAAACATAGCCTCTCATCTCATGGAGTTTGGAAGAAGTTATAGAAAGATATACTCTTTTGGAATGTATCATCATGTACCCTTATATCATAAATTTCCTATAAGATTAGTAATTAATAGAAGCAACACTTTATTACATTTTGAACATGACACTGCTTATGTTTTCTTAACCTACAACAAATGTTAATTGGCAAGGAGAAGGTAGGATAGTTGAAAAACAATTCAATATGGGAGAAAACCTAACCAAAGGGCTAGAATATGCTCCATCTTTGAACATTATAAATGAATTTGAATTAGCTAAAATAATTCTCACTAGAATTTTAAAATCCAAAAGTGTTAAAAGCTTTAAATGACAATTACATTTCCCAAACAATGAAAGACATTGATTTGGAAAGGTACACAATTAATTCCTAAGCTTCCTCTTAGTTTTCTATATTATATTTTCATGGTTCATACTCTATGATCCAATTTATCCCTAGAAGAAGTACCAAGAAATTAATTTTGAAAACAAGTGAAACATAGGAAAAGGGAGGGAGATGGATAGGAGACCTAAAAATGAAGGACCTATGCCAAAAAGAAAAATGGGGGTTTCCACCTAATAACAAATACACCTTTTCCATGTTCATTAGGAAGAGGGATAGTGCCACAAATTAATAGAATTGAATTGCAACCCTCAAGGTGAGTCAACCCTAGGTTTGGACACTATGGTGCCTTAACTTCCTTATGATAAAAATGAGTGAACATAAATTTTGGGAGAAGAATAAAATTGAATTAAAAATCAAACTTATGATCTATCTAACACTTGAAACATGAAGTATTATGATAATACTGACAGAAAAAACCATTAAGTGACAAATCTAAGAAGGTTAAGATGGTATGTACCCAACTCCAAAAGTAGTTCTCAAGCTCTGTAGTAGGATGGGTTTGTCCAAGAGTGAATGGGTTCTTGCATCCATTTTTGGAAAATAAAAAGTTGATTTTGTAGCCCTCTATCTGCACTTTGCTCCTATACTTCCAAATATTCAATCCTAACTCTAGATCTGTAGCAAAAACTAAAAAAATTGGTTTATTTCTATGGGGTTTGCCTCAGTCAAACCCCAAATTTGGTAATTAAACCTTGATGGAAAGATGAAAATATGACCAATAACAGTGTGTGCAAGCCCTAACCTTAAGTGCATATAAGGTGTTAAGAGATAAAATGTAAATAAACCTTATCCAAGTGTTTTAGAATAAGATCCATAAATAAACATGAAAAATGACAAAGACCTAGTTAGGGAGAACTCAAAACACCCTAATAGATCTGAAATCTGATTATACCTTGCTTTAGGTAGATAGTAGAATGAAGATTGAAGATGGGAACACTTAGAAAAAAAGTCATTAGGTTAGGGAGAATGTCTAGGTGCATGTCCAAAAACCTAGAATCCATCATGATCCACCATTGGTATCAACCTTCAAATCATGAACAATTTTTGATCTAACTTGTAAAAATGAGCTTGAAGACCTACAAAAATAAATGAATTTTTTCTCCAAGATTTCAACCTTGCTTTATTGAATGTTCTCTCCTTTCTCTTGAGTGCTTATCTTGTGAATATCTTCTCAATATCTTGTTAACCTAGTTTGAAATGGTGAAAATACTAGGCTTTATATTCTTATCTAATTTCTTGAATATTAGATCTTGATAGCCGACCTTCGTAACTTGAATTTTAAACATTAAAATGTCATAAAAAAAAAATTAAATTAGGTTTTGGCACCTTGGGCAAATGGGTCCTGACCTAAATTGCCAAGACTCATTTATTTTGGGGCCTTTAATTTATTAAATGAATTTGTTCAATACATGTTGTGGTGTTGTAAAATGATAAAAATAGGCCTTGGGATGCATAATAAAGGGAATTAAGGGCTTAGTTTGAATGGAAAAAATGCATAAATGGGAGGTCACTAAAATAGATCCAAATTAAGTATGAAATTGTACTTTCACTTAGAAAGGGGTACAATTTTATACACTACATTTAGTCCCCACTTTAGCGGCCATATGACACTACATGCATATGCAAGCTAAAGTACTTTGAAAGTGAATTATGCTTTATAAAAGGATACTCATATGGATTCATTCACAAATGGGGAGAATGAAGCCCCTAATGTAGTCATCTACAAAACTACAATATTAGGAACCACATCTTGCAAAATCAATTCATTAGGCATTTAAAAACATCTTATCAACCTTCTACAGAGAATGAAATTTGAGTGTAGATGTATGCCCCCATATTCCATCTTCTTTATGGAGGTGGAATTAGGGTAGCAAGCTAACCTCGTTGAATTGATTTATTCATGATGATAAACATCTACGGTAGGGTATTGAAAGTACAATACCACATATTGATAGACATTAGACTAGATTAGGGACAGATTTACAAATCTAACGTAACAAACAACATTGAAAATGAAGATCTCTACCCCCCATTTTGTTGGTTTGAATGAAATGTGCTTAGAATAAAATATGCTTTATTTAATAATTTTGACTATATATGAATGTAAATGACAATTGTAACTATCATTTTTACATTTTCCTTTTGAAAAGTATAGTGTTGTAGAGAGGAGTAGACATGCCCAACCAAAAAGCATACCAGCCTCCCAAATTGGACATTTTATGAGAAGAGGTTGCACGAGGCGAGCTCCGACATATGATGAGTCCATTGGACACTCAATTTTGATTTATTTTTATGTTATAAACACTTTTTTATGAATTTTTAGAGGCTCTAGGACCCCATCCAAAATTGTCACAAAATATCTCATTTTGGCACAAAGCATCCTAGAATGGCTAAAGCGTCTTGGACACTTTGTCCAAAAATGGCTAAAGTGTCTTGGACACTTTGTCCAAAAATGGTTCAAGCATCCAGTTTTGGCCAAATAATCCAAGGATAGATTAATTGTATTTGTGGAGGAGGAGGAGACATTGCATAAGACGGGTTTACTTTGGATATACCTCATGTCACCCATAAGGTATCATGATGTCATGTTGATGGCACTTGACAAGAGGTGGAATGTTGATACATGCACATTCTAGCTACCTTCTAGCAAGATGATAGTCACATTAGATAATTTCAACTAGGTATTCAAGATACCCATCTGTGGACATGTGGTTTACTTTGATGAGGGTCAAACATATTGATAGATGTAGAGAGATATTTAGTATTGTCTCAGCCTCCCTACAATTGTAGAGCACATGGGACCACACATCGAGCTAGAGTGGATGTTGTACTCCCACACAACCCTATTATGATGCATTATGGTCATCATAGAATCCTTGGCACTAATTCTAGATGGACGAGACACTCACTTAGACAAAGGCCTCATTCATACTATTCAACATATGGAGCAACATCAGACTATCTATTCTTGGGGTCACAATATGTTATCTCATTTATACTATGATCTTGGATGATTTATACATAGAGATTTGCAAAGAATTATGCACTATACACTTTTATAGGTGTGGGCCTTTGAGCATATCATATGCACGAGGTCGACATGTTATCCCACGTTAATGACCATTGGTTACCCTCAAGCTTTCAACTACACAATGAGACAAATTTAGCAGGTTGGGGACCTATGGCTCTAGAGGGTTATGTTTGATTAGCTCAATGAGGAAAACATAGTATGGAGACTCTATAGGACCATACCATAGTGGCGAATTCTCACACAACTTGTTAGGATGTAGCGAGATAGGCTCTTATTAGGGAGACATGATTATATAGTCTTGTCATTCTACTATGATCATATCATGAGATAATTTGGACAAAGGAAACTACCTCCTAGGCCATGACCTACATACCTAAGAGTAACATGAAGTGACACTTGTCTAAGAGACGTTTGATGGCCTATTGTTGATGATTTCATTTATAATGATTCTAACAACAATCCAAACATGCCCCCAACATCAAATCAGGATGATGTAGGTGTCACGATAGCATATGAGCAGTGGTGGATGGGAGAATGACTTGTAGTAGTCTTCCCTATGCAACACCCCATTGGTGATTCTAGACCTCATCTAGGTTACAAGGAAGAGAGAGAGGATGAAGTCGTGGATAGGGACACAAAGGATGAGGATAGAGTAGTTGATATGGTTGATGAGGATGATCAAGATGAGGAGGATGAGGAGGAGGTAGAGCAATTGATGAGAGATGATCTTGTGTAGTTGGTGGATATTGTAGATGCCCCTAAGGAGAGACCCATAGTTCCTCCCAGAGTCACCCGATTGAGGTCAGCTAGCACATCATGCATGTCATATCATGAGCCTAGAAGGAGCAATGGTGTTGGACCTTCCACACTTCCTACCCATCAAGATTTTGATTGGTGGGCTAGTGGCCTAAGTAATGATGTAATATTTTTATTATGTTTTAAGTCCTAGTTATGGATTTATTATTATATCATTTTCTGATGTATTTTATGTTTTAATTATTGCAGGTGATATCCAAGGGTGATAGTATCTCATTGGAGAGATCATTACATAGACGACCCCTATCTTACCCCCATAGTAGGCTACACGAGTAGAGCATGGTTCACCACCTGTGGTGGGGCACCATGCATAACTATTTGAGCCTTTAGCACAATGGAGGACCGCTTATGAGGAGGCTATGAGGGCCATTGATGATTATAGGGTTTGAGATGAGCAATCGAGCATTGTATTCATAGAGCTTCAGGTTGCATATGAGGAGCATTGAGCCTCCTGAATTCTAGTCGAGAGTGATTTAGTTATTGTCATACATGCAAAGCTTGACAGACTATAGGGCGAGCTTTCTAGAGTTTAGGAAGATCATGCGAGACTATAGGAAGATAGGGATTGGGTGAAGCAAGAATGTGTTGCACTACTTGTACATGTAGTTTTTGCAGAGGGAAAGCTCTAAGGCCTAGGAGAGTGGTTTGGTTCCATGAGCCGCACATGATCCACCATCTCCCAACAAGCACCACCACTAGGTCCTGAGGGATCCAACAATCATAGGCCCACCTAGATGTACTTATGTTTGAATTATGTAACATTATGGTGATAATGTACATAAAATATTTAATAAATGTCTTCATGATCTAATTTTATTTATGTGATCTAACTTAAACACTTATGTTCATTTAGATACAACATTTGGATTAAGTGCAATTATGTTAAATTAAATACTCTTATGATATAATTATGAAAAATTAAATGCATATAATGATATAATTTAACATAACACACATGAAATTGAATAATATGTAAAAGAAATTAATAATCCAACTAATGAAAAATTATCTATAATTCAATTCACACAAGGAATTTTGTCAAGAATGAAGCAATGCGACATAAAATAGAAAACTATCTACTAAATCTAACAACATGCTTTAATATACACACTATTCAAAAGAGATGTTAAGTGTAATATATGTGCCAATTTGTAGCATTGGTAGGTTCTTTAAGAGGTGTAATATCAATTTCTATTAATGTATATGGACCAGAGCCATAGCTCTCTTGAATGATGCAAGGGCCTAACCAATTTGAACTAAACTTTCTTTTTCACCCAAGCCGGTATTAACAGATTGTTAATTTTCATATGACACTAAATCACATTTGTTAAAGGAGGGAAGAATGACATTATCGTTGAAACTACATTGCATTTTTTTTTAATAAGCTTGAAGATGCTCAAGAGAATTAATGTATTTTTCATCAAGCATTTCAAGTTGTTGCAACTGTTTCTCTTTATAAGTGGTATCATCAATAAGTCTTCAAAGAGTAATTTGTAAGAAATGAATTTCTAACTCCAAGGGAATTATTGTGTCAGTGTTATAAATCAAATTATAAGACATTTTTCCAATAGATGTTGGAATACTAGTGTGATAAGCCCACAATGCATATAATAATTGAGTGTGCCAATCCTTATTATGTTTACTTACCATTTTCTACAAGATTTTTTCGAGTAGTTTGTTTGTTGCTTTCGCTTGTCTATTAGAATGTGGGTAATATGGTGTTGAAAAATGACGTTGAATGTGAAATTTTTCTAAGAATTTATTCACATCATTGTTCTTAAATGGTGTACCATTGTTTGAAACTATTGTGGATGGAAGACCAAAGCAAGGAATAGTGTTTTCAATATGAAACGACAAATTGCATCAGTTGTTATGGAGTGAAGAGGAATTGCTTCTACCCATTTTTTGAAATAATTTATGGCGATTATGATAAACGTATGTCCAGAAGAAGAGGCAGGGGATATATTTCAAATGAGATCAAAACCCCATGCCAAAAATGGCCAAATAGGAACTTGGGCACAAAGTTCAGAAGCGGGAGTGTGAATCAAATTGTTATGTTCCTAAAATTTGTGACATTTCTTAACATGATTATAAAAAAATTGTCATATGTCTCCAATAATATCCTATGTGGATTAATTTTTGAACTAATGATCTTACCCCAAAATTTCCCCCACAAGAACCAACATGAGCTTCCTCAAGGGCTATAGGGATCTCTGATTATTTAAGACATCTCAATAAAAAACCATCAAAGGATCATCTATATAAGACATCTACTAGAATTACATATCTAGTAGCAAGCTTCTAAATACGAGCTCTATTGTTCTTAGTGGTTGGTTTAGGAAAGGTACCTTATTTTAAATAATTAATATCAGTGTGTACCATTTAGTAGAGGATTCAATATTTAATGCTTCTTTCACTTTTTCATCTATTGATGGTTTGATAATCGTATGGGTGAAAAATGTGAAATCCATAGAAGGATCACCAAGAGATACAAGAGAAGTGGCACTTTCCATTGCATCTACATGCCAATTATCCTTTTGAGGAATATTGTCAATGGTATATGATTGAAAGCATTCAAGAATTGCAATTATGAGGTTTTTCTATTGGACTAATTTATCATGTTTCACTTGATAGGATCCATTAATTTGTTTAATAACCAATTGAGAATTACCAAATATGTGAATTTGTTGAAAACCTAAGGATAAGGTTGCATGTATTCCAACAATTAGAGCCATATACTCTATAGTTTTTTTTTTACATAGGAAGCTTAGATGGTAAGATAAGGGAATAGGCTTTCGTGGAGGTGATTTTAATATAACCCCTACTCTAAAGCCTATTTGACACTTAGAACTGTCCAAGTAGAATTCCCATGTGTCCTTTTCAGTTGTCAACACACTCTCATCATGGAATGGGTCCATATTAGGTAATGCTAATAGAGATGGAGAATTAGCTAAATGGTCGGTCAAGGCTTGTCCTTGGATTTCCTTTGGAGAGACAAATTTAAGATCAAACTTAGTTAACAACATAACCCATTTAGCTAAGTGTCCTGATAAGTTTGTTTTAGCAAAGAGGTATTTTAAGGAATCAAAATTTGTAAAAATGTGCACTTCCACATTTAGTAAATACCTTCTCAACTTACTAGTAGAAAATACAAGGTCCAAATATTTTTTCTATTGTTGTGTATCAAGTTTTATAATCAAATAAAGTTTTCCTAATATAATAAATAGGGTGTTCTTTACTATTTTCATCTTGTTGAGCCAACAATATTGCTAGAGCATGGGAAGATGTTGATATGTAAAGGATGAATGGATTTCCTTGAATAGCAAGTTGTAAAATAGGAGGACTAGATAGATACTCTTTCAAACTTTCAAAATTTTGTTCGCAATCCTTATTCCATTTAAATTTTGATTCCTTCTTAAGAAATTGGGTAAAATATATAAATTACAATCCATCAAAGATGACACAAAACAATGAATAGCTTGAATCCTTCCTTGTAAAGTATGTAGTTGAGAAAATTTCTTCGGAGGTGGCATGTTAATTATAGTATAAATATTTTTTGTTTCCACCTCAATGCCTTTGTGGGAAACTATAAAACCCCAAAAAAATCCACTTTCCACACCAAAGATACACTTTTTCAGATTTAATCACATGTATTTACACATTCTTTCAAAGATCTTTCAAAGGATTTTGATATCATCTTGAGAAGTTAAGGATTTAGCCAAAATATCATCAACATAATCTTCCAAAAACTTATGTATGTAGTCATGAAATATCAATGTCAATACTCTTTGATATGTTGTACCAACATTCTTTAATCCAAAATGCATTACAACCCAACAAAATTTTCCCCAAGGTGTAGTAAATGTTGTCTTGTATTGATCTTGAGGATTGATAAAGGTTTGATTATAGCCTGAAAAATCATCCATGAATGATAATAAGGCATGACCCAACGTTGAATCTACTATCATGTCAATATTAGGAAGGGGAAAATCATCTTTCAAAGATGCTTTATTAAGATCATGAAAATCTATACACATCCTAATACGATTATCAAGCTTTGCCACCATTGCAATGTTTGAAATCCATGGTGAATAATCAATGGGGAAAATAAAGCCAACATCTAGGAGCTTTTCAATTTCAACCTTAACCAATAAGGTTATCTTAGGATTCATCTTGCATATATTTTATCTTACATAGGATGGAAGGACAATGTTGTGTGTAACTATCTTAGCATCAATACCTGACATATTCAAATAAGCCCAAGCAAAATTTCAAGAAAGTCATATAATAATGTTGCATGTTCTTCTTGCCCATCATCGCCAAGATACTTTCCTATTTGAATCACTTTCTCTTTGTTAGATGTTTCCATTGGTATGTCAATAAGTATCTCCCACAAGTAACGTACTTTGGTTTTGAATTTCAAGAATTTCTTTTTCTTCATCTTATTCAATATCATTTGTTGTTTTCTTCACCAAAGTATCCCTTACTTATTAAGGCACAATTGAATCTTCATTTATGGTGATGAGTTGGTAAATGTTCATAAACTCCTAGAATTTATACATCAAAGTTTCATCATGTTGAAAATAATCCAATGAATCATCACTAGTGGTATCTATTAAATCAAGATGCTTCAATGTGAGAGTTGTCTTAGGAGAACCTTGCATAATGGTATTTCTATATGAACACAAATGCCTTGTAAATTCACACCACATCCTTTTCCACTATAACCAAGTTTCTTCAAGAGTTGATATCATTTCCCATAAAGAGGTTCCATTTCTATTGAAGATGGTGGTTGCTCATGATCAACCTCATCATAACTTGTTGTGTAACTTGTCTCTTCTTCTAAAATTGTTGAGTCAAATATTTTTAATGGTTCTTCCATGTGTTGTGTTGGCATTATTGTTGTTCCTTTTTTTTTCTTGATTAATCTATTATGATTTTATATTATCCCATAAACATAGGTGCGAAATTTAATAAACCCCAATTTTCATCCAATAACTTTGTAACTGTTGCAAAAAAAATCTCTTTTTCTTCATCTTGCCCAAGTTCTACTTGTGAGGTTGGTATTAATGTTTTCAAAGGAATCTCTTTATTTTTCTTAGTTTGCAAGAAAATTTATGATTGGAGGTCAGCTTTGATTGTGTAGTCCTTATTCTTATAAGCATACTTCATTAAGTGACGTAGGGTTGAAGGGACTTTGTTCATTTCATGGATCCATGGCCTACCTAAAAAAAGATTATATGAGAGATCTTGAGGTATGACATGGATAGGAGTTTGCAATGTAACTTTTCCAACTTTCACAAGTAACATTATCACACCAAGAGGTTGTTTTCCCACATTGTCAAAATGATGAATAGACAAGGAATTTGGCTCAATCTTAGTCTTATTTACTCCAATATTTTCCAAGAGGTTTATGCTACACACACTGAGGGACGAACCATTCTTAATGAGAATTATTTTTATTCCAAATCTATTAATAACAACCACTATAATCAAGGCATCATTTTTTTTTTTATCTCCATTGGAGGTAACTCATCTTGATGAAATACAATATCAATATTGACTGCATTCATACCTTGGATTATAGGGTTGCAACATCGTTTAGTTGCACATTAGGAGGGACCATTGCTTGTTGTAAATAAATTTGAAGCATGCTATGGTAATTAGGTGATGCCTAAATGAGATCCCATAAAGAAATATTAGCAAGAATGTTGTGAAGTTGTTCCAAAAGATCATACTTCTTTCCACTATGCAAAGGCAGACAAGGAGCACTAGGCAAGATAGGTTGAGGGAGTGGTAATCAAGTAGGTTTGGTTTGTGATTGCCTATTTTTACTTATGTTGTATGTATGAGAAACATTATGATAATTATATTTTTGTGAAACATTGCTACTAGTGAGTTTCCTTGCAAAGTCCAAGATACTTCCAACAAGTTTAGGCTTGTTTTGAGGTGGTCCTATGATACACATGGGCTTGGTTTGAAATTATTGTCATTGTCAAGGTGGGTAAATGGTAAGTTGAGGCGTGATTGTATTTTCTTCCCTTTGTTTTGTTTTGTTACGACAAGATTTAGTGGATGAGATTTGTGAGATGAAGTCCTCAAGAGCTTCATCTAACATGTCAAAGTCGTCATGGCTAAAAGGCTTGAGGGATATGTTAACTTGTAAAAGGAGATCTGACATTTTCAAATAAATATGCTTTCTCCAAGTGTTTTCATTTAGTTTATGCTTTTTGTTTTGATTTTTTAGGGTAGTTTATGGCATCCAACGATTGAAAAATGTAAATTAATCTATCTAAACTATGAAATGATGTTGAAAATAAAGAAAATGTATATATATCCAAAACTATCCACAGCTAAAATATGCAAAAAAAATATCATTTTGTTTCGAGATTAAGAAAAAAAGACAAATATCGTAAATGTGCAATACAAATTGTTTTAAAAATTCAATTCTCATATTTGATAGTAGAATCAAAAAGCATAGACAAAGACAAAAAGGCACCCAAAAATTTGGAAGAACACCTATACAAGGATAGGTTCACCCAAGGGTGAATGGGTCCTTGTTCATGATTTTGAAAAATGAAAGATGCTAAGACTAAGTTACTATTAATTTTTTTTGTTTCAGGTTGCAAACTATGATTTCTCTGATAGAATTTTCTAGTTTCGGGTGTCTTAGTGCAAGTTTGACTAGTGAGAAATAGTGAACAAAGTGACAACCTTTAGAATACAACTTTGAATTGAATTTGAATCTAAATGATCGAAAGATACCCTTGATGCAACTACAATGCAAGATGTATGTAAAATTAATGCAATTTTTTTTAAAAGATTATGAATTTAAATGATGCAAGCATGCAAAACTAAACCCTAAATGCAATATAATGCACACTAATGAAAATATAGATCTAGGGTTTTGAATGTCTCTTGTAGTGTTGAAATATGTCGTATGTGACATTTTCACACTTGTTTGGGCCCCCCTTTATAAAATTAAGGTTAATGATGCCTTGACTTAGTGTTATAATGTGTTTAACACACACGCATTAGGTTTTGGGCCCTTGTGAACTAAATGAACCTAGTTGTAACTTATTTAAGGTTTTGTAAAGTATTGTTCCACACTTTCACACTTATCTAGGGTTTTTATTACTAATTGGGCTTCTTTATGCCTTATTTGGCCTTATTTTGCATCCAAAAGTCTTAATTAATGTATCTTTCTAAGGATAATCCTGAAATAAACTGATATCCAATCATAATTCATGTCCTTTTAGGTTGTGTGGCCCAGATTTAGTGATTTGGGACTATACACCACCTTGGGTGTATGGGTCCCACCTAAGTTTTGGGGTCTCGATCTTGATTTCACATGAATCTAAGTATTTTTGAAAAATGTGTCCTATAGTTAAGCCCAATGGGACTCATATGCCAATTTTGGCATATGAGTCCCATGTGGCCTAAAATTAAATTTAATTCAAATTCTTGGTGGGATTTTATCCTCCTAGATTTTGATGTTAGCTTGTACTGTTGTAATTTCGGGAAATATGGCATAAACAAGTATAAATACAAGGTTATTTCACTCATTTTTCTCCCAACAAGTAATCAAGTGACCTAGCAATTTGAATAAACATCCTTATAGAAAATTTTAGTTCACAAGAAAATTCAAGTGTTTACAAGAGCATTCAACAGAATTCAAGGGTTGATTATCAAGTATCTTGGAGTATTATTCAAGTATCAAGCATCATGTGTAAAATTCATCATGCATCATGTTTGTTTTTGAGCTAACAATTGTGATGTAGGGTTTCATGATTCAAGCTATCATTCAAGTCAAGATCTATCATATTCAAGCAAGATTCAAGATCTACATCCATTGGATCCATTTCATACATGTTTGCAACCTTTCATTTCTAGGGTTTGGTGAGTTGCAACATTGTTTTTTGTGCATTCATCATTCCTTTATCTCATTTGATTTCATTACAAGGTTTGATTACCAAAATGGGGTTTGACCAAGGAAAACCCCTTTCCATTAACAAAATAACATTTCCCCCCTCTCTTTAGTGTGTGATTTGCAAATTTAGGTTGAAGACATATTGAAGAGAAAGATTCCAAGGAGAAGTTGTCAAGTGTTCAAATTTGTCAAAGTTGTCACCCTACTTACAAGATCATTGGAGAACACCTAAAAAATAGACATTTCACATTCAGATCCAGAATCCAAGTGAAGAAGGAAAAGTAGAGATTTAAGAGAAGATTTAGGTCCCGATTTTTTGAAAAATCCAAACTAGATTGATACACCACTTTTTGCATATGAGTCCAAGTATAGTGAATTTTACAATTTTCAAAAGTTCCAAACATATCTTTTCCAAAGTTTTGTTCCTACCCAAAAACCCTAATCTAGGACTAAATCACCCAGAATAGTGTATGAGTTGTATCAAGCCTTAATTTCAGTGTTTTTAGCATCTCAAGTCTTCATCCAAGCCTCTATAGATTTCTAGGTGCACACCTCTAATCTCCCAACATTTTATTTTGATTTTCATGCATTTTTAGGTTATTTAGTGAAAATTTGCATTGCACTAGGTTTAAACATCGGGTCTTACATTTCATTAATCTTTCCAAGCCCTAGCTTGGTGGTGAACCCCTCTTTAGTTTCTAATCAAACCCTAGGACACCCTATTGCAAGATCTCTTTCCCCCTTATACATTGGATTCAGATCCCTAGGGTTTCCTTGAATGAAAGTGAAGAAGATTTTTATTCTATGTCCTAAACCATAAGTAACAAAAAATTTCCACCTTTCATCTCCAAATTAGAATTTAAGATGTACAAGTTCAGATTCACCAAAATGAAACATAAGAAAAAGGGTGGGAGATGGATAAGATACCTAAAAATTATGTACCTATGCCAAAAATAAAATGGGGGGGTGTCCACCTAATCACAAATCCACCTTTTCCATTTTCATTAGGAAGAGGGATAGTGCCACAAATTAATAGAATTGACTTGCAACCCTCAAGGTGAGTCAACCCTAGGTTTGGTCACTATGTTGCCTAAATTCCTTATGACATAAATGATTGAAAAATAGTTTTGGGAGAAGAATAAAATTGCATAAACAATCAACTTGTGAGATCTAACACTTGAAGCATGAAGTATTATGATAATACTGATAGAAACAACCACTAACCAAGAGATCTAAGAAGTTTAATATGGTATGCCAAGAGATCTAAGAAGTTTAATATGGTATGTACTTACCTCCAAAAGTGGTTTTTAGGCTCTACAACAAGATAGGTTTTCCCAAGGGTGAATAGGTCCTTCCATCCCTTTCTAGAAAATCAAAAGTTGATTTTGTAGCCCCTTGTCTGTACTCTTAGATCCTATACCTACATATCTTTAGTCCCGACTCTAGATCTATAACAAAAACTAAGAATTTTGTTTTCTTTGTATGGGGGTTTGCCTCGATCAAAACCCAAATTTGGTAATTAAATCTTGATGGTAAGATGAGAATATGATAAATAGTAGTGTGTGCAAGCCCTAATCTTAAGTGCATCTAAGGTGTTAAGACCTAAAATGAAAAGAAACCTTATTCAAGTGTGTTAGAATAAGATCCCTAAATGAACATGAAAAATGGCATACCTAGATAGGGAGAAGTCAAAACACCCTAATAGATCTAAAATTTGATTATACCTTGCTTTAGGTAGCTAGTAGAATGAACATTGAAGATTATAACACTTAGGAAACAAGTCATTAGGTTAGGGAGAAATGGCTAGGTGCATGTCCCAAAACCTAAAATCCATCATGATCCACCATTGGCATCAACCTTCAAATCATGAACAATGCTTGATCTAACTTGGAAAAATGAGCTTGAATACCTGCAAAATATAATAAAATGTTGTTCCAAGACTTCAACCTTGCTTTCTTGAATGTTCTCTCCTTTCTCTTGAGTGCTAATCTTATGAATATCTTCTCAATCTCTTATCAACCTAGTTTGAAATGGTGAAAAAACTAGGCTTTATAGGCTTCTTCTCTAATTTCTCAAAGATTAGATCCCGATATCGAACCTTTGCAACTAGAATTTTGAACATTAAAATGCCACCAAAAACATATTTTAAATTGGGTTTTAGCACCTAAAGGGGACCCATTCGCCCAAGGGAAAAGGGGGCCAATTCGCCCAAGGGTGAATGGGTCTTGACCTAAATTGTCGAGACTCACTTATTTCGGGGCCTTTAATTTATTAAGTGCATTTGTTCAAAACGTATTGTGGTGCCAAAAAATGATAAAAATAGGCCTTGGGATGCATAATAAAGGAAATTAGGGGCCTATTTTATAGGGTAAAAACGCATAAATGGGAGGTCACTAAAATACTGTTAATTTTATTATCATAAATTGAATAAGCAAGAGTATAGAATTATGAACAATAAGACACAACAAATGCCCTAGGAAAACCCTCCTTCTTGAGGGAGAAAAAATCCTAGCCAAAGATATATCTCTTATATTAGATTGAGAAGAGCAAAAATATTCTTTACAACTTGGCCCAAACACAAGGCCGATTCAATGAAATGAGAGACAACACCTCTCCTAGGTGCGAATATACAAATAATATAATTCCTCCTTGATATCAATCGACTTGAAGCTAAATGTTGATCTGCTACAAATAATCAATCTCCTCCTTGAAGTGTGAACTTCTCTTGAATAAAATTGAGTTATAAAATGAATGTGAATCGCCTTGAATATATACAAGATAAGGTGACTTTTCATGAAAGGTCGACCTCTTCACAAAGTGAGACGACTTTAAAAATGAGGCATCTTTTTATTGAGTCAGATTTTAAAAAATAAATTAAATATAAATTATTATTTGTAATGAGGCAACTCTTCACCTGGGTCGGCCTCAAATAAATAAGGAGCAAGTCCGACTTGCTTTATTTATTTGTTTAATATTTATTATTTAAATCGGGTGAAGGATAACACCCACTGATATAACATCAACACTCCTCTTAGATAGGGAGGTATCCTTTTATATATCCATGGCATGGAGTCTCTCAACATGACACCCACAATGGCTAAACCCATTTGTGGAAAAGAGTTCATCACTGAGTCTCTCAACATGATATCATGGAGTCACCCAACATGATGTCCACCATGGCTACTCCCATGTGTGGAAAGGAACATGTGCACAAGTTCCCATCGTAGAATCACTCAACATGATGTCATCATGTAGTCTCTCAACATGATGTCCACCATGGCTACTCCCATGTGTGGAAAAACACAAGTACAAAGGATTCATCACGGAGTCTCTCAATGTGATGTTGTCATGGAGTCTCTCAACATGACATCCACCATGGCTACTCCCATGTGTGGAAAGAACCACATCTCCATCTCAGAGATGGACAAGGGCTTTCACCTCATATTTATTCTTCTAAGAGAAATATGCATTATAGAAAATATCACTGATGTTGAGTTTCCCTCTCAGCAAGGGCGAAATTCTCCACTACTCCAAGCTTGCCCCAAAAATATGCAAACTTCACTCTGAAAAGGGGATTGGTGAGAATATCAGTCATTTGATCATCAGTGCAAATGTACTTGAGTTGAATTTATTTTCTTAGCACCATATCTTTGATATAATGATACTTGATCTCCACATGTTTAGTCCTATCATGAAACACTAGATTGATAAAGAGCTTCACACAAATTTGATTGTCACAATAAATCACAGCCGGCTCCAATGTTTGACCAAACAATCCTGCAAAGAGCTTTCGAAGCCACACTAATTTTAAAGTTGCTACACATGCTGCAATATATTCAGCCTCTACAGTGCTTAGTGTCACAGAAGTCTTCTTCCTGCTACACCAAGAAATCATAGCAGACCCCAAACTGAAGCAACATCCAGAAGTGCTCTTCCTATCAATTACACTCTTGGCCCAATAAGAAACAGTATATAGCCTTGTAACTTCATATCTTCATCACAAGTCATATCCCACTATGCCATGCAAGTATCTCAAGATATACTTTACTACAACTAGATGAATTTGTCTTGGTTCACACATGAACTAATTGAGAGCGCTCACCGTATAAAAAATTTATGGTCTAGTATTGACTAAATACATCAATGATCCAATCAACTATTTATACATGGTGGGATCTACCAAATCTGAACCAGCTATAGAGTCATTCACCTTCTTCAAGTTTGTCTCCATAGGTGTAGACATGGACTGCAGTCCATCATCCCAAATCTCTTCAAGATATCTATAGTGTATTCCCCTTGACTCAAGATAATTTCATTGGTTCTTTGCCACACTTCCAATCCTAGGAAGTAATGCATAAGACCAAGATCCTTCATCTCAAACTCAGAGGATAAATATTTCTTGCATTTGACAATGAGATACTCTACACCAGTGAGAAATAAATCATCAACATAAAGGACAAATATCAAAGCCTCACCATCAACTACCTTGAATTAAAGATTTGAATATGCATTATTCTTGGAGAAACCCAAACTCATCAAATATTGATCAATCCTTTCATACCAAGCACGAGGTGCTTTCTTAAGGCCGTACAAGGCCTTCTTCAATTTGCATACATGAGACTCCTTCCCATGAATCACAAAACCATCTGGCTGCTCAATGTACACTTCTTCTTCAATCACACCATTAAGAAATGCAGTCTTTACATCCATTTGATGTAGCTTCCAGCCTTTAGCTGATGCAATAGAAATAATAGTCCTGATACATGTATATCAGGAAATAGGAGCAAAAGTCTCCACATAATCTATTCCCTCCTTTTGAGAGAATCCTCTTGCCACAAATCTTGCCTTATGCTTCTCAATGCTACCATTTTTTGCATGCTTGATCTTGTAGACCCACTTGGAAGACACAACTGATTTCCCTTCAGGTCTTGGAACAACATCCCAAAAATCATTCTTGATGATAGGCTGATATTATTTTGTCATTGCATCCTTCCATACCTGCCGGTTGGATGCCTCCTTGAAATCGAAAGGCTCTGACTCAATGATGTGACTCATCAATGCTACATAGCCTAGAAATTTGTGCGGTCTCTTGCTTTCCCTAAAGGTGCCTTGAAGAGTTGCATACTATTCTGCCTCTTGCATAGTTTGTCTAGCCCACAAAGGTCTCTTTCAACCTATAGAAATATCTCTTGGCCCATTAGTTGGTTCTATGGGATCAACTGGATCAATAGTCTCTTCTAGTTCATTAGACTCCCTCTGAATCTCAGGAGCAAGATCAGGAGATATGACCATATCTTGAGTAGTCTCCTTCTCTTCACTGTCTATCTCCATGTAAGACCCTTTAAATATTTTGAAGACTACTTCCTCTTCAAAAGAGACATCCCTACTGATCTCAATCTATTTTTTCCCTGGAATGTAAATCTTGTAGGCCTTTGAATTCTCACTATAACCCACAAATATTCCTTTCTTTCCTAAAGGTTATAGCTTAGTTATTTTATCCTTAGACACATGAATATAAACACGACATCCAAAAATTCTTAAATGACTAACCTCAGGTTTCACACCTATGAAGGCCTCTTCAGGAATCATGTTTTCCAATATTCGACGAGGGCTTCGGTTTTGAACATACACTGCAGTTCTAGAAGCTTCTACCCAAAGGAAGGTTTGTAAGTTTTGATCATGAATCATAGCTTTGGCTACCTCAACTATGGATCTATTCTTTCTTTTGGAAACTCCATTTTGTTGAGGGTTGTACGGAACACAAAACTCCCTCTTGATCACTACCTTAATGTATAAATTAAAGAAACCTCCAGAAGTGTATTCTCCTCCATTATAAGATCTCAAAATCTTGATCCTTTTCCTGGACATGTTTTCAACTTGAGCCTTGAATTCTTTAAATCTATCAAGTACTTCTTCAGACTCCTTAGACTTCAAAAAGTAAATCCAAGTTTTTTGAGAATAGTCATAAATGAAAATCACATAATACCAAAATCCACTCAAAGATGCCACAGACATTGGACCACATAAATCAAAATTAACAAGATCTAGAATTCATTTTGATCTACTTTCACTACTATGAAAATGACCCTTAATATTCTTATGCACATCCTCTGTAAATACCGTCATGCTCCAAACTGAGCTTCGATAGACCAGTAACCATCTTGACCATAGATAGAAGAGCTCTAAAGTGTAGGTGAGCAAGTCTCTTATGCCATATCTCACTCAAATTGGTAGATTCATGCAATAATGCTTGAATTGGATGAATAGAGAGTCTGCATAGGCTCTCTTGACAAACACCAATCACATGAGTTGTTTTGATGCTAGAGTTCTTAGGCCAAGCAAGAAATTTCCCTTCAGAGAAGGAAACCTAGTACCCTTTGTCCTCTAATGTTGAAATGGAGACAGGATTTCTTTTGATTCCTAGTACAAACAAGAAATCACTCAAATGAAGAGGGATGCCATAATCTAGGTGAAGAGAGGTGGTCCTAGTTCCTTTAATGGAATAAAAAGCATCATTTCCTATTATCACTTACAAGTTGGTTTCTATTTCTACCAAATCTGAAAGATGCTCCCAATATCTTTTAATGTGTCGTGAGACACCACTATCAATCAACCAAGTGTCACTATCAGTTGGAACATTTCTTGAAAGAGCGGAGATGAATAGAAAAACCCCAGAGTTGTCTCTAGATTCCTTTTGAGGTGACACAACATCAACATAGATATAGTAGAAGCATGTTGTTTTGGTCTTGTTAAGCAATCTCGAGCATAGTGACCATACTTGTCACATCTAAAACATTGAATGTGAGAGAGATCCTTCTTCTTCTTTGGTTCAGGAGCATAATCTAATTTTTCCTCTTGAAATTCCATTTTCTCCCTTCTCTTCCTTTCCTTCTGTAAGTTTGAGCAGTAAGGACATAATTTTCTTCATTATGAGAGCTTCGCCCCTTCCCTCTTGTTGCCAACCTAGATTCCTCTTGAATGCAATCAGCTCTAAGATGATCAAACTTGGACAATTTAGATCTTCCACTAATGCTTTGGATAAAGGGATCCCAAGATTGAGGAAGAACATTCAAATCCAACATAACTAGATCTCTATCTTCAACTATATCTCCAACGACACATTTAACAGATCTCTTAACTTAGTAATCTTCATGAAGAAGGAGATGAATGAATCTCCTTTATCCATTTTTATATGATGGAGTTGTTGTCTCAAGGCAAGAGCTCTGCTGGTATTGTTGATCTCATACAATCCTTGTATTGTCTTGAACATGTCTTTGGTTGTCTTCATCTTGGAGATAATTGGTACAATATGATCCTTCACATAGTCTATTAAGATCTTCCTAGCCTTTGTGCCATTCTTCTTCCATCGAAATTTCTCAACATCATCGGATGGCTCGGGCACATCATTCTCCACAAAGTCAAGAAGATCATTTTCTTCAAGTGTAATAAGAACTTTGAATTTCCATGAGGTGAATTTTGATGCACCATCAAGTATATCTTCAACCTTGACTCTATTCACCATTTTTTATGCTTGGATAGACTATCTTAGATGAGAAGAAAAAGAGAAGAAGACTTTGTTGCTTAAAACAAGTTTGATCCTATCTTTCTTAAACCCGCTTTGATATCATGCTAATTTTATGATAAAAAATTAAATAAGAAAAGTATAGAATTATGAACAATAAGACACAGATAATACCATGGGAAAACCCTCCTTCTCGAGGGAGAAAAAAACCCAACCAAAGATATATCTCTTATATTAGATTGAGAAGAGAAGAAATCTTCTTTACAACTTAGCCCAAACATAAGGCCAATTCAATGCAATGAGAGACAACACCTCTCCTAGGTGTGACTATACAAATAATATAATTCCTCCTTGATATCAATTGACTTGAAGCTAAATGTTGATATGCTACAAATAATCGATCTCCTCCTTGAAGTGTGAACTTGAACTTGTCTTGAAAAAAATTGAGTTGTAAAATGAATTTGAATCGCCTTGAATATATACAAGATAACATGACTTTTCATGAAAGGTTAGCCTCTTCAAAAAGTGAGACAACTTTACAAAATGAGGCATCCTTTTATTGAGTCGGCTTGTAGAAAATAAATTAAATATAAATTATTATTTTTAATGAGGTGACTCTTCACCTGGGTCGGCCTCAAATAAATAAGTAGCAAGTTTGACTTGCTTTATTTATTTATTTTTAATATTTATTATTTAAATCGAGTGAAGGATAACACTCGCCACTATAACATAAAAAAATAGGTCCAAATCAAGTGTGAACTTGTAATTTCACTTAGAAAGGAGTACAATTTTCTACAATATAACAAGAAATTAGAAATATTCTTAAAATTTTACTAAATATATTCTCAACCCTACATTCATAGTGTAAAGGTAACTGAAATAGATTGTAATTTAAAATATTTACTATCATTTGATAAAGTATAATGACTAAAACATATTAAAAATAATATGTATAAATGGCCATATGAGATGTCAATACAACGTGGAAGGGTAGTTAGCGATGTAAAGTCAATTATAAATACTCTTGCCTTTCCCAACCTTTCTATAGTGCACTCCACCAAGAAGGATGAAAATAGTTGGATTTTAGAATTTTAGGAGACATGTGCTTCCAATGTTGTTCTTGTGTGTTTTGCTACAAATTCTTGCATAATTTATAATTTTTTTGTAAAGGCCAAATATCCAATAATGGTAAAAACACTGATAAAAAAATCTTTAGGAATAGGGATATGGGTGTTTGTAGGTGTGTTTACAAATGGATTTAGGTTTATTGAAAGAGACACAAAATCCATTGAAGGAATCTTATATGATGCACAAGGTGAAATGTTGAAAGGTATCATAATGGTGGGGGAACCAGGGAAATTTATGAAAGATTTTTTCCATTTTTGACCCTTGTTTGGAAATAGTGGGAACTAAGTTTGATAGTTTATGTCTCCATTCAAGGTTTTTTAGTGTAAAATGCAATATAACATTTTTGAAGAGTCAAAGACTATTGCTAAATATTTGTATATCTATATTTAGTACTTATTAGTGCAAAATGTATACCCTCAATATTAGTGCTAAAATGTTATTGACTTGAATGGATCATAAGACAACATAATAAAACATGAACAAACATGGATATTTATAAACAATAAAATGGATCCAAAAAACTAAACGTAGCAATAAGTGTTGAACAAGGTTATAGAGCGGGAAAACATAGAGATTATACAATAATTATGTTAGTGTCTTAGATTGAATTGTGCTTGCAGCCACATCCAACAACAACACACATGTCAAAAATTAAAATATGAACCAAACATGTATCCATTTAGCTTCTTGTGACTATAGAAATTCTTCTTGAGCTTGGGATAACTCTAGTCATAAGAACTCTATAAATAGGGGCTTGTGTTGGTTTCTACAATAATACTAAATGTTATATTATTTGAAGATCAAACAATTCAAAACAAATCAATTATATGTATTTTGCAAGGTCTAAATGAAATAGTTTAGAGCTACAAGTTACATCATGCCAACCACCATTTTGTTCAAGATTTGGGTAGAGAAATAACCATAAATGCTTGAATGTTATGCAAAAAGATAAATATTTGGACTCACAATTTTTTCTAATCAATCTAAAAGAGCTATAAAATTTGCAAGAAGTACAAAGTAGTAGCCATATATTAAATCGCTAGATGTGAAGAATGAGCTCTACATGCAATGCTAAAAATAAATCAATTGACAAAAAGATGGAAAAAGCATGGCATTCCCTTGAACACATTAATTAAAATCTTCCTTCGATCAAAAATTTTAATCAATGAATTTCCCTTCATAATTTATTAACTAATTATGCGAAAGGAGAAAATGGCTCCATAGATGGATTTGATTCCACTCAATCCAATAATTAAAATAATATTATAGTATAAAAATATAGGGAAATTTACAAGTATTATTTACTCTAAGGATTATGAGCAATGACAAATGTGATTTCCTTTTGAAAATTTTCGTAGTTTTCTTGTTTTCTTGTCTTTCTTTATAATAATATACATATAAATCATATCTTTATTTTTCTTTATAATATAGGTGCAAACCATATCTTCTAGTGGCAATTTAGAAAGAATGTTTGATAAGTTAAATTTGGATTATATTAGTGTATTAAAATAATTTTTAAAATATAATTAATTATTATATTTTTATATTGTATTCATTGAATAGTAGATTTTTTCAATAGTCTTATATCATGCTAACACGTTTTGAGTTTTGAACCATTGATCATTAACTATTTATACATTATATTTATTTTTTAAAATTTAAAAGATTTAAAATAAAAAAATTCAGATTCATATAAAGAATACCTTATAATTTGTGCTATATTGTAAATGTGAGGCTAAATCTTTCCTCCTTAAAAAATCAAAGCGTGTGTAGATCATTTTTTTCCAAAGATCTTGCCAAAGTATTTTGTTTCTATAAACATAGAAAGAAGTTTGTCCATATTCTAAGTATCTTAACGGAATAAATCATGACCCAAGAGGACTGTTAGTTTGGCCCCTAGTCATGGGCAGATTAAGTTTGAAACTATAAAGAATAGTGTGGAAAGAAGTAGAACCCTCCCGCGCAGAAACGAAACACCAAGGCTTCTCTCCAAATTTCTAGACGTCTCCACTGTCTACTATAAATTAGCCCTGCGCATTTTCCATCTCACGGTACACAGAAAGCGAATGTGAGAGTCATCAAGAAACATTAATAAATATTTCCTAATTGTTCCAAAAGAAGATTCATCATGTCTCTGGTTCCCACCCTCTTTGGTAGGAAATCAAGCGTGTTCGATCCATTTTCTCTAGAAGTGTGGGATCCGCTGGGAGCTTTTAATTCCTCTTTTACTAGGGATTTGGCTCCTTCAGATTTTGCAAGGGACACAGCTGCCATTGCCAACACACAAATCGATTGGAAGGAGACTTCCGATGCTCACATTTTCAAGGCCGATCTGCCAGGTAATTAATTTATTTTTCCCTTTCTTCGAGTTAGATCTTCAATCTGACATTTTGGCCGTTGCATTTACAAGGGTTTTTTTAATTTTCTTTTAAGTATTGAGCTGATAGGGTTTATATATGTTACTGATTATCAGGTTTGAAGAAAGAAGAGGTGAAAATAGAAGTGGAGGACGGACGGATCCTGCAGATCAGTGGAGAACGCAATAAAGAAGAGGAGCAAAAGAATGAGAAATACCACCGAGTGGAACGCTCGCGCGGCAAATTCTTGCGACGATTCCGGCTGCCGGAGAATGCAAAGGTGGAGGAAGTGAAAGCTGCCATGGAAAATGGAGTGCTGACGGTGACTGTGCCAAAGCAACCGGAGCCCAAGCCAAATGTCCAATCCATTGAGATATCTGGCTAATAGCAGAGAACATTACATATTTGGAGGGAATTTAGAATCAAATCGTTTCATAACGGCGCTAGCACAACAAAAAAATAAAATATAAGTGATGTTTACCCTGTAAATTCTGATTTTACTTATAAATACTAATATAAAGTTGTTCCTCTTATTGTGCCCTATGCATAGTAATATTCATATTGTTGGTATTTTTTCATTCTTATTATACTTTGCTTTGGTTCTTTTATTGAAACAATGCATAGGGGAGAGAATCCAATTGTGTCTTAATTTTGTGCTTCTGGATGGTTGATCAATATTTGTGCATTCACATCATGAATAGTTGAGTGTTGATGTGGCATCATATGATTGGTTGCTTTTTAGATCAAAGGAATACATTTTTTTAATTATGAATAGTCATGTCACAACTATTGGTCCAATATTGATAAAAATGTTGGGGCATTATATTAACTACTATCACAACTTAATACAAGAAAGAGGCAACCTTGATTGTGAAAAAGAGATTACAAATAACACTCTCACTAGCAAAGCAACAAGACATCAAATTCAATAACACTAGCTATCGCACCTTGTGCAATGGGTACGTCGAATGATTTTTATATTATTATTATATTTTTATATAAATTATAATTTATAATTTATATTACTATTTTATTGATTTTAATATTATTATTAATTTATATTTTTATAATTTATTTTATTATTTTATTATTTTATTGATTTTAATATTAATATTAAGTTATATAATTTATTTGTATATATTTAATCCTAAACAATAATAATTAAAATTTAATAATATATGTATAAATCACAACTGCCTAGCGTGATTTCAATTGCTTTACTCCATGCCTGCCAAATCACAAGTAATAAAATCTCAACGTAAGTTTCTCCATAATGTTTATAATAATGAAAAATATAGATGCAATTTCTAGCGTAGTGTTTGTTACCAGTGTATAGTTGCGCAAAATTTGCAAACCATCATTTCATTTGTTGGCACATTGGGCTGTGTTTTGTACCCACCAATTGTATTAAATTGAAATTTTATGTCACTCTGTGCGCTGGTCATAAGTCGCGTAATTTAGCTTTAAACCTGCTAAATAGAGACTGTCACCCACACAATCTGCACGCTGAGTCACTTCTGTCTGCCACTAGAACACAATTATCGGTGAAACAACTAGCCAGAGAAAGCTAAAGATTTCAAAAAGCTAAATGTTGAACAAATTTTGAAAACTGTCCTTCTCCCTCTCGATATTTGTAGCTGCATGTCGCATAGTTTTCCAGATGCATCTCAATTGTTTGCATTTTTCAGGCGCTTGGAGTAGTACATTTGTGAGAAGTGTGCCAAGGGTGATCCATGATGTGACTTTAGCGCTTCTCCAAGAACAAGCTTGAAAATGCTAAATTTGGTATTGATGATCCATTAACTATTCCATTTAGACAAGATTATCACCTTTGTGAACGGTTATGGTGTGCCCATGATTAGGATTTTGGTAGTAATTTCCATTTTACCTAGCACGCTCTAAAAATTCGCGTCAGATCCATTGCGTTACCCCCGAGAAAGAGTTTAGAGGAGCGGAATCCAACGGCGATGGGGGACATTCATATTAAACTGGCCAAACAAAATACGAAATCGGTGCGAAAACCAAAAGCGGCGGTAATTCGTCTGCAGGCGTGATGGAAGGAATGTCCGACTGTTTTAAACAACAATCAACGGTTGCAATTGAACGGTCTGTCAACCATGCCTTCTCTGCGCTTTGAGACCGTTGAAGGAGAAACTGAGCTTTGAAAACTCATATAAGAGACGCCTTCGACGTAAATATATTCAAAATATCAAAATGTTTGTTTACATCCCCTATAATGTGTTTCAGGTTAAATAAATAAATGCATACAAATAAAGATTAATTGAATTAGAAATGATAAAAACTAAAAAGTTATATAGATTTCTATAAAAACTTCACCTTTTAACAGTAAATCAGGGTCGTTAATTATATATAGAGGGGGAAAAAAAGAAATACAAACCTCCGTTTCGCAGTTGTTTTTGTTCTAAAAATGAGTGTTCGAGAAGCTCATGCCAGGCACTCACTATGCAGGTCACTTTCACGGGCCTAGGGATTTGACGTGAAGGTAATAAATTAAAAAAAAATTAATGTATTTTCACGTCCACTGATTTCATTTTTATGTGCAGTCGAAAAATTCCTCCGTTTTTAATGCACCTCGCCGTTGTCACTTTAAACAATGGTAAAAAAATTAAAAATATTATAATATATTTTATATCTCCTGGAAATGGTTTAACAGAGTTACGGGATAATTTATTTTAAGTGGATGAGAATATATATGTGTGTTAGGGGAGAGCACCCAGTACCCAAGCATGTTTCAATAGTTGTGATAGTTGTTTATACAATATTCAGTTTTTTTATCAATATTAGACCAATAGTTGTGACTTTAAAGTTGTTAGTGTTGACGATGACTATCCATAATTAAACAAAATGTATTCCTTTGATCTAAAAAGCAACCAATCATATGATGCCACATCAACACATATGATGCCACATCAACACTCAACTACTCATGATGTGAATGCACAAATATTGGTCAACCACCTAGAAGCACAAAATTAAATGTTATCCACTTATTAATTTTTATTTTTTTTCAACACATTGAAAAACAATATAAATTAATAAGTGGATAACATTTAATTGTGATGTGGAAAAACAAATCCTAGACCTAGTGAATAGATTATTAATATCAATCTTTATTCACATCAACATTAGAAACCAAGCCAACAAGATGATAAGATTTGCCAACAGCCTAAAAGAGAGCTAATTTGTTCTAGACTACGTTCTTTTGTTTTTTTGAAAATTGATTAGATTTAATATGGATTTAATGAACTATGAGACCTAATCTAAAAACATAATTTATTTGCGCAGACAAAACATAAAATCAATAGATTGAAGACATATTTGAGGACAAAATTTTGTGCACCTGTCTTACAAATTTAAAGCTAAATTGGGAGGTCAAGGGCATTGGCATCCTTGATTGAAAAGTATGAATCGAGATTTTAAAAAAATTGGCATTAAACCTACATGATTGAACTTTGTTCCTCCACTTTGTAATTTTTCATCTTTGGATTTGAACCTACAAAAATCACTACAAAGAGGGGGAAAGGGGTGGCTATATATAAGAGTTTTACTTGGTCAAAACTCCATTTTAGTATTTCTACCTCTATGAATAGTCGCTTGATTGAATGATAAAAGTGTGTGTTCCTAATCTTAAATGTGTCTAAGGTTGTAATGAACTAAAAAAATAAAAACCCTACTCAAATATATTAGAGAGGGATTCCTAAATGACAAAAGCAAGATCAATCCAAGAGAAATTCAAATACCTTAGGGAAAATCAAAATGCACAAATACCTTACTTCGAGTAACAAGGAGATTAAAGTATGAAGATACGAACACTATGAAAACAAGTCATTAGGTGCTTGAAGGAAGCCAAGTTTATCTCCAAAATTTAGATTCCATCATGTCCTTTCATTGGCATCAAATTTCAATCATTGTGTTAGCTTGATTAATTCTAAAATTCACCTTGTAAATATGTGAAAATGGATATATTTTGGCAGAGCTTTGTTATATTATAATTGCTTCTCTCTCTTAATTTGAAATAATAATAATTCATATATTTATATTAGTGGAACATATGAATAAATTAAAGTGTAAGTCAACTCATTTAAATTTAAATTTCAAGATTAATTTGATGTCAAGACCCAAATTTGAATTCACATTTTCCAACTTGGAGACTATCATAAAGAAAAAATCAAATTTGTTAGACAAAACACCTAGATTAGGATGCTAACTCTCCTATCCAACCTTTTTGCACACATTCACATCAGATTTACATGTTTAGGGTCTTCTAAATTAGTCAAGATTTATTCAAAATATGAGCACTTGTCTGGGTTAATTTGGTGATATATGATCAATAAGACACTTGTTAGGGTAGCACTAACATGTTCTCTTGGATTGATAGGAAAGGTCAAGGTTAGGGAATGTCTCTAAAATGTATTAATGGAGAGGATACTAAAGAAAGTTCTAAATAAAACATGAAATTATACTTTTACCTTAAAGGAGTACAATCTCCATTAGATTAACAAACTCTAATATTCAACTTAGAAGAAAGACTAGCCTTGAAAATTGTTAATTCAACTATAGTGAGATGTTGATCTCCAAGATGAATAGTGTTTTGGTTGGGAATTTCTTTGGATGTCATGAAAACATTAACACGATTTGTTAGTGGTTATCTAAAAAATAGAAAATAAAAAGAAATGTGGAGGTGAGTGTCACATCCTATTTTTGAGTCTCTTGACTATGTTATATTCTCTTTGCATTTTGATTATGATGAGCTAAAAATTTAAATTTTGAACAATTAGAATATGATAATGAATTAATTTTAATATCATTTGGAAATTATTTTAGTTATTGATCATATGAAATTGAATTATATTGAGAGGAAATCAAATGTTATACATTATGTTCTTGTGATTTATCATGTCGGACTAATTACTTCAATGGTTTGATGAGGTGGATGCAGGAGATAGTTTTCACCTCAAAGATTATAAAGAAGAGCATCACAAGAGAGAGAAGTAGACTTGAAAGAAAATCCAAAGCTATCATGAGATTAGGAACACACACTCACATACTTTAATTTGGTTGCAATAATTGTGTATATTTTTTTGTGAGATATTGATTGTGGTGCACCACTTGTTAATGTTTGCATGCTTCACAATTTTGAAATGTTGTATAAAACACTTTATTGGTATATTGGTTTATATTACATGTGTTTCATTAGATAGAATAATGTTAGAAAAGTAAGCATGCTCAAAATGAAAAACTCTATTCTAGGTGTGCAAAATATCTTTTATATATAGGTAATTAGGATAAAGAATTTGTATATATTTAGTTTTGAATCTCTTTATGCATATATGTTTCTATAGTTAAATTGGTATATTTTTAGATGAGCAAGATATATATATATGGATATATATATATATATATGGATATATTTTTAAATATATATCTATGTATATATATGATCTTAAGTTGTAAACTAAATGAGTGTATATATATATTATGTATACACGTGATCTTAAGTTGCAAACTAAATGAGTATATATATGTATATACTAATATATACATATTCAAATAATGTTAGAAAATATTGAGGAAGGTGGAAATTAATAAAAAGGTACAATGAATTTAATAAGGAAATTCTTGATCTGCTCACTCTACGAAGTGGAGAGTAAGAAGGTGTCATGAATGTTAAAAATCCACTTAATGTGAAGTTAAGAGAGCCTTTACTATTCTTGGAGACAATACAAGGAGTGGAGAGGCTTTTGGAGAACATGTATAAAAATATGAGAGAAAGAATAGGGGTTCTGATGAGAGATAAAGAGAACAAGAGGAAACAAACAAGTAAGGTGTATGCTCCATGTCTAGTCATCCAACAAAGAAAAAAATAACCTTAAAAATTAAATAATATTACATTTATGGTGTTGTATATAAGTTTATGAAGTATGGATATTTATTTTTTATTTATTTAGAATACAAAGAACATAAAGTGGTTGATTTATTTTTTAAAGATGTGTTTAAGCTACATGGGTTACTTAATTTTTTTGTTAATGATAGCGATTGTAGATTTCTCAATTTATTTTAGTAATATATATTTCATCTAATTAGTACAAAAATTAGTCGGGCCATTACAAGCTATCATCCCCAAATAGATGGATAAATAGAGATAGTGAACAAGTGGGTTAAGTGGAAAAGCTATGTTTTAGATGAGCAATTAGCTTGGGTTAAGTGGTTGCATTTGGGAGAATAAGTTTATGACACTATACACCATGTGTTATTATGCATTTACCTTTGTTTATTTAGTTTTTATAGACAACAAAGTGCTAGCAATTATTGACTTAGTGAAGCATAGACAATACATATTGAGATCACTCAAAGATCACCTTAGTAAGCCCAAAATCAATATAAATTCTATGCAAATAAGAACCACTCATAAAGTTAATTTGAAGTAAAAGTATGATACTTTGATATTGTAGAATTATAGGTAAACCCCTATCAATATAAGTGGGGTTGACAAGATCAATACATGCTTCTAAAATCGTTATAAGATCTTGAGATGAAGTTTCATATACATTAAAATTATCAAAAAATATAATTCATAATTTTTCCATGTGTTTTTCCTCAAGTGGGCCCTTGGACAACATGCCATACCTTTAGCCAATTTTCCAACCTTTGATGATTAGGGAAAAATCATAGTGGTGCCTAATGTTTTTATTGATATTTATAAGTTGTAATTTGAAAATTAAAATGGAAACTAATGCAAGACAAAATATTCATTTTTAAAACTACTACAAACCTCTAGATATAGACCAAAAGAGAGTAAAAACAAAACAATAACACCAAAAAATAAATTCAAATGAACTAGTAAAGCCTCCATTGTGATTTTATTTTCTCCTTGATGGGTTAGAATTTGGATGCTCCTTTTCTTGAAGATACTTGTTTTGATAGCATGTACTTAGCATAAGTGTTGATTGATGGTAATGAAGGAAAGAGTGTTTGAACTTGTATACTTTTGGAAGGGGGAATGCATGGTCAAGATATGATTGTGAGATCAATGGTGGAGAATGGTTTAGAGGATTTCCCTAGGATGAAGGCGAAGATGAAGGGTGAAGATGGAGGTTGTTAGATTGTGAATGGTTAGGATGAACTTACTAAGTTTAATAAGTGGTTGTCAACATGAGGGAAATAAGGGACATATGCATCTAGTAGGGTTAGAATTTTGGAGTGATTTGAAATAATAATGGGACCATTAGGACAAGTGTTCTTAGGTGCCCTTTATTTTTCGAATGTGGAGGGAATATAGACATAATTAAGTAATATTATTATTTAATTATTTTATCCATGTCTAAGGTGGATAATAAGTGGAATATATAATTACTTATTGATTTATTGTAATGTGAAATGGAAAAGGTGATTAATTAAATAATATTATTATTTAATTAGTTGTGGAAGACCTTAGGTGAAGGGGACTTGGTTAATTAGGATTAGGTGAAGGTGATTAGGCCTAGGTGTGATTGATTAGGGTTAGGTGATAGATGAATACAAAATATTTTAGGTGTTTATAATATTAGTGTAAATAAGTTGAAAAATAGAAATGTTACCAATAACATAGTATAGGTTAACTACACCCGATCCATACAAATTTGAGGCATATTTAACCCACTAAGCATCAATCTCAATAGGATCATTCACTGTAAACAAAGATAAAGAAGCCATTAAAACTAGCATTTTAAATCATGAAAGATTGACAAACCTCTAATCTAAGACATTGAAACTTATCCTATTGGGGGAGTGGTGTCGCATTGATGTGGAATGATGACCCTTTGCCGATCCCTTGGATAATGAGCTTGTTTCAATCAATTTTATTGAAGAAAAATGATGAAACCATTGATAGATGTGTATGCAAACATGATTTAAAGCTAAATGAACATGATGCAAGCTATTTGAACCTGATTTATGCTAAGATGATCAATATGGGTGTATGAAAATCTACTCTAAATGTATGCAAGCTTCAAAAGATAAAAATCCTAATTAACAAATAAGCTAAATGTATGCATCTATGTTATCATGGAAGCCATTAATGGAAGCTAAGCTAATATGCACGTAAATAAAGCTAAAATTATGTTAAATGTGAGTGCAAGTGCAAGTGATTTTAACAACATAATTTTGTTGTTAAAAGATGGATCCATTTGTCTCCAAATAGTGATCTATTTATAGGAGAGCAAAGGAGAAATGAAGGGTTGAGATCAAAAAATTTAATCAATGGTCAAGGATGGAAGAAGTTGGAGGCATGGATCATGGATTCTCATCAACAAATGAGGATGAAAGATGAGATTTGAATCAAGGCTTAACATTATTTCAAACAAAGACACTTTTGACCTGTACAAGAGGTCACAAGTTAACTTGCACAAGAATTTTTGAGTTAACTTGCACATGAGGCTTTGTAAGAATATTCCCTTTTTCAAATGAGTGAAGAAAGAGAATATTCTCGTGGGTGAGGGAAATGGATATTTAGTTAATTAAAACCAAATTTTAATGTGCAATAGGGGAAGGAATATTTCATGGGAATATTCCTTTTGGAGGAATGTGCAAAGGAGGAATATTCCCTTGCAAGTGGGGGAATTAGATTTATTAGTAATTTGATAATTAAATAAAATTTCAATTATGCAAATTAGGGGAATTAGAATATTCATTAAATAATTTATTTATTTAATGAAAAGGGGAAGTAATATGATATTTAATTAAATAACTTAGGGCTATTTAATTAAATAAGAGGACTTTAGGGATTAAATTAAATAATTTGATTTATTCAATTTAATAGGAAAAATTATTAGCATGAAAGGGGATGAATTAATCTAATTAGGTCAATTAGATTAATAGATGAAAATGAGGCAGTTGATTAAATAGTTAGGCTAACTTAATCAATTAAGCGAAAAGAGGGTGGGTTTTAGGAGGAAATGATGTTAGTTAGCCAATGTGATCTATCGAGACATTTTTAAGTGTCTACATTTTTCCCCTCTTTGAAGCAATATACTCGTTGCATTGTTTCAAAGATTGATGTTGATTTCGATGTTGATTTTGATGTTGATGACGATGCAAAAACAAATATCGATGATCTCTTTGAGATGTTAATATAGCCAAGCTAAAGTTGATTGATCTGATTAATTGATTGATAACATTGTTGATGATTCACAACAATGCAAGGATGATATTGAATAACACGAGGATTGGTAGGGAAAGATACATCCCAATGATGATTGATTTTGATCAAGATTTGTTAGTAAGGATAGGAACAAAGTCTGTTAGATGATTTGATATTGATATGATCAAAATATGGTTGGTTGCCCCCTCGAGAGATCAATCGAGGAATAAAGTGTTCCGATCGGGCTCACAATAGGTGAAAAACAGACTTATGCTTGAGATTTTGGGTTGCTTTTGAATCAATGAGTTGCAAATTTTTAGGTTTCTTTTGAATCAATGAGCTGCAACTTTTTTGTTATTTGAATGTTTAAGGATTTTCTGAATATTTGGATGTTTTTTTGTTTTATATTATCTGGATGTTTAGGGGTTTCTGAGTTTTGACTAAGAGCCTAACCTAAAAGACCTATCCTAGGGGCCTCAAGGGTTGATCAAAGATGATCCTTGCCTACGTTATACATACAGAGACCATGTAGTTCAACTGACTCAACTTATTGAAGATGAGATATGAACACTTTATGGAATGCCAGTTTATAATGACAGACTCGTAAAGACTACCCTAGGGTGTCTCAAGGACACATCAATAATGGCCTTGACTATGATCAAGCTCAAAGACTCATAGTTCGACAAGGTTTTGGTTTTGGATTTTTAATGTTTGACCTTTTGAGGGATTTTGATGTGTTCTAGATGTTTTAGATTTTTCCTTTACAATTTTCTAAATGTTTTTAGATTTTAGCAATATAGGATTTTGTAATTTTTTCTGGATTTGTTGAGGTTTTTATGAATGTTTTTGGGATTTTCGATGAGATTTTAAGGTAAAAAATACCTAGATCACGATTTTGATGTCATGTTATGGGGTATAAGACATGGATCAAGAATTATTTGAGAACAAGAGTGCAATAACCTACCCCTGGTGTCTAGCAATTCTTCATAATGCAATGGATAACCAAGATAGGTAATGTATATGCAAAGAGTTCAATAGAGTCTTAGCATGCTAGATATGGTCTATGGGACTTCATGAGATAAAATTGTAAAGAACTTGTCAAGAGTTTTCCATGAGTAGAGTAGAAGTATACGTTGAATCTTTGTCAAGATCAAGATAAAGTGGGACATTTGAATAAATTTGGATTGGATGGATGGAGGGAACATTAAATTTATCATGACAAGGATGAGATGCTTCTATCTAAGAAGGATTATATTGACACTCAATTCTACTCATGCCACATGTTTTCTAGGTTTTCATCATAGTAATTTCCCAAAGCACCACCGTAGTGGTTTTCACAGGAAGGCAATTTTGATTTTTACTATTTTTTTTATTTTTTTATTTTTTGGAAGTTTTATCCTCATGTTGAACCACCTAGTGGAGCTGATGTAGATTCCACTTTCATAGTGTGCTAATGATATCCTTCTTGAATAATTTTCTTTGCTAAGATACAATCACTTGAATGCAACCTTGAAGAACTCATATATGCCTTGTGGATACCAAAATTAACCTTGTCTATGTGTGCACATCATGATAAAGTGCCTTCAAAATCCTTATGATGAAGAGTAGCTTCCAACACATGGCCAATGCGAGAATTGGATATCATGAATGGAGTGGATAGTTACATGTATGAAGGAATATGAGATGTATTGGTTGATAGTTTGGAACCTTTGACTCTCCAAACTTGGGAAGATGAGAAATGATGGGTGGAAACAAGGTTTTTCTAGAATTAGGAACAACCACTGGATATACTTTGTTCCTTGCTTGAGAAGGTTTCTTTTCTATTTGAGGACTCTTTTGATGGATACATTTCCCCTTTTGATTTTACCCCTAGTTTCTTTGACTAATGGATTTTTTGAGGGATGATTTTATTTATTTTTCTTTGGTATCCATTTGTACTTGGCATGTCCTTTTTGATTTATGCTTTCTTTGATGATTTTCTCCTTTCTTTGATAGGAATTTTTATTTTTATGCTGGTCCTAATTTGTGTATGAGATGATGGGTGAATGACAATTCATGATATGACTAGTTGTAGTGTTGACAGGTATTTTCATCATAATGATCCTTCGTGCCCCATATGTTGATGTTTGTTGTAGACAAGATTTCCCTCAATGTTGTGAAGGTATTAAAAATACCTAATCCTTTGACTTGATAATGTATCTTCTGATCCATAGCCATTCATGAACACATGATATTGATATAGGTTCCTATTGTTCAAGAATATGAACTATTTTCTCTAGTTCAATGACATCATTATCTATTGATACTACTTCAAAAGATGTTGATGCTGACTCAAAATATGTATATGATGCACAATCACTATAAGAATCAAGAATCTCACCATTGCTTTCTCTTGTGTAGAAATATCAAGAGTAGGAGACTCACTTTTTGGATGAAGAACTTCTATATGTCCATCCGAAAGAAAAAATATTAGGGGTGATATCAGGGACATCTTTGAAGTTTAAAATGGTTTGGAAGATGTCCCTTATCTCTTAGTGAAACTCTCAAAATAAGGGTTCTTGATCTTGAATCGATTCAAAGTAACTTTCATTATCCTCAAGAGCCTCCTTTTGACATGACCCTTGGGTGGATGATATATCATCGATAAAAGACTCTTTACAACATTTTGTGGGTATAAGTGTAACAAGGGATATTTCTAGCTCATTTGGAACATCTTCAATATGCCCAATCATTGAGTCATATGCAGGAGAGATATCATAATATGATATCCACTTGATGGTATTATAGTATAAAATGTTGCTAAACATTGTTGATGGGTTTGGACTTTGTTTTAAAACAATATCTTGATGCATATTTGATTCCTCATGTTGTGATAAATAAATATGTCCCATTGTGGTATCATGTGTATGGTTTACGTTTTCTGAGGTTGATGCCTTTCTTGAATATTTTACTTTTGTATGATTAAGCATAGGGTTTGTGTAAATTTAGATTTTCATTCCCAATTGTTTTGGTCGACATGAATGTCTCCTTGTTCAATAATATCTTCTATTAGATTTTGAGTCTAAAACAATTTTGTGTGCTATGACCTTTGTATCGGTGAAATTCACAGAAAATATCTTCTCTATAGGTGCGAAGTTTGACTTGTGGTTCTTGATAGTTTGAGAAATTTGGGAGTGTGATAAGATTAGACTGTATCAACCTCTTCAACACATCCTCCATAGGTTTCCCTAAGGAAGTGAGTTTTCGTTTAGGAGCACTATTTGTTCATTGTTGTCCATGTTGAGTGTGTGTAGCGTTGATTATTGTTCTATTGTTCGACGGTGACGTGCATGGTTGTTGTGTATTCATGGTTTGAGTTTTTTCTTGTCTACGAATAGTTAAGACCAACTTTTCATCAACACCATCACTAGTAACATTCTTTTTCTTTTACCAACATCAGGGCTTGTCGTTAAAACTAGTGGATGGGTGGTTGTCTCTATATACTTGTGTGGTTCCCTATGAGATTAGGGCTCTCTCAATGTTAAGGGATCTAAGGAAAATCTCATCATAAGAGGTAATTCACTGCATCTTCAAGTGGAAGGATATATCTGGATCAACATTTTCTATGATAATCCCCACTTTTTTTTCATCGAGAATGGTCCACTTGCTCATACTAGATTTTTGCCTCCATCATTGCAAGAAATTGGTGAAGGGTTCTCCCTTTTTTTGCTTGAGTGTGTATAAATATTCTAAGCTCACATCCATATCAATATTTTAGGAGAAGTGATCTATGAATCTATCGATGATTTCTTGGAAGGTTTTGATGCATGGA
This sequence comes from Sequoiadendron giganteum, assembly GCA_007115665.2. Lineage (NCBI taxonomy): Eukaryota > Viridiplantae > Streptophyta > Pinopsida > Cupressales > Cupressaceae > Sequoiadendron > Sequoiadendron giganteum. The sequence goes on along the minus strand of CM021104.1, from coordinate 330,092,396 downwards.
GGTAACTATGAAAACCAAGGAGAGGTAGCTGTGAAAACCAATCCATGGTAGGACCTGTTAAAATTTGTGGGAAGAGGCGTATTAAGTAGGAATCATTATAGGCAACCTCCATGCACATAACATTGAATTCTTTTACATGGTCCATAGGATTTCCTCCCCCTTTGTATTTATCAAATTTGGGGACCTCAAATCTGGGAGGAAAAGGTACCATTGTGATGTTTCGATCGAATGGATGAGGACATAGGTTTTGTTTTGTATGGGGCTTCTTCATCTTTCCCATTAAAATTTTTTGCATTTCTTGTGATAACACCTTAAGTTGTGAAGCTATATCATCTTGTGGGTTTGGTGGAGCAACATATGTTGTGTATTGTGTGATGGCAGATGGGTTGTACATGGTATTCTGATATGATGAGGTGGTGTATGGTATGTATGGGGGTGTAGGATATTGCAAAGGTGATTGTGGTGTTGATGTATATGTTCCTAACGTGTTGGTATTAATGATGTTTTGTTGCATATTATAGTAGGAACCTTGTTGTTGTTATTGTTGTTGGCTATATTTTGAGCAAGCAATACTTGTTGTTGCAGACTAAGGTAGCTTGTTGTTGCATGGCTAAGGTGGATATTTGTACTTGTTTTTGTTGTTGTGTCACTAAGGTAGCTTGTTGAGCTTGTTTTTTTTGTTGTGCTTCTAAGGTTGCTTGCTTGTTGTTGTTGTTGTGCTGCTAAGGATGCTTGATGTTGTTGTTGTACGACTAAGGCTACTTAATATTGTTGTTGTGCTACTAAGGATACTTGATGCTGTTGTTTCTATTGGATGACTTGCTGATAGGCCTATTATACATGTTGAAAATCTAAGGCATGTGCTTGCAATGTAGGATTAGTTGGTTGTTGGGAAATTTTTGATCGGTTTTGGGTGTTGATGTTTTGTGCGAGTTGTGAATTTTTGATGAGAGGTTGTCGAATCCCTTGGTTTAACATTCCTTTTAGGATAGTGGATTGGGGTGGAGGAATGTAAGATTGAGGTCCCATTTGATTTTTCATGATGTGAGGGACCAAGGGGAAAGATGATGTTGGTGCCATTTGATATTGCGATGGTAATGGAATATTAGGATCTTGAGTCCATTGATTTAAAGGATTCCCTTGGATGATGTTTTGGGGATTTACTTGTGTTTGGGATGTGCCCAAGCTATTACCTTGGTTGATGGGGTTCGTGACCAAGGAGTTATTTTGATTTGGTTCAATGATATATGTGTTTGATGCAGATGGTGGATTGAATTGAGTATCTTGGGCAACCACTTGTTTTGATGTGTCAATGGAGTTGTTGGAACCACTTGTCAAGGGTTGACTTTGTGTGAGAGTATTAACTTTCCCTTGTTATCCTACTTGATGCACTTGGTTCACATTACCTTGCATATCTTTAAGCACACTTGGGGCATTTGTGATGATGGATGAAGATGGTTGTGCTTGAAATTTTGAGGTTCTTGTGGCATTATGGAATGTAAGTGGTTTGCCAAAGCTTTGTTTCCAACTTGTATTTTGGGGAAGGTTGGAGGTTAATGGAATGGTCATGTTGTGAATATCCATAGTTTTATTTATTTCTAGACATGAAGTGAGACTAAGGTTAGTTCCTAGCCTAGTTGCAAGACTGGATATTAAGGATTGACTTGGCACAAGGGATGGAGTTGGTTGAATCATAGATTGGGTTAAGCCTTGTGTCAAGGGTTGCACAACAAAACATGGGGAAATTGGAGCCACATTTTCTAAGGCTTGGTGTTCCATGATTTATTCCCTATTAAGTCCAAATGGATTGTTCGTGACATCTTCTATCTCATACGGCCTTGATGGAGATGAGGGTTGTTGTGATGGGGTAAATTGACTTCTTGGATCAAATTATTGAGGATTTGGATCACTTGAGGTGAATGTGACTTTGGTTTTCTCCATGATTCTCTTGTTTTGTCCATGATTCTCTTGTTTTGTGATCTTGTCTTTACCATAAATCTTGGGTCACCTATGGGAGAATTGTGTTGGGATTTGTAATGTTTGAACTCTCTAGTTGACTCAATTCTAGGTAAAAGGGACACACTCTAAGTATTTTTGGAGAAATGATGATAATGGGGGATGAAAAGGTGGATGATATGAGAAGTGATCTTTGCAAACATTTTGGGACAACACTTTTGACTTAAGTTTGATGGTTTGATGTTTGGATAAAGGATGTTTATGAACTTGAGAGTCTTTAGGGTATATTCGTGACCTTCAGGATAAACTAGTTCAAAGATGATAAATAGCTTTAATAAGTGCATGGAAAAGGATTCATTTCACATACAAAGTAGCTAAGTTAGGGTTTTAGTTTGATTGATGTCTAAGTCCAAAAGTGTTGGTGTGTTTGAATTTTTTTGCAAAGTTTGGTGATGTCAAATTTGGATTTTGATAAAGGGGTGGATGAAATGTTTGACCCAACATTGACCTAGAGTGAACCTTTGTTTTCCAAGACCAAGGTAGTGAGAAACATGCTATACCTCTAAAGTGATCAAACCCTAAGGACTTAATGATTTTGGTAAAATAGAACTCAAATGATTTTGGAAATAGGACCCAATGATTTTGACAATAGAATTTGGACTCAATGTTTTACAATGTTTTTCTTGTATGATAGCTCAGGAATGAGGTTAGGTTGTTCAACCAGAGTGATTGGTCACCAAATGGTCATGCGGGGTTCAATTTGTCAATTTATCTTGCTTAATGAGTTTCTTTTACCACAAACACTTGTCTTGATTAAGTTCAAAATAAATGTCTATGTCAAAAACTTCATCAATTCCACAAGGTCCATTTTTTGAAAATCATGATGTTGAAGCCATAGTTTCCTATGTTAACTTTGGAAAATATGGATTGAGATGTAAACCAAAATATTTAGAAGTCTTTGAGAATAAATTCTTAGGACAAGCATTAATATCAAGGATTTTTCAAAAGGTACCCATATTTAGACCAAAGGGTTTGAAATTTTGAGGAATATTGTGAATGTTTGTAATTTTTTGGAACCACGAAAAGTATTAAAATGACTCACAATCATTTACCATCCTAGGTTCAAAAGATACTAATTGTTGAATCCCCGCTTGGATTTCTCCAAACATTAAGACAATGTGAACAACTAGAGATTTGGCGACACTGGCTCTTCTCCATGACACACACTTCTCGAGAACACAAAATCTCAAATCTTGAAGATCCGAAGATCCTAATGATTTTCCTATTTCAACATTTAATAGTAAAATGTGGGGTGACTTCCAAATAATTGTTCCTGCACCAGCAAGCATAAAGGCTTTTTGGCTTCTAAACGATGGTTTTTAGTAAGGTATTTCATTCAAGGTGTCCATACATGTGGAAATATTAGCTCAAGGTTATTTAAACCAAGAGGCCTCCTAGTCTCTTCCTAAGAAGATATTTTGATGTATCACATGGATACTAAGGGTGACACTTGTCAGTATGACACATCTGCACCTATTTTTTATGACTTTTGTCACAAACACATTTTTATATAGCGAATTGAAAGAGCTTGGCTCTAGCTCATTACCACTTGGGTCATTCCCTCCTTTCAAAGTGGGGATGCAAGCCCTCTAAAGATAAATAACAACAAGGAATTATTTTTATAGTTTGATCATCCTAGTTTGCATGAAACAAGGAGAGAACACACACCACACATTTCCTTACACTAGCAAGGGGTTCATTTTTAAACCAAATCGAAAGATGTGGGTGATTATACAAAATGTTAAGGAATGTTTATGATTCTCAAGATCGTCGAGTGGCGCGAGAGAAGTGCATATGCATTCAATAGAAAAAGTGTAATTCACAAAACATAGAAAACACTTGCTAATTTTAACCCCTAAAGCTAATATGACTTCATTTTATGCACCAAATGAAATGTTAAGTTGCCTTGTTCAATTTTAAGCCCAAAATAAAATGACGAAATGAGGGTTCAATTTTAATTGATTTGAACATTCATTTTAAAAACCAATTGAAAGCTAGTGTGGTCCTAAAGAGTGAAATAAAAAAGCATGATAGATGGGTTATAATTACCCCAAAAGTGTCAAAACACTTGTTACAATTATAGTCCAAATGATAATAGTATGCTTATTTTCTTCAAGTTGTATTGTCCAAACCTGCAAAACCCAGTTAGTCAAAAAACCAAAACAAAAAGTTAGAGACATGTTAGAAATCAGATGAAATCAAAAATTTAAAGCACATGTCGAAATTTAAAGCAAATGTGAGGTTTTTTGGTTCAATTTTATCCAACTTTGAAAGCTAATTCATTTTATCCTTTCAAGTGTTTGAGAAACATTTTTAGAAAATTAGTTTATAACAACACCTTGAGATAATGACAAATTTCTCAAATCTTGATCAATTTTGAAATCGTATTTTTTTTTGGAAAGCTAAGTATGAGATCTTCAAAATCCAACAACCTTTTTGCAAGATTAGTCATATAGAATTCATTAAAAATTAAAGAAAATCATGCATTTTAGAGATTAAACCCAAAAATTAAAAAAAATTAAATAACCAAATTAAAAATTTGATATCTTTTTCAATTCTTGATGAAATTGAGTGTTGTAAAAAGCTATGGAAAGGTAAGATCAAGATATAAAAAACCTACATAGTCATTTTTCAAGCTTTAATTCACCTAATTTTCTATGATTAAAGAAAGTGATGGGTTTCAAGAAATTTTTTGGGGTGTAGCCTACAAAAGTTCTCCAAAAAACACTCAAAACATTAAATTTTTCCCTCCTTCTAGTGCCAAAATGTGACCAATGACATATTATAGATTAAATACACTTGATCCATACAAATTCGAGGCATATTTAACCCACTAAGCATCAATCTCAATAGGATCATTCACTATAAACAAAGACAAAGAAGCCATTAAAACTAAAATTCCAAATCATGAAAACTTGACAAACCTCTAATATAAGACATTGAAACTTATCCTATTGAGGGAGTGGTGTTGTATTGATGTGGAATGGTGACCCTTTCCCAATCCCTTCGATAATGAGCTTGTTTCAATTAGTTTTATTGAAGAAACCATTGGTAGATGTGTATGAAAAACAAGGTTTAAAGCTAAATGAACATGATGCAATCTATTTTAACACGATTTATGTTAAGATGATTGATATAGGTGTATGAAAATATACTCTAAATGTATGAAAGTTTCAAAATATTAAAATCCTGATTAACAAATAAGCTAAATGTATGCATCTATGTTATCATGGAAGCCATTAATGGAAGCTAAACTAATATGCAAGTAAATAAAGCTAAGATGATGTTTTTGAAAAGTTAAAAAACATTTACAGGGTGTTGTACCCCACACAACGAGCCACTAGGGCCAAAAAAGGACAAGTCTTAAAAAACTAACATAAACAGGAAAAACAGGAAAAACCAGAGACAGCCCAAAGGTAGCACATCAACAACCGAGAAACAGCCGACAAACCAGCACCAGGAGCAACTAACTGGCATCATCCCAATTTTTAATCAGGAGGTCCACCACCTCATCTCCCACCCACTCTTTATTTTCTTGGAATTTGTTCCCCTCCAATTCCTCTTTTATGGAATTAGACAGATTACTCGTAACAAAGTGACCCAGTTTCATGGTGAAGCGGGTTAGCCCCCAAAATATTTTGTCTAGAGTGTCCAATCTCTTTGCCAGCTTGTCTGAATCCACCCCAACATCCATAGTACCTTGAACCTCACCAGGCTCATCCACCAATGACTACGGAGAGTGCGAGCTAGAGCCAACAAAAGGGAGCTTGTTGTCCACCGGAGTAAGCTGGGGCCTTTCCACCATATCTTCTTCAACATCTTCAAACTCTTCTTCCTTGTAACCCTTGCTATCCAACTGCTCCTCCTCTGAATCCTCAATTATTAACCTCTTCTTGTTGTTCTTAGCCAGCCTCCCAGATCTCCTCCTAACACTTTCCCCTCTAGTCATCTCCGTGTTCCCCACAATCGTATCCCCTCTAGAACCTTTCCTAACCGCATTCTTACCCTTTCCATCTTTAACAGTCACAACCTGCATGAATTTCTCCTTAGAGTTTTTCGACATAGTGATAGTAACAGTCGTGTTAGCCTGAGTGGCTTTTAGCTCACAGAGCCCTTCCACTGCACTGGCATGGACCTTTCCTAACCCACCCTTAATCTTTTTGGTGGAAAATTTGGTTTTGGTGTTCCCTATATTGTCAATATTAGACTTCCAAGGAGGACTCTTGGACTCGGCCGGGGAGATATGCACCGTAGAGAGGGGTTCAATGTTCTCAATGCAAACAATGGTGATGGCTTTAGGCGGGCAAAGGGAAAGATGAAAGTGATATAGGCAGAGGATTAGCCCCTGATGGAGCAAGAGCGGTGGAAGATCATAGGGATTTTGGCTAGCCGATGCTTTACAGTTGTCCACCGAACTTTCCAGGTCCATTAGAAGGAAAAACGGGAAACTAAGAAACATTTTATGCCTAAGGTGGTTTAACAGAGGGAAATGATAAAAGAAACAAGTTTTGTATCTACCTTCCAATGTAACATATTTCATCAGCGCCATGCAAACCTGGTCCCATGGCTTAGGAAGCTCTTCCCTTTCAAACCCTGCCTGGTTCCTAACCGGGGTCTCCTCTCCTCTGAAAAATGCCTTAAGGCTCTCGTGGTCCAGATTTTTAGTGTGTTTAGGATATTTCTTCCCCTCATACAGCAAAACCATAGCCTACACAATTACATCCTCGCTGATTTCAAATGAAATCCCACCAATGGAAACTCTCTTATCCTTCCACGAACTGGAAAACTGTCTCAATAAAATGGGATCATGGCCGACTAATCATTCCATGAGTGGAGCTATTCCTCCCTCCACACAAATGTGCCAGACCAGCAAGTTTTTTCAAAATTCATCACAATTGTCCAGTTATGTTCGAATGTGATCACCACCCATACTACTAGACTACATAGAAAGCTCACAGAAATGCAAGAAATACCAAAAGTAGTAGTCACAGATAATAATCTCTAAAGGATAGTTAAGGCAGGAATTGTAGCTAAGCAAATTAAACCCCGTATACCATTCACACGCGTGGAGAGGAAATATACCACAGTGAGAAAAGACACAAAAATTAATGAATTTATGATTACAGTAGAGAGGGAAAAATTTGGCGGAGATGCAGGGAAAGCACGAAACCCCATGTAGATAGATCAATAAACTAAATTTAGTAACTCTCCAAAATAAGCCAAAGGAACCCCTAGCTAAACTAGTCGGCCCAAAGTCTCTAGAATGCAGCCAAATCGCATCATAGAAAGTCACATCATTATAAATACACTCACTCCTCCAAATGCAATGAGGAGATAAAACAAGCAATCCAATTTCCAAAAGAGTAGCATGCACTATATGGTCCCACACCTGATAAGAATTCATGTCCTTCCAATTAACCCACATCACGCCACCAAAACTAGACTTCATCTCCTCAATTAAAACCCCTCCCCGCCATCTCATCATAATCTTATGAACTAAACCCATTCACCCAGTCCAAAGGACAGACACGTGGATGCTCCTTTCCCTACCCCACACACGCTCGGCTTTACCAGGAAAACTCCACCTGTAATACATACCAATATTGGCATTCATCCACCAGCACACCCAATTTAACCAGTGGGCCCCCCAATCAGCTTTCATCATCCAAAAGTAGAACATCATTACAACCCAAGGTAGCCTTGTCCCGCTCTATCAAAGCTTGAATATTTGGTGGCAGTCTTTGCTTATTCCTCCAATATCTAGCTGAATCCCAACCTGAGCCAAGATTAGCCAAGGCATCCACCACCCGGTTTCCTTCTCTAAAAATATGAGTCACCTTTTTGTCCCTTAATTTGGACATAAGGAAGCTAGCATCCATCAAAATGTCCTCGGTATTCCAACCTATAAATCTATCTTTTTCCACATTATCCGTCACCGCTTTGGAATCTACTTCAATATGGAGATTAACAATCCCTAGAGAAATAATGATTTTGAGGCCCATGAATAGCAAATGAGCCTTAGCAACCAGAGCTGACTGAACCCCAATGCCACCAGAAAATCCCGTCACCATATTCCCCATAGAGTCTCTGATAATCCCACCTATACTTGCCCTTCCTGGGTTGCCTTTAGCAGCCCCATCAAAATTAATTTTGAACCATCCACAATCCAGAGGCTCCCATTTGGTATTTTTCCTAGCTAATAGTTTTGAATTATCAAAGGCATTAGCCTTTAGATCACGATGCTATTCCTTAGCCATTTTTATTTTGTAGTCCAACGACCCCAACTTAGGAAGTTTCCCATCAAAGAGGGAGATATTCTCCTTTATGAGCCAAACACCAATGCCAAACACCTCCTTGGGGCTCTGCTCAATATTCCTGAAAACCCTGTTATTCCTCTCCTTCCATAAACACAAACCTAAGATTGGGGAGGTCTGCCTCCAAATTTCACCAGTCAGAGGATGGAGAAAAGGCCCATTCCAGCCTAGAATAAATGACGAAAGGTCTTTGCTCATAACCCAATGGACATCAAGTTTCTCAAAATCCATCCCCCAAACTTTTGTAGCATACGGGTAGTGTAACAAAATTTGGCTGACAGTTTCCTCCCCCTCCTTGCAAAGAAAACATCTATTGGGAAAGCACAACCCCCAAATTATTAAATTGTCCTGAGTTAAGATCCTATTATGACAAGCCGTCCACTAGAAATTTTTTAATTTAGAGATCATGTAATGATTCCAAACCCTCCTCCACTGTTCCTCAATAGAAAATTCATTAGTTAGCAGTCTATAAGCGGATCGAACTGAAAGATCCCCCTGCTTATCAAAAGCCCAAAAGAACTCATCCTCATTGTCATAGGAAGGAAACTTGATACTAAAGAGAAACATCTAAAGGGATCTAGCTAGGCGGCATAGGTCAAGAGAGTGAGGGTAGAAAAGGGAGATATCTCTCCAAATCCTAGCTCCAGGAGGGCCAGCCACATAGTCACTAATATATAAACCAAAGAATCTCTGAGCTTCATCCATCACCGCTCCAAAATCAGAAATAGCCAAGGGGGAGTCCAAAAGCCAAGCATCTTTCTAGAATCTAATTTTGACCCCATTCCCCATTTTCCATTTGATCCCTTCTTCTAGCAAGCCTTGTGTGCTGCAAATACTCCTCCAGATAACAGAACCATGGGGATGGGGTTTCGAAAGACAATTAATCAAAGGCCTAATCTAGAGGTACTTAACATTCAGAATTTTGCACCAGTCTTTGGTGTTCCTTAATTGGTCCCACCCAACCTTGGCCATCAGCACCCTATTAGAGATAACAATCTTCCTTATTCCAAGCCCACCATAATTTTTAGCCTAACAAACCCTTTCCCATTTTACCAAAGCAATCTTCTTTTTTTCCTCAGTTCCGAACCAAAGGAAATTCCTTTGAATTATTTCAAACTTTTCCACAATATACTTGGGCATCTTGAAAACTAGCTAGAAAGTAGGTGGGTATACCTTGTATAGCCACAGTAAGAAGTTGGAGTTTTCCAGCATGACTAAGTAAAGAGCCCTTCCATCCAGCCAACTTCCTTTGGATCCTCTCCAGGATAGAATTCCAGAACTCTAGTTAAACCTCCTTAACCTTTAGTGGGAGCCCAAGGTAAATCGACGGGAGAGAATCCCCAACACATCCCAGGATCGTAGTCACCCTGTTTTCCAGATTTGGAAAGCAATTAAAGAATTAAATCTTGCTCTTATTGTAGTTGATGCACTGACCAAAGCAGGAGGCATAGTTGTTAAGGCAAGCTTTCCACTTCCTAGCTTCCACAACAGAGGCCTTCCCAAATAGAAATGTGTCATCCACAAATTTTTTCACAACAATCAAACAAAGAGAAGTAGCCACTCTAACACCAAATATGGAGCCCTCTAACAGCAGACTCGTAAAATTCCTACTAAACACATAGACAATCATAATAAAGAGATAGGGGGAGAGAGGGTCTCCCTGTTTGAGCCCTCTACCAGCAGAGAAGAATCTATAGGGGGATCCATTCACCAGAATCAAGAGCTTAACAGTACTAACACATTCCATAATGAGCTTAATGACCAAATTGTTAAAGCCAAACTTAGCTAGGACCTTAGGAATGAATTCCCACAGAACCTTATCATAAGCTTTGGAAATGTCAAGCTTAAGCACCATCCCTGCATTATTACATCTATCTATAGAGTGGAGCAGTTCATGGGTAGTCAAAGAAGCATCAAGAATGTGTTGCCCCAGGACAAACCCCATTTGAGTGTGACTTATAATTTTATCTAGCAGAGGTTTGATCCAGTTAACAAAGATCTTAGAAATGATCTTATAGAAGGTGTTACAAAGACTAATAGATCAGAAGTCAGACATTGAAAGAGGCTCACTAATCTTGGGAATAAGGGCAATGAAAGTGTGATTCATTTGTTTAAGAATCTTACCAGATTTAAAGAAGTCCCTAGCCGTAAGCACAAGGTCCTAGCCCACACTATCCCAGAAGATTTGAAAGAACGTAGGAGGAAGCCCATCAGGTCCTGGAGCTTTGAAGGCCCCCATGCTAAAAGTAGCCAACCAAACCTCTTCTGTGGAAACACTCCTAAGAATTCCCAAGTTATCCTCCTGAGAGATGGAAGTAGGGAGATGCTGGAGGATCTTACAATCTAGAGCCATGTGGGGCGCCTCTATAGGGGCCGAAAAAGCCTTCTTGAAATAATTAACTACATAGGACTTAATATGAGCTTGATTGGATATCACCTCCCCAGCGACACTTATTAATTTAGAAATTTGATTCCTTTTCTGATGTTTGATGGCAAAAACATGGAAAAATGACGTGTTCCTATCTCCTTCCTTCAGCCATTGGACCCTAGATTTTTGCTTCCAGAAGACCTCTTCATTTTTTAAAACCTTTTCCCATTCCATTCTAGTATCCTTTTCCTGATTGTTAGTTCGTTGACTGACATCTCCCTCATCCATGTCCTTCTGTAAGGACCTCAACCTCCCCTCGAGCTATTTTTTCCTTTGAAAAACATCCCCAAACACATTCCTATTCCAACCTTTAACCATCAGTTTAATATGTTTAAGTTTGTAGCAGAGCCTAAACATAGGGGAACCTTGGACAAGAATATTCCACCATTCAGCAATTTTTTTTTGAAATCAGGGTGAGAGTTCCACATTATTTCAAAATGAAAAGGATAGGGACCACCAGAAGGACGAATATTAGTGGTCAGCAGAAGAGGATTATGGTCTCATACCATCCTAGGTAGAGTAACCAGATTGGTCTCTAAAGCATTAGTCCAATGGGGAGAATAGAGGAAGTAGTCAAGCCGAACTTGAATCAGATCACCACCAGCCCTTCTATTAGACCAGGTGAAATGCTGGCCCAAAATTTCAATATCTATTAACCTCGAAGAACACATAAATTTTTCCAGATCCGTCATGTTGTCAATGTAATCCAGGAGGTCCCCACTTTTTTCAGAAGGTAACAAGGGAGAGTTGAAATCTCCAACAACAAGACACCAACCTCATTCATATTAATCTTAGCCACCATATTATTCCAAAGAATATTCCTCAAGTTCCTCTGGTTAGGAGCATAAATATTTATTATAGACCAATCTACTCTGCCAACAGAGAACAAAAACCCTATGCTATTTTTACAATGAAATTATTCAGAACCCTATAAACAAGAAGGATTCCAAAGCACGGCCAAACAACCCAAACCTCCCTCAGCATCACTGTGAATATAGGAAGCATTAGGCCATAAAAAGCTAGCAACTTTGTCAAAATTAATCATCAACATCTTAGTTTCTTGAAGGATACAAAAATCAATCTTATGCTCCACTATATAGTTCTTCAAGGCACATTTTTTGTGTGAACTGTTAAGCCCCTTAACATTCCAAGACATAATCCTCATTTCTGACCTTTTTTTGAGGACACATCCAATGTCCTCTGCTTCCCCAGGGAAATCTCATTTGTCATTTCTCACGTTCTAGTGGATCTCTGAGATGGTCTCCCAGGTTTGGAATCCCCTCCAACATCTACCTTCTTCTTCCTACCCTTCTTCTTAGGCATAGTCCATATCCCTTCATCCTCAACTTTCTCCAGCTTTAAACTTCCCAAGTTTTCAGTAGACTCTTCAATCATGCCAAAACACTCTTCCTCCCAAATTTCACCCTCTTCAACCGAATCTCCACAGGTCCCCTAAGTGACAATCAATGACAGAGGATCAATAGCCGATGAAATGAGACCAAAGATCCTATCAGAAGCCCCCATAGGTAAGGTAACGACAGCCAAGGATCTAGGATCCTAAGACAAGGAGACAGAATCGAGCAAAGACTAACCTTGATTTCAATTTAGTGACAACATCTGTAGTAACAAACTAACCCAATGAAACACCAACAGCCTTGAATATGGCTTCATCCCAAAACTCAAGAGGTAAACCCGACAGTCGCACCTAAATAGGAGCCGACATGTTAAGGTCAACAGAAGGATCAAAATTAGGTTTCCACCTACACAAAGCTAGGTTGTGCTTCCCATAAACCCACGGGCCCGATGACAGAGTGGCCACCAAGTCCTTAGCTACTGCAAACCTAAACAAGAAGAGACCACTAGCCATCGTGTGAATCTCCACACTTCCCTTCAGCCACCACTTCATAGTAACCCATTTTTGAACCATATCCACCATATGACTATAGGAGAGGAATCTCCCCACCACAGCATTCTCCATGGAGGAAAGGATCCTATCATTGATGTAGTCGGGTATGTCAAACACAGTACGAGCAATCAAAAAAAACTCAGGAGGAGCTGGAAACAAGGAGGAGACTTGTTTCCCACAAGTCAAGACATTCTTCCAACCGACAGTTGGAGAAAACTCAACCGTTGGCATAGAAGAACCACCTTGAGAAGCCAAATCCTTCAAAATTCCTGATGGAGAAAGCACAGATCCCATAGAGGGGGTACCCACCAGACACGTCTCCAAAGGAGGGGAGCACAGGTCAGGAAGGGGCAGAGGGGGACCTTTAGATACCCCCATGATAGAGTCCACCATGCATGCAAAAAATTCAAAACTCCAATAAGCGGGAAAAATTCAAAAACCTCGAGCACAATGTTACTTCACCAAGAAAGCAAGATAACCTTCAAAACTAATTCCTCTAGTTTGTTTCCAGATCACAAATGATGTCTTTTTCGAATGAGTATTATGGATACTACTAAGTAATGGTAGTAAGATGATGTTAAATATGAGTGCAAGTGCAAATAATTTTAACAACATAAGTTTTTTGTTAAAAAATAGATCCATTTATTTCCAAATAGTGATCTATTTATAGGAGAGCAAAGGAGAAATGAAGGGTTGAGATCAAAAAGTTTAATCAATGGTTAAAGATGGAAGAAGTTGGAGGCATGGATCATGGATTCTCATCAACAGATGAGAATGAAAGATGAGATTTTAATCATGGTTTAATATTCCTTCAAACAAACACACTTTTGACCTATACAATAGGTCACAAATTTACTTGCACATGAAGATTTGTAAGAATATTCCCTTTTCAAATGAGTGAAGAAAGAGAATATTCTTTGGAATATTCTCATGGGTGAGGGAAATAGATATTTAGTTAATTAAAACCAAATTTTAATGTGCAAAAGGGGAAGGAATATTCTATGGAAATGTTCATTTTGGAGGAATGTGCAAAGGAGGAATATTCCATTTCAAGTGGAGGGATTAGATTTATTAGTAATTTGATAATTAGATAAAGTTTCAACTATGCAAATTAGGGGAATTAGGATAATCATTAAATAATTAATTAATTTAATGGAAAAGGGAAGTGATATGATATGTAATTAAATAAGAGGAATTTAGGGATTGAATTAAATAATTTGATTTATTCAATTTAATAGGAAGAAATGTTAGCATGAAAGGGGATGAATTAACCTAATTAGGTGTTATCCTCGAACCTAGTAGCACTTGATTCACGGGATAACCCCTTATGAAACTTGTCTATTTTGTAGTTTTGTGCACTTCAAGCAAGTAAAATGAGGCAAATTTTTATTTCCCTTGATGTGTAGTCCTAAAAATCAAATCGTTCGTTTGAGCATCTCTCATTGTTCATCTTTCGAAAACCTTCAAAATGATTATTTTTGTTAATTCCCACTCTTTGGGAGTTAGTTAAGTTTTCACTCATGTCGGAGTACTAATTTTCAATGCTCCTACAAGAGCCTTATGTTTGAAAGATTACTTAAAGTGTTGGAGTTGTGAAAATTGTTGCTCTTATATTTTTCACTTACCCTTACATGCATAAGTGGTGATTTTCACTGCTACAACATGTTTTATTCTATCGAGTCTTTCAGATGCACAAGCAGTGATTTTTATCGCTAGTGCATCTCCAATGTTTCAAAAAATGTTGGAGCAATGATTTTTGCTACTCCTACATTTTCCCTCCCTTATTGTATGATGTCATTAATACATCTTGAGTTCATTAATGATCACTTTTTAATGACTTATTAAAGTCATTTTAGGTTAATTTCTCCTCATTTTAATATGATCTCTTCCTTCTTCTTCGCACCAGTCATCGTGCAAACCCCAAACAAAACTTGGGGATAGATTTTGCGGCATCTGAGTTAAGGTTTTCATCATTTTTACTAGGTGTGTTTTATATTTTTTCTTTCCATTCTATTTTCGGTGTTCTTACTTTCTTTCATGTTTTTACAATGGCTTTGTTTTTTCCTTCTTGGTTTTTGTTTCTCCTAGGAGTCTTCTATTTTCTTTATGTCGCCCTTTCATGTTTAGGGGATTTTTTTCCCTGGTTTTTCTTACTAAGGTATGCACGTCATTTTGTGATGCTATGCCCTTAGTTTTCACTGTTTGTCTTACCCTTTTGGTGTAGCAGGTGTTATCTTACTTTCCATCTTTCCTTGAAGTTTTCTTTCCATGCTTAAGCGGTGAAAGTTTTTGCTTCACTACTTATAAGGTTCATATGTGATGGTGGGATTTTTCACTACTTTCACATGTTTTGAGTATTTAATCCATATATAGGAGCAATGAAAAATCTCTCCCCTGCATCCACAAATTTTTTCCATCATTCAAGTTGTTCAGGTGAGATTTTTTGCCGCTTGAACAATGCTTCATCTTACCTCACTTACAAGAGCGGTGAAAAAGTTTTCTCTTACATCACCAAGTGTTTCCACCAACTCCAAGATGTAGGAGTGGTGAAAATCACTGCTCCTACATGAAATGTTCTTCCTCCCAAATGCAAAGGTAGTGAAATTGCCTGCTCACCCTTACAGTTGACCCCATCAATTGAAAAGGTATGCTCGAGCAATGTTTTTCAGCGCTTGAGCATGAAGTTTTTTCTCCCAAAATCTACTAGCGTTGATTTTTAGCGCTTGAACATCAAAAATTCACAAGTGCTAAAGGCATGTAGGAGTGATTTTTTCAGTGCTACTACAAGCAAACAAAATTCTATCAGATGTAGAAGCACCAATTTTCAGCGCTCCTACACAAAAAATATTTTTTCTCTTAAACACTCAGGAATCATTCTATTTGTGCTATGAACTTCATTTCATCTCTTATGCTCTATTTTCCATGCTTCATGGCTCATTTTCAATCGATCCAAAAATCCTACTTGCTTCATGCATTCCAACTCATTCTCATAATGTTTTTGCTCCTAACAATCCATTGTTCTTGCAACTCTTTTCAAATTCTCATCAAGTGATCTCTGAAGGTGACATTTCTTGATCTTTGGCACTCTCATATGACATCAAAAGAGCCTCCATCATATTCTAAAAAGGAAGGAAAGATGAAGTAAAAATACCAATTTGTCTTTTCGCCTACTGTTGTGCTCTCAAAAGTGGATGAAATCAAAGAAACATAAATTGGTCATTAAGATATAGAAGATTTTGTAAGAATAACTGAGAAGAAGCCATTAGAGGAAAATTTGAGATCTATCATTCATAGAAACTTGCACTTAGTATATACATTTCTAATAGTTTCTCATAACACATAGTTTGTTCTCCAAGTTGCATCAAAGTACATCAGAGAGGGAAAAAGTGTAAGAGATTTTTCTAGACATGTCATGATGAGGTTGGATCCATAATTCTTTGATATTGGTTTATCGATTCTACACATGGAAAAATATATTGATATCTCCATTTAAAAAGCACAAGAGGTCTATGAAAAGGATTCAACTAAGGCTAAAACATTGATTAATAATCAATGGTTGAAGACTCCAAAGCCCAATCTCTAGATGGACCAAGGGAATTCCTCGAAGTGATTTCAAGGAGGATGTTTGAGATATGATTACTCTTTTGAGTAGAGTGAAAGGCTTTCCCATATCATTCCATTTTCAAGATTGGATGTACGAGTATATCCACATCATTAGAAGGAGGGAAGTACACATAGACTGGGGAACTCAGATAAGTGATGAGACTCATGAATAGTTGATCAATGTGCCAACTACCTTGAAATTCTATATGACTTCCTACTTGGTACATGCTGCTGCAATCATGAGGAAATTTCCAAGGTTGTCAACAAAAGGTAATAGAATTGTTGTGCTTGTGTATAAATTATAATCTCAACTAAATTTTAGGAATAGTCTTAAACATTTCAGGAGAGTCAAAGATGCTTTATTTACACCTCGATTGTTCACTTTTGATCTAACCCTTAAAAAGAAGAGAGTATTAGATGAAGCCTACAAGGTTGTAATTAAGTTTGGATGTGTCTTCCTACAATTTCCTACCTTCACATATTTGAGAGTAGGTTTCTATACTGGGTGTTCGTATATGTTGCCTAAATATCCTTCATACAAGTGGGTACTAGTGGATTTGTGTACACAACTGATCTTAGTTCACTAATAATGTACAAAAATTCACAAGCCAAGTTTCAAGTTTCAACTTACTATTTGGAGATATACTATTCTTAGTGTACAAAAAGCGAAGTCAATAGCTACATAAATGAAAATGATGAATATAAGTACATATAAATACAAATTTGACTTTGACTACATAAATGTGAATAGGAAACTTTAAAAGGATCATCAACATGTCTACCGCTTTGAAGATATTTGGGAAAACTACATAGATGAAGAAGACATATGAAGAATGGATTTTTGGAGATTCACAATAGAGAAAATTAGGGATCTTGGTGTAACTGATATTCTAGAGGATTTTAAAGACCTTGGTGATATCATGGATTATGCTTATGAAGAGAAATAAATTTCCCCAAAGCCTTTACCTCTTGTGCAATGGTCTAAAAAAGAAAGTGTTTCTATTAGAGAAAGACTTGCTCCTATTTTGCATAACATAGGTGAAGTTTTGCAAAGGCATGGCTTTCAAATGAAATATTTTAGGATAGAATTAGATGGAGAAAAAATAGAAGGATAAACTATCCAAAAACAAGAGCTTTGCACTAAACAGAAGCATGCAATTACTCCCTCTTCTTCTCAAAGAGGTCCTAAGATCAAATTTACTTTTGGTAAAATTGGTACACAAACAGTTGATGAAGAGGAAGCTATTGATTCAGAACAACCATCTACAAAGGGAAAGGAGCTTACATCTGAAGAGAAATCATTTGAATAAGAGGAAGAGAATAAAAGCAAAGATGAAGAAGAATCCACAAAAGATGAAGATTTTGTAGATGAAGAAGGAGAAGATGAAAAGTCTGTTGAAGAAGAAGGAGAAGGAGAAGGAAAAGAGGAAGAAAGAATTCTTGATGATGAACTACAACTATCTCCCCATGAGAATATTGTTGAAAATATTCCCCAAACATCATCTCCTGTTACTACCAATATCCCTTATACTCCTTCAACTCTCACTACTCCTCCTCCTACAACAACTTTGCATACAGTAAAAGTCTCCATTCCTCCTTCAACATCAACAGTTCTTTCTACCCCTCTTGTAGGTTCCATCCTACAAACTATTGATGTTTCCTCGAGTTCTTCCTCACCCATTCTGAGTTTATCATCTCCATCATTTGATATCTCTTCTTAGACATATTTTGACAAGTTCATGAATGAATCATTGTAGGATACACTTGGTTTGTAATCTACTAGAGCTATCATGATTGATATTGCCCCAATTGTTACAATATGATCCATTCCTACAAAAGTGACCACTACACAAGAACTAACAGTAAGTCAAAAAGGATATACTTCATATCTTCCCCCTTAGCTAAGCTCACAAGTATCAAAGTGCAAGATACAAATGATTTCCCCAAATGAGCTTGATCTTAAGGAGATAGTTCCTCCAATATCCAAGGGAAAGAAGAAGGCTAAAATTCATTCAAGACTTCATATAGACAAATCAGGTCACAAGTATGTAGATATTGGTTTGCCCCCATAGGAACAAGGTGATGTAAACATGGAAGATTACACTGTAACAAGCATTAAGCTTGGTAAGGTAACAAATGCAAGTGCAAAAGAAGATGTGCAAGTAGTATTGAATGCATTATCAGGTAGGCTTGATAAAATGGAGTAGGCTAGATATATGTACAAGGATAAAGCTAAGAGATATGCATTAGTTTTGAGGAATATTACAGGATCCTCAGAGAATGTGCAACCCATGACCATGGTGAATTTTGAGGAGCCAATAGTACAAAAAGTGGAGAAGTTTGTCTCCAAGGGTAAGGTGTTTTATGATTTCATTGATGAGATAATAGAAAAGGGCTTGTGGCTCATAGCTGTTGCAAATAAAAAGACCTCTCAAGTAGCCAAGTTGAAATTAGAGCTTGAGAAAAAAGAAAACACACTTTCCGCAAACTAGAAAGAAATAGAAAGATGTATCTCATTTTTGTCACAAATGAAAGAGACAAAGATGAGTAAATTAGTGGAAGTTGGGGTAATTCCTGACAAAGAGAAGTATGTGGAAATAAGAGAATCTCTTAAGAACCACATACAAGTGATCAAATCTCTCATCGAGGACATCCAACAAGTACAAGAAGATGTCGAAGGAGATCGTGCCATCATGGTGAATAGAATTGAGGAGTTACTGGGTAAGCTACTTGTTTATGATCATACTTTCCTCCTGGTCAGTGAGATTTCTCAAATATTCAAGGAAGTTATCATGAAGCAAGTGTAAGATGGAAGTTTTTCAAAGATTTCAATGAATTCCATATGTGATGTATGACTTTCTCTCGACAATCTTAAGACAAATATAGATAGATGCAAGAAAATTTTCTCATCTACAAGAAGAACAATCACAAGAGTTCATACCATTGTTGATTATATAGTTAGTATAGATGAGGCATTCATACAAGAAACAAAGAATAAATATGAAGACTTTCGTGCCCAATGCAAGGAACCATAAAGACTTCTTGTATCTCTAGTATTAGATAGTTTATATGCTTTTTTCTATGCATTTTATAAATATGCTTGGGCATTTTACATGGAATTTCGATAAATTTAATCACATGTAAACAAATATGTTCTCCTATAATTGTGGACAACATTTTTAAATAATTCAACTAGTTAGGTAATATTTTCCTAGATTTACTCTTCTTATTTTCCTAGATTTTCTCTCCCCTCTCATCTATAAATAAGAGAGGATTCTATTGTAATGGTTACCTTTTATCTTTTGCAATGAAGTGTTGCCCACTTGTGAAGCAAATATTGAAACTTTGAGTTCAATTTTGTGAATCTAATTTTGATCAATAAAAAAGTGGAGTTTCATATCAAACTTTGTGTTGGGAAAAATTATCTTATGTTTTGATCGAATTGGTAGTGATTAGTCATTGAGATTGAAAGGGCTTTGAGTAAATTTGTGTAAACTTTGAGTTACACCTATTACTTGAAATTATGATATTGTTAATACTATTGGAGAATTCTCTATAATACTTTGTGCTTATATTTATTCATGATGTTCGTGGAATTTATCATGGAGTATAAAGAAGACTTTGTGTTTCTCTTACAATGTTGGTTACTATCTTGAAGGATTCATTATTAGAAGCTAAAAAATGTCTTTGTTCCTTCGTGAGCTTTTCTTATTTGTTAATTATCATCATCATACTAGTATTCCTAGGCTTTTCTTTGACAAGATAGGAATATTGGAATTACTGCTTAATTTTATTTTGAAGTTGTATTGCATCAAGAAGTTAAAATTATGAAAAATTGTAAAACATATTCTTTGAAAAAAGAGAGAATTATAAATGTGACACACCCCCATATCATTAGTGTAGTGTACATTATTGTAAATGGGTAAGTGCACAAAGATGGTCCCCAAAAACGGGACTTAAGTGAACACCTTTTTTCTGAAATCAAGAAATACTGACCTTGGACATGAAATTGACGATAGTTACACTCAAAATTTTGAGATGGAACAAAAACAAGGATCGAAGTGCTCTGACTCTACTTTCTAAACTACTAATTTTTTTTTAAAATGGTTGAGATTAATGGGTTCAAATGAGGGATGTACACAAATTGGTGTTGTTTTTGTCAGAAAAACATATCATAGCAACTCTTATACGACCTGAGTGCACAGTGAATTTTTTTATAGTATTTTTAAAATTGCAACGATCAGAAGTTAGCTAATAGTATGTAGTTGATGCATGATTTTTTTGATAAATTTTTAATGAATATTTTATTTTTTACTATTTTTCGAAGTGGACACCTCCTGAAAAACAAAATTTTGGCCATGCTACCCCTACAAATTTTGGAAAATAATTTTTTTTTTTTTTTTAAATTGTAGAATGGAGTGTAGTTTCTAAAAATGTAATTTATTTGAAATTTTGATGAGCAGTTAATTTATAATGAAAAAACACCAAACATTGTTTTTTGCCAAAAAAGAGACATACAAACAAAATAAATTATGTATGAAAGGCTTAACATTGTTAGAAAGTGAAAAAAATGACATCATTGGATAGCTAAGAGAGAATGTAACATTACCCAGATGTTCGATTTGTTTGATATTGAACCATGTGCAATTATGTCGGTGAACACGAACCTTTCAAAATAGTGTGTCCCTTGAGTGGACCCTCCTTCCTTTTGAAGGGTTCCTGAGGGATCCCTTTGAAATTCTTACAACTTAGCGATGGTCTGAGTGAATATTCATTCATTGGCCTACACGACCGCTTCTTGACAAGTTCTATTTGCAGGTAAACATGTCACCCTCCCTAACTCTACGAAGTATCCTTTGCTTGATCTCCCTCATGTGAGAGTTCTTGGGGGATACCTCCCTTGTAGGTCTACAGGCCTGTAAGGTGCTCTTCCTAGTTTCCTTCATGTAAGAGTTCTTGAAGGATGCCCCCCTTGCAGGACCATGAGCCTGTGAGGCACTTTGGTATTTCAGCTTTATAGTTCCGCTAAACTATGAATCCCTCTCCTACACTTTTGAGTTCACCAGACCATGCTCTGCTTCCTCATCAATTCAGGTATACATTTATTACCTTATTACTTTTATACTACTCTAATTTAGTGAAGGACTCGTCATTATTCATGTTCACTAAAGTGGGGGAAAAATGTATGAGTGTGAATTTGCACCCCTAATGCAAATTCCCCTTTCACCCCTTTACACTTTAGAAAACCAAAAGTGGAGGTTTAATTCCACTTAAGCCCATTGCTTGCATTCCACTTGGTGCCTTGTTTGTATGTCGGCAGGGGCGTTTATGTCATGGATGCTCGTGCAATGTGCAGACATCCACGTGATGTGCTTATGTCCCTGGTAGATTCCTACAACTAGAGACTGCAAAGATGTTACACTTTCGATTGGAAGTTGAAATGTAACGCCCTTCTTCAGCTAGCCGACCTAAATATGGTCATTTTTCACATTCTCCTTCATATTCTTCACCATTCCAGTCATTCTCAACTTTGGCAAGATCGTTTGAGCACTCCCTCCATTCTGTTCAAGCATTCACCAAGCTTCATTGTAGCAATCCACTACTCCATCACACCAATAGTGCTAGCACAAGATAGACACCATGGTGACATAGGATTGAGTCCCTCTCGTTCTCTCCTCCACAAGCCTTGAGTGCTTTTGATGGAGGTGGTAAGCTCCTCTAATCTCTCCTATTATTTTTGGTTGAGTAAGCACATACTGCTTGTAGTGTTTTGTGTTTATGTAGCTTGTAGTTCCTTTTTTTATCTTTATTCCTATCATTGCAAACTTGGTTGTCTATGGAGGTGGAAACACCAAAACAGGGGTATGATTGAGGCAGGACCCTATATAGCCCCAACACTTTCCCCTTTTTTTATGTGTAGATGGAGAGAGCTTGGAGCAAGATGGAAAGGAAAATATTGACAATATCATCTTCGTCACCCTTGTCATAATATATTTCATTTATCATACTTGCATTTACATTTCACTCTTCTTTATCTCATTCTATCACCTTAGACACCTCTAGCCTAGGCTGATAGTCTCTCTTTCTAAGTTTGAATCTCATCTTTTGGGTTCTCTAGTCATATAGGTGTCAATGCACCTATGAGACATCAACACACTGTGTTGTTGTCCCAAAACCATGCTTTTGTCCTCAAACGGAGAGCTACCTGAGGTGTGAAGTTGACTCTGAAGGTCGACTTGCCTGGTCTCTTTCCAATTTCTAGGTTTACATAGTGGTCAGAGGACGCACAATCCTCATCATTCTCATCCCATCTATCCTAACTTTCCTTTTAATTGAGGTAAGTTAGGGCAGCCTTTCCGCTCTTGGCCTTTTGTGACCTCGGGTCTTGCAGTGGTTGGTCCCCCTCTCTTACATTTTTGGTGAACCTGACGTGAACCATCTTGGGTTCCATTTGTGATACTGAAATCCCCTTTCCTCGTGTTCTAGGAGTGTTGTAGGTGTGAGTGTTCTAGGGATTCTACCTTACAACCCAACCTAAAACCCCTAGTAGGCACAGTTGGAAGGTCCCGACAGTGTTTTGCAATGAAACCTTAATTGGGTCACTATACTATCTTGTGAACCTTAGAAGCCTCTGTAGAAGTACTATTAGTGTTTGTGATGGCCTCTTTCTTAAACCAACCTATTCCCTATGCACAAACTATGAGTAATAGTACTAGCATAACCTTTACTTAGTAGGACCTACCGATGGGCTTCAATAGAGATCCGTCTCCTCTTTACATTCCTGTGAGGATAAATGGGAATACTTAAGCATGTGTTCTCGTTGATCCAACATCTCAAATGAATATTATAACTGAGGAGATCATGCTTATTAATTTACTACATAAGGATGGGTATGTTGCACTTGAAAGCACTGTTCGCACACATGACGAAATTTTCATACCTCCTATAGGAAGTATTGTCCTATTGGCCTCGTAGGACCTAAATCTATGAGCCTTAGGTTTGACATTATCCCAGGGTCTTAACTCTTCATAGTGAAGCTAGGCATCCCTTGGTTGGTAGCTATAAATGCAGTTCCCTTGGTTATACACAAGTGTTTGAAGTTTGTTCATGGAGGTTCGGTACACATTTTCCATGACATTGATTATAGACCACCGGTTGCATGTTGCAGCTATACCTTGGATTACTTTTGGCCTTCCTATCTTGGTCCTCTCCCACCTAGGAAGGACCTCTTATATCACACATATCAAAACTATAAATTGGGGCACGGTAAGCCAAAAGTAAGGTACCCTCCTTTGCCTTATGTTGTCTCACATAGAGCTTGCTTGAAGGATGGCAGTGACGTCACCAAGGTGCGTAGGAGGGAAGAAGAGAAGTGGTCCCGAGATCCTCCTTCTTCCTCTTTCGCTATTCAGCTTGATGCTTCCTCTCACTCTATTGTAGAACCTCTTGCTTTTGCCTCACAGAATCTCATGTTACCTACTTGGTGAAAGGCCAAGCACCCTACATTTGAACTTCTTGTCTTACTCATTGAGCCTAGACCCATTTGATATGGAAGACATGAAAGGAGACATAAATCCTTTCATGGAGAGTCCTTCTTGTCTCGACCTTTGTGGCATCTTATTGTTCATGTTACTATAATAGTGAATGGGAAGAGGTCCATTATCAAGGCGCTAGAGTCAACTCGTCCCACTATTTTTGAACCTACCCCTTCTTCTCCCATCTAGGATTCCACCCTTCCATTGGAGATAGCCACGAAGAACACTCCCATGGCTGATCAAGATCCTTCCATCCCTTCACAAGTTTCGGCTTCTAGTTTGAAGAGCCATAGAAACCACCTTGCGCATGAGCGTAAGCATCAGTGAAAGGCTCTCCTAGTTGAGCAATCCTCCTTACAAAAGAAGGAGGAGGAGAAGATTGCACCTCCTGCTATGTCCTCCTCTTTCCCTCCTTCTGCCTCTGAGTCTCTTTTGACTCCCATTGTGACCACAAATGTACCTGGAAAGGTACAAGTGTTTATCACTCCTTCTCTGGAGTTGTGCCTATTGAATTTCGTTCTGGATGTCTCAACTTTCCTGAAGCCCATGGATATGGTGAACACTTGGGTTGTATCTGCGGTGGTTCTTTCCTCTTCTCCCTCGACCCTTCTTGTCTCATCTGTGGGGAGTTCAATTTCACCAATGAAGAAGGTAGAATATGGCCCCTCCAGCAATGGAGGACTTAAGAAGATCCCACCTCCTCTGAAAGGTGGCCCCGTGCTGATGTGATTTGTCCTAGTGACAAAACCAACTCCTACCTCCCCTATTTTTTTCACCGCTTTTGAGTCTCTCGACGATCCTACTGGTGAAC
Source organism: Sequoiadendron giganteum (assembly GCA_007115665.2). NCBI lineage: Eukaryota > Viridiplantae > Streptophyta > Pinopsida > Cupressales > Cupressaceae > Sequoiadendron > Sequoiadendron giganteum. Next base: position 330,067,783 of record CM021104.1, on the reverse strand, counting down.
CTCGAGTGCAAACTCCTCCATCTGCCAAGGTGAAACATGGCACTCCCATTAAGTGTATATTTATGTCGATGGATAAAGTTCCAACCTTGTCAGTGATCTTTGTAAAGTCCTTGACCCTAGACCCACAAGAGATGAGCGACGAAGACCTTACAGGTTCCTCTACCTTAGCCCTTATTGTAGGAGGATCAAAAGCTCCTCCCCTTAACATTACACTATTGTAGGCTCATCATCCTTCCCCCTACGACAATCTAGAGTGGGAATATAACAACCTCTTTGTTGACCAGTGTTAGGGGGAGACCCCCTTCTTGGTCTTTATATTAGATGTGTGTATGTTGTGATGTTTTCCCCCCGTAATCATGTTGTATGTGCCTAAATTACCCTCATCACCCTTGTTGGTGCTTGGATACAGGCATGGTATTTGTGTTGTAAACCTTCCTCTACATGTACCTCTATTCTTCCATGTATGTGATTGAATTTCGATAAATTAGGGATGATGCAAAGTGTCGGGAGAATTTAGGCCTCCTTCCATGTTGACCCAATTTTTTATTTTACTTTTTCTTTTCGTGCATTCTTCACATGGCCTAGTATAGTAGGGGCTTGATGACAATTCATTTATATACTATTATTATACTTATATATATTTATGAGTAGTTCAGACGCTGAAATACCAAGCTACCCATGTGCCTTTTGTTTACATTTTCTTTTCTCTTGTTGGCTCTTTATCTTTCTCTCTTCTTTGCTTGATTTTTCCCTTTCATGTGTGAAAAATCCATTTCTATATTACTTGGTCTTTCAAAATCATATTCATTTCCAAACGAATCATTCCTTAAGACCCTTCACACACTTCTTTATGAGAATTGTATTCTTGACTTGAAACCTTAACAAAACATGTTTCCTTCATCATGGGTTCGTAAAGAAAGGATTTGGGAAATTCCCCTCCGAAGCGGGAACGGTATTAGTCTTCCCCTCGTAGAGGCACACCTCCTTCCTTTCAAATTCCTTGATGAAGTGAACATATTTCGAAAGGTTTCCTTGACGATGAATAGATTTAAGAAAGAAGACAACAACCTTTCGAATAGTGTGTCCCTTGGGTGGACCCCGCCTTTTAATATCGGGGGGTAAAAGCACAAAGTTGTGTCACACTTTATAAAGAAAACAACCAATGTTGATCCAGCTTTTAAAATTGATTCACTAAAAAGTAGCATATATGTTTTGAATTTTTAAATGATGTAAACTAGTAAAATATGTATTTTTTAGTATATTTTATGTTTGTATTTTTTATAATAAATTGAAAATTTATTTTAAACTAGTTTTTCATAAATTAACACTATAATTTAGTTGCTGATAAAATGCTAAAAAATGAAGTTGCATGGGACGTCAAACTTTTTATAGTAAATTTTATTTGTTTTCTTTGAAAAAAATTTGTGTGTATTTATAATTTGAAACTTTAGTTCATGGATATATTTTTTTCCAATTTTGATAAATATATATTTTTATATAAATATTAAAATGTGCGTGAATAAAAAACAAATGTTTCCATCGGACGTCAACATTCATATTAAATATTGATCTAAAATAGAAAAAAAATTATACATTCTTGAAATAGATTCTTTTATCTAGTGCATCATATTTTTTCATATTTTTTTTAATAAGTTTTAGTATTTTTCCTTGGCATGGTAATCAATGTAATATTTTTTGCTAATAACCTAATTTTAGTATAAATAGAAATAATAATTAAACTATTAAAATAAATATATTTTTGAAAACTACACTTATGGATCTACAAAAGGATATTTTTACATTTAAAAAAAAATGTTATTTACATGAGGAGGAGTTATTAAAAATTCAAGTTTTTCAAATAATTTTTTTTTTTGGTAAATTGGACTCAAAGTGGTGCTCCATATATTTTTAGCCAACAATTTTAGTTGAATAAATTGTGGAAGTATCTAAATTAGCTAGAATGAATCTTACTAGGTCATATGTTTGACCAAAATTGGTTTCTAGTTAGAAATGCTTAAATTCAGTTGTGCTGATATGTTGGCTGAAAGTGTAACACAAATTTGTGCTTTTACCCTGGGTTCCCAAGGGACCCCTCTAAAAGCTTTCAAACAAATTCTATGTCATCTAGCCTAGGGCCAGCCCGACTAGACTGGTTTCACATCTTCATGTCTAGCTTGGGGGTAGCCCGACTAGACCTTACCTTTCAAAAAAATGTGTCCCTTGACTGAACCCTCCTTCCTTTTGAAGGGTTCCCGAGGGATACCTTTGAAATTGTTACAATTTAGCGATGGTCTGCGTGACTATCTGTTCACTGGCCTACGCAGCTAGTTCCTGACATGTTCTATCTGCGGGTAAATGTGTCGCCCTCTCTGACTTTGCGGAGTCTCCTTTGATTGGTCTCCCTCATGTGAGAGTTGTTGGGGGATACCTCCCTTGCAGGTCTACAGGCTTGTAAGGTGCTCTTCTTGGTTTCCTTCATGTGGGAGTTCTTGAAGGATTCCCCCCTTGTAGGACCATGAGCATGTGAGGCACTTTTGTATTTTAGCTTTGTAGTTCCGTGGAACTATGTAACCCTCTCCTACACTTCTAAGTTTTCCAAACCATGCTCTGCTTCCTCGTCAGTTCAAGTATACATTTCTTACCTTATTACTTTTATACTACTCTACTTTATCAAAGCACTCATCAGTATTCGTGCTCGCTAAAGGGGGGGGGAAATGTATGAGCATGAATTTGCACCCTTAAAACAAATTCCCCTTTCACACCTTTACACTTTATAAAACCAAAATAAAAGGTCTAATTCCACTTAAGCTCGCTCGTTTCATTCCACTTGGTGCCTTGTTTGTGTGTCTGTGGGGGTGTTTTTGTTGGGGACACCTGCGCAGTGTGTAAATGTCTATGTGGAACACTTACATCCCTAACAGATTCTTGTGGCTGGAGACTGCAGAGACATTACACTTTCGATTGGAAGTCAAAGTGTAACTCCCTTCTTTGGTTGGCCGACTTGAATATGGCCGTTTTTCACATTCTCTTTCATATTCTTGACCATTCCATTCATTCTCAACTTTGGCAAGATCATTTGAGCACTCTCTCCATTCCGTTCAAGCATTCACCAAGCTTTGTAGAAGAACCCTTCACTCCATTGCAAAAATCCACTACACCATCACTCTGATAGTGCGAGCATAGGATAGATACCATGGCAAAAAAGTCTGAGTCCCTCTCGTTCTCTCCTCCACAAGCCTTGAGTTCTTTGGATGAAGGTGGTAAGATCCTCTAATCTCTCCTATTGTTTTTGGTTGAGTAAGCACATACAACTTGTAGTGTTTTGTGTTTACATAGCTTGTAGTTCCTTTCTTTATCTTTATTCCTATTGTTGCAAACTTGGTTGTCCGTGGAGGTGGAGACACCAAAACAAGGGTTTAACAGAGGCAGGCCCCTATACAACCCCAACACTTCTCTTTTTTTTGTGTACAAGTGGAGAGAGCTTGGAGCAAGCTAGCGAGGAGATTATTATACGAGATTGTCCTTCTCACCCTTGCAGTAATATATTTCATTTATCATACTCGCATTTACATTTCTCTCTTCTTGATCTCATTCTATCACCTTAGACACCTCTAGACTAGGGTAATAGTCTCTTTATAAGTTTGAATCTCGTATTTTGGGTTCTTTAGTTGTACAAACGCCAGTGCACCTATGAGATGCCAGAATTCCACACTTTCATCCCAGTACCACGCTTCTTTCCTTAGATAGAGAGCTACCTAAGGTGCAGAGTTGACTCTGAAGGTTGACTTGTCTGGTCTCTTTCTAATTTCTGGGTTCGTATAGTGGTCAAAGGATGCATAGTCCTCATAATTCTCATCCCTTCTATCCTAACTTTCATTTTAACTGAGGTAAGTTAGGGAAGCCTTTCCACTCTTGGAATTTTGAGACCTAGGGTCTTGCAATGTTTGGTCCCCCTCTCTTACATTTTTGATGAACCTGACGTGAACCATTTTGGGTTTCATTTGTGATACTGAAATCCCCTTTCCTCCTATTCTAGGATTGTTGTAGGTGTGAATTTTGTAGGGCTTCTTCCTTACAACCCAACTTATTACCCCTAGTAGGTGCAGTTGGAATGTCCCGATGGTGTTGAGCAATGAAACCTTAATTGGGTCACTATACTATCTTGTGAACCTTAGAAGGCTCTATAGAAGTACTATTAGTGTGTGTGATGGCCTCTTTCTTAAACCAACCTATTCCATTTGCATAGACTGTGAGTAATGGTACTAGCATAACCTTTACTTTGTAGGACCTACCGATGGGCTTCAATAGAGATTTGTCTCCTCTTTACATTCTTGCAAGGATAAATGGGAATATTGTAGCAGGTGTTCTCATTGATCTAACATCTCAAGTGAATATTATAAGTGAGGAGATCATGTTGATTAATTTATTGCATAAGGATGGGTATTATGCACCTGAAAGCACCATCCACACATATGACAGACTTTTCGTACCTCCTATAGCAAGTATTGTCCTATCAGTCCTCATATGACCTAAATATATGAGCCTTAGGTTTGAAATTATCCCAAGGTATGAACTCTTTAGAGTGAATCTAGGTATCCCTTGGATGGTAGCTATAAATGTAGTTCCCTTAGTTATACACAAGTTTTTGAAGTTCATTCATGGAGGTTCAGTACACGTTGTTCACGACACCATTTATAGACCACCAATTATACGTGGTAGCTATACCTTGGAATAATTTTGGTCTGCCTCTCTTGGTCCTCTCTCACTTAGGAAGGACCTCTTATATCACACATATCAAAAATATAAGAAGGGGCACGCTAAGCCGAAATTAAGGTACCCTCCTTCACCTCATGTTGTCTCACATATTGCTTGCTTGAAGGTTGATAGTGACACCGCCAAGGCACATAGGAGCAAAGAAGAGAAGCGGTCCCGAGATCCTCCTTCTGCCTCTTCCACTATTCAACTCGATGCTTCATCCTGCTCTGCTATGGAACCACCTGATTCTGTTTCATAGAATCCCATGGTACCCACTTGGCGAAAGGCCAAGCACCATGCATTTGATCTTCCTATCTTACCTCTCGAGCCTAAACCCATTCGGTATGGAAGAAAGAAAGCCTCCTGTGGAGATTCCTCCTTGTCTCAACCTTTGCAGCCACCTACTGTTCCCATTACTAAAATAGTGAATGGGAAGAGGCCCACTGCCGAGGTGCTAGAGTCAACTCCTCCCACTATTTCTGAACCTACCCCTTCTGCTACCATCCAGGAGTCTGCCCTTCTGCTAGAGATAGCTGCAAAGAACACTCCCATGGTTGAGCAGTATCCTTTTGTCCCTTCACAAGTTTTGGATTTTGGTTCAAAGAGCCATTGAAACCACCTCGCACGTGAGCGTAAGCATCAGAGAAAGGCTCTGCTAGTCGTAGAGTTGAATCTGAAGATGGACTCGTCTAGTCTCTTACCAATTTTTGGGTTTTCAGAGTGGTCAAAGGATGCATATTCCTCATCATTCTGATCCCTTCTACCCTAACTATTCTTTTAACTGAGGTAAGTTAGGGCAGCCTTTCCGCTCTTGGCCTTTGGTGACCTAGGGTCTTGTTGTGTTTGGTATGCCTCTCTTACACATGCATATATGCGTGTATGCGTGCTTGTATGTATATATGTATTCTTGTATGTATCAGTGCATGTATATTGTGTGTATGCCTATATATATGTAAGATCGTATCTACAGATGTATGTATGTATTCTTGTATGGATGTAGGATTGTATGTACATATGTATTATTCTTGAATGTATTTATGTATGTCTTTAGAGGGAGGGAGAATTTTAAGAGAGAGAGAGAGAGATTCAGGAGAGAGGGAGAGGGGGTGGAAGTGAGAGTTTAAGAGAGAGGGAGTGGGAGAGAAAGGGTTGGAGTGGGAGGGAATTAGATAGGTAGGGTGGGAGGGAGAGAGACAAAGAGAAAGAGGAGAGTTATGTAGGTAGGGTGCCAAAGGGATATACTTGAGAGTATGAGGAGGGTGAGAGGGATAGACTTGAGAGATAGGTAGTGAGAGGGAGTGTGAGAGATAGGTAGTGAGAGGGAGTGTGAGAGAGAGGGAGTGAGAGAAATTGGGAGTGTGAGTGAGAGACCTAAGAGAGGGAGAGCATGTGGGAGGGAGTGACCTGATAGAGGTAGAGAAAGAGGGGGGTGAGGTGAGAGCGACTTATCTAGGTAGGATGAGAGGGATATATATAGAGAGGGGGGAGAGAGAGAGGTACCTAGGTAGGTTTCCAGAGGGAGATACCTAAGAGATAGAGGGGGTGGGAGGGAGATACATGAGAGAGAGGGAGTGGGAGAGAGTGGGAGGGACATAGAGAGAGATGGATAGAGGGAGCGAGAGAGGGTGGTAGGTATTGATTGAATGAAGAGGTACATAAAAAGAGGGAGAGGGTAGATAGATACAATTAGAGAGGGTAGGAGAGAGGGAGAGAGGGAGAGAGGGAGAGGTGAGATGTATAGATAGAGAGAAAGTGACAGGGGTTGAGGGTATAGGGTTGAGGGATTAGGATGGAGGACCTATAGGGTTGATGGTTTCTAAGGTATTATGGTTTAAGGGCTAAGGGTTGAGGGATTAGGGTTGATGGTTGAGGGTATTGGGTAGAGGGTATAGGGTATAAGATTTAATATTTTAGGGTTTAGGGTTGAGGGTAGAAGGTTTAGGGTATAGGTTTTAGGTTATATGGTTGAAGGATTAGGTTGAGGGTATAGGGGTTGAGGGTTTAGGTTTTAAGGATTGAGGGTTGAGGGATTAAGGGTTGAGAGTTGAGAATTGATGGTTGAGGGTTTATGTAGAGGGTAGAGGGTTTAAGGATTTATGATTTAAGGGTTGAGGGTTGAGGGTTGAGGGTTGAGGGTTGATGATTGAGGGTATAGGGTATAGGGTATAGGGTATAGGATTGAGTTATTAGAGTTGAGGATCTAATGTATAGGGTAGAGGTTATAGGGGTAGAGGGTAGAGGGTAGAAGGTAGAGGGTAGAGGGTAGAGGGTTGAGGGTTTAAGGGTTGAGGGATTAAGGTTTGAGGGTTTAGGGATTAGGGTAGAGACTTTTCTTGGATTTAAGGGTGTAAGGGTTGAGGGATTAGGGTTGAGGATAGAGGGTAGAGGGCTTAAGCATTTAGGATTTAAGGGTTGAGCGTTTAAGGGTTTAGGGTTTAGGGTTGAGGGATTAGGGTTGAGGATAGAGGGTAGATGGCTTAAGCATTTAGGATTTAAGGGTTGAGCGTTTAAGGGTTTAGGGTTTAGGGTTGATGGATTAAGGTAGAGAGGGAGAGATAGATGGATAGAGAGAAGGAGAGAAGAGGAGGGAGGGACAAGATATATGAGGGTTGAGGATCCAATTTATAGGTTAGAGGGTTGAGAATAGAGGATATAGGGTTGAAGACTTGTAGGGTTGAGGGATTAGGGCTGAGGGTACATATGGTTGAAGGATTGGGGTTAAGAGTCCAATGTATAGGGTAGAGGGTATCGGGGTTGAGGTTTTAGGGTTTGAGGGTTGAGGATTATGGTATTAAGGGTTGAGGGTTGATAATTGAGGGATGGTTTTTTAATGTATAGGGTAGAGAGTAGAGGGTTTAAGAGTTGAGGGTTGATGGTTTAAGGTTGAGGGTGGACGATTGAGGGTATAGGATTAGGGGATTAGGGTTGAGGGTTGAATGCATATGGTAGAGGGTATAGGGATTGATGGACTATGGTAGAGAGTTTACTAAGTGGGTTTAAGGGTTGAGGGTAGAGGGTAGATGATTGAGTGTAGAAGGTAGAGGGTTTAAGGTTTAGGGTTTAAGGGTTTAGGGTTTAGGGTTGAGTGTTTAAGGGTTTATATGCTAGATGGTAGAGGGTTGAGGTTTTAGGGTTGAGGGTAGATGATTGAGGGTACTGGGTTGGGGGATTATGGTTGAGGGTCCAATGTATAAGGTATAGGGTATAGTTGTTGAGGGATTAGTGTTTACGGGTCGAGGGATTATAAGGTAGAGAGTTTAAGGGATTAAGGTTGAGGGATTAGGCTAGATATTTTACTAAGTGGTTTTAAGGGTTCAAGGGTTGGGGGATTAGGGTTGAGGGTATAGAGTTTAGGGTTAAGTGTTAAGTGTTTAAGGGTTTATAGGGTAGAGGGTAGAGGGTTGAGGGTTGAGGGTTTGAGGGTTGAGGGTTCAAGGGTTGAGGGTTTAAGGTTGAGGGAGAGGATTGAGGGTATAGGTTTAGTGGATTAGTGTTGAGGGTTGAGGGTCCAATGTATAGGGTAGAGGGTATTTGGGTTGAGGGAATAGGGTTTAAGGGTTGATGAATTAAGATGATATAGAGGTTGAGGGATTAGGGTTTAAGGTTTGAGGGTTGAGGTTTGAGGGATTAAGAGGGTACATGGGTTGAGGTATTAGGATTAAAGGGTTGAGGGTTGAGGGTTGAGGGATTAAGAGGGTATAGGAGTTGAGGGATTAGGGTTTAAGGGTTTAGGGTTGAGGGTTGAGGGATTAAGTGGGTATAGGAGTTGAGGGATCAGGGTTTAAGGTTGAGGGTTGAGGGTTGAGGGATTAGGGTTTAAGGGTTGAGGATTTACGGTTGAGGAATTAAGAGGTATAGGGGTTGAGGGATTAAGGTTTAAGGGTTGAGGGTTGAGGTATTAAGAGGGTATAGGTGTTTAGGGATTAGGGTTTAAGGGTTGAGGGTTGAGGGTTGATGGATTAAGAGGGTATAGGGGTTGAGGGGTGTTTAAGGGTTGAGGGTTGAGGGATTTATAGGGTTGAGGGAGGGTTGAGGGTTGAGGGTAGAGGGTATAGGTTAGAGGGTAGAGGGTAGAGGGTAGAAGGTAGAGGGTAGAGGGTAGAGGGTAGACGATAGAGGGTTGAGGGTAGAGGGTAGAGGGTAGAGGGTAGACGATAGAGGGTTGAGGGTAGAGGGTAGAGGGTTTAAGGGTTGAGGGTTGATCCAGAGTCAGCAGATTCACAATTCAACATAAAGGGACTATATTTCACAATAATGGGTTTCAACCCATTCACCCATCCTACGTGCAACTTTCCTTATCAAATTCTTGATTCTTCATTATTTGCATTCCCTTGACCTCTTTCTTGAGGTTCTCCCTCAATTTAAATCTTTTTCAACATTTAGTATCTCCAACCAATCAACCAAAAATAAATTTTCACCTACTTGACTCTTGAACTTCCATATTTTTCCTTTTTGCCAATTTTGTATATTAACAACATTTTATGATTTGCACAATTTGCAACTTGACCCTTTTTAGGACTCCAAATTATATTGAATATGGTCTCTTTGGACCTTACAAACTCAACATATGAAATTTACCTAAGATTGACTCTTCATATCCCTTTACAAGCCATTTTACATATTTTTGCAAATATGACAAAATTTGACAAATTAACATCAATGACCATACAACCTAACAAAACACCCTTTAAATGACTTAAAAACATTAAAAATGGTCTTGGAAGACCTTATTGTATAACACCTAAGAATTTATTTACAAATAGGCCTCATGGACGCTTGAATGTAACAAGGTGCTCCTAGACCATTCTCCCCTTGAAGAAAAATCTTAAGTCCCTTGAGGTAACAAAGTGTAAAGAACCTACAAAAATAAAAGTATCTTCACCATCATTTGCAATCACAAAAATTAGTGTCTTCATTTTGACCCATGGTTTTGTCTCCTTGATATCATGAACACAATAAGAAAAATATGTCTTTCTTTCATCTTCGCAACCTGTGCATGCTCAAACTCATCCATAAGCTCTATGCCTTGATTTTCCTTCTTCCCTATCAACAAAAATATCTTCACATCTATTGCCTCATCATAAGCACAAACTTCTACATCGAGAAAATTGAAAATTTCATTAGTCTCATCATGAAACAATGAAGTAAAAATTTCGTCATTATAACTTGGTAGCAAATATATTCCATCTTGGTCCTCTTCTTTATCAGGTTTAGGAACTAACTCTTCATTATCTTCTTCCTTTTCCATTGAATCTCCTTCATTTTTTCTCTTCATGTCTTCAAGGCCTTCAACATCTAAGCGCTCCTCTTGTGTAAACTCTTCATTATCAACAATCTCTTCAACTTGTTTTCTTTCTTCTTATTTTGACATAGTCTTCTTCTTCTCTTGCTTTCTCTTCATTATTAGCCTCTTGATAGGCCAAACAACTTGCCTCTTAACAAATAAGTGCCAACTAGATTGTAACTCCTTCCATTCAGCCTCAAGCCTTTCTATCTTCATACTAATTGCCTCTATTTCTTGCCTCCATTCTTTCATCTCTTGATCCTTCTTCTTTTTCTTTGTATTTTCCTCTTTTCTCTTTTTCTCCTTCAATGAACCCTCTTTCTGCAAAAACATTCTCCTCAAATCCATCTTCACAAGCAAGTCTCTCCTTGCTTCACAACTCTCTGCCTCACCTAGGTGTCTCCACTTTGCTCTCCCTAGTCTCTTGGACTTTCTCACTACACCAACCTGCAAACCACCACACACAAAAACCACAAAAAAATTTCCCAGAGAATCTTCAAGCTCTAATACCAAACTAATGCAAATTCAGGGAACTCAAAATTCAACATAAACGGATTATATTTCACAACAATGGGTTTCAACCCATTCACCCATCCTACAAGGAAACTTTGCTTATCAAATTCTTGATTCTTCATTATTTACATTCCCTTGACCTCTTGCTCAAGATTATCCCTCAATTTAAATATTTTTCAACCTTTACTAACTCCAACCAATCAACGAAAAAATAACGTTTCACCTACTTGACTCTTGAACTTCCATGTTTTTCCTTTTTGCCAATTTTGCATATTAACAACATTTTATGATTTGCACAATTTGAAACTTGACCCTTTTTAGGACTCCAAATTATATTGAAGATGGTATCTTAGGGCCTTACATACTCAACATATGACCTTTACCTAAGATTTACTCTTCAAATCCCTTTAAAAGCCATTTTACATCTTTTTGCAAATATCACAAAATTTGACAAACTAACATCAATGACAATACAACCTAACCAAGGGCCCTTTAAATGACTTAAACACATTAAAAATGGTCTTGGAAGACCTTATTGTATGACACCTAAGAATTTATTTACAAATAGGCCTCATGGAGGCTTGAATGCAACAAGGTGCTCCTGCACCAATGGTTTAGGGTTGAGTGTTTAAGGGTTTATAGGGTAGAGGGTTTGAGGGTTGAGGGATTAAGAGGGTATAGGGGTTGAGGGTTGAGGGTTGAGGGATTAGGGTTTAAGGGTTTAGGGTTTAGGGTTGAGGGATTAAGAGGGTATAGGTGTTGATGGATTAGGGTTTAAGGGTTGAGGGTTGAGGGTTGAGGGTTGAGGGTTGAGGGATTAAGGGTCAAGAGGGTTGAGGTATTAGGGTAGAGGGTTTACTATGTGGGTTTAAGTGTTTAAGGGTTGGTGGATTAGGGTTGAGGGTAGAGGGTAGAGGGTTTAAGGGTTGGGTTTAGGGTTGAGTGTTTAAGGGTTTATAGGGTAGAGGGTTGAGGGTTGAGGGTTGAGGTTAAAGGATTGATGTTATATGGTTAGGGGATTAGGGTTGAGGGTCCAATGTATAGGGTATATAGTTTAGGGGTTGAGGGAATAGGGTTTAAGGGTTGAGGGATTAGGGTTTCATGGTTGAGGGTTGAGGGATTAAGAGGGTATAGGGGTTGAGGGATTAGGGTTTAAGGGTTGAGGGTTGAGGGATTAAGAGGGTATAGGGGTTGAGGGATTAGGTTTTAAGGGTTGAGGGATTAAGAGTGGTGTAATGCTTCAATGGCTCCAAGTAATGAAGGTGCATCTTCAGTTCATAGATTTTTTTTATTGATGGATGATACTAACATTGCATCGCATGAGGATTGTTGTACACTAATAGGATCGAGTGAGCTACACTATTTCCTTAGCTGAAATGCAGGTTCATGGACTATCGATACATGAAATATGGCATGATTTTGTTCTTCATATACAATGCACGACTAGAATGATTGTGAGTCAGGGGAGTGGGTTGACAAATGGTTGAAAAGTTATCTTAGCCCACTTCACACATATCGCCCTCCAACGACATTGGAATTGATATAGATAGAATCATCAGTTGACTTTGACCACGTATCAGATCTAGTTCAACCAGGTGATATATCTACTTTCTTAGTTGTTGAAATTCCATATTGTCATCTTACTTTGTAGTGTATTCGTAATGTTGACTAATTTCAAGAGATTTGCTGCACCTATCAATGCAGGGCATGTTTATGCAGTTATTAAAGATGAAGAGAAAGAAAAGGGAATAAACTATTACTTGTGTCATTGTGTTGAGGCAAAAAATAAATTGGAGGCCCTAGTTATAGATGGAGAAAACATCAAATACCCTACAGGCTTAGTTGTGGTTACTGGAATGTGGCTTAGAAGGTACCCATATAAGTTAGTTTTGTGTTTTGAGTTTTTTCAATTGAATAAGGTCATATTAGACCAATTTATAATGTAATAAGTCATGTTAGTTGGTTTTTGGGTCATTTTGGAGGTTATATTGCATATTTGTCAAAATGATGTAAAATTGCAAAAATTGAAAAGTTGTCAATGTGAAAAAAGTGCAAAAAAATGTAAACTTGAATTGATTCTGATAGGAAGTGATTTTGATAGCAATACAAGGATGAAATAAACTCACTTCCACAATAAAAAAGGATTCCAACCTTGTTCCTTCCCTCAAAACTCAATCTTGGCTTATTTTAAACTTTGCACCTAGTCACTCTTATAGGTTTGCAGACCTATTTTTCCCACCTTAACTCTCAAAATTCCTTAACAACCTCTACAAAAAACCACCATTTTAGGCACCCATTTAATACTTCTTCAACATAAAACCCTCATAAGACTCTCATGGATCAACTTTCATAAAACAAGCAAATCCCCTTTATTCTTCCTATCACACACAAACCACCAATGGGTAGCATTAACCAGTCTGCTAAACCACCAATTCATCCACTTTTAGGGTGCGATAAGCCCTATAACATAAAAAAAACCCCAAAAAATATTCATTCACAAGGTAGGCAAGGGTTTATTGAAATACAGATTGACCCTCTTAAGACACCTTAGTAAAATAGAGTACCTGAAAGATTCTCTTAAAATAGGGTATACAGACCGACCCTTAATAATTGGCTTATGAACTGCACAAAATCACTTGAAATCCAACCAAACCAAAACTAAAATGGAGCTAAGTTTGTTTCCCACCTAATTCCATCGAAAAGAGACAACAATCACTCTGAGCTACGTTCAACCGACTTAATCCCTGAAGGGTCCAAAGTGCAAAAGGGCAACAATATTTGACAGGGTATTACTTTGAAATCATAGCACTTACAAAATATTCGTCTAAACTTAAAATATCATGTTGGGCCCCTCTACAATAACCTCTCTCAATTTTTTTTATCTTGGAGTTGTTTTCTTGTGGTGTCTAGTTTTCACTTGGTGGAAAAAGTGTCAAATGCAAGCAGTGCAAAGTTACAAAGTGGTGCAACTTTCATTCTGCAACTCGTGTGACCAAATAGATTGTTCCAACACATACAAATAGGTATTTTTATGTAGGCGTGGTCCTCTTTCACACCCAAACACATGGAATCACTCCAAGCTATGTTCAACCAGATCGATCCCTTAAAGGTCCAAAGTGCAAAATGGCTGCAAAATTCAACATGTTGTTACTTAGATATTGTAATGCTTAGAAAATTTGCATCTAATCTTATGGAATCACATTGGGCCCCTCTACAATAAACTCTCTTGGTTTTTTCTATCTTGGAGGAATATTCTCGTGGTGGCAAATTTTCACTTGGGGAAAAAGTTATCAAATGCAAGTAGTTGAAAGTTGAAAAGTGGTCCAATTTTCATTTTGCAACTCATGTGACCAAATGGATTGTTCTAATGCATCTGAATAAGTATGTTTACGCTAGTAATGGTCCTCTTTCATACCCAAACACACGGAATCTCTCTAAGCTATGTTCAACCGGATCGATCCCTTAAGGGTCGAAAGTGAAAAATGGCTACAAACTTTAGCATTTTGTTACTCAGTTACTATGATGCTTAGAAAATTCTAATTTGGTCCTAAGGGATCACCATGGGCCCCTCTAGAATAAAATATCTCAGTTTTTTCTATCTCAGAGGTATTTTTTTGTGGTGGTGAATTTTCACTTAGGGAAAAAGTTGTCAAATGCAAGTAGTTGAAAGTTGCAAAGTGGTGCAACTTTCATTCTACAGCTTGTGTGACCAAACAGACTATTTCAACATGTACAAATAGGTATATTTACACTAGGTATGGTCCTCTTTCACACACAAACATGCGAAATTGCTCCGAGCTACATTCAACCGGATTGATCCCTTATGGGTCCAAAGTGCAAAATGTCTACAAACTTCAGCATGTTGTTACTTGGATACCATGATTCTTAGAAACTTCTTGTCTAATCCTATGGGATTGCACTTGGGCCCTCTACAATAACCTCTCTCAAATTTTTCTATCTTGGAGGAATTTTCTCGTGGTGGCGAATTTTCACTTGGGGAAAATTTTGACAAATGCAAGTAGTTGAAAGTTGCAAAGTGGTGCAACTTTCATTTTGAAGCTCGTGTGACCAAACAGACTGTTCCAATGCATTTGAATATGTATTTTTATACTAGGAATAGTCCTCTTTTTTACCCAAACACGTGGAATAGCTATGAGCTACATTCAACTAGATCGATCCCTTAAGGGTCCAAAGTGCAAAATGACTACAAACTTCATCATGTTGTTACTCGGATACCGTGATGCTTAGAAAATTCTCATATAATCATATGGGACCATGTTGAGCCCCTCTACAATAAAATCTCTCAATATTTTCTATCTCGGAGGCATTTTCTCGTGGTGGAAAGTTTTCACTTGGGGAAAAAGTTGTCAAATGCAAGTAGTTGAAAGTTGCAAAGTGGTGCAACTTTCGTTCTGTAGCTCGTGTGACCAAAAAAAATGTTCCAACACGTTTGAATAGGTATTTTTTACGCTAGGAATGGTCTTCTTTCACACCCAAACACGTGGAATGGCTTTGAACTACGTTCAACCGGATTGATCCCTTAAGGGTTCAAAGTGCAAAATGGCTGCAAAATTCAACATGTTTTTACTCGGATACAATGACACTTAAAAAATTCTCATCTAATCCTATGGGATCGCGTCGGGCCCATGTAAAATAACCTCTCTCGATTTTTTCTATCTTAGAGGCATTTTTCCATGGTGGTGAATTTTCACTCGGGGAAAATGTTGTCAAAAACAAGTAGTTGAAAGTTGCAAAGTGGTGCAACTTTCGTTCTACAACTCATGTGATCAAATTGATTGCTCCAATGCATCTGAATGGGTACGTTTATGCTATACATGTCCTCTTTTTCACCCAAATATGAGGAATTACTCTGAGTTACATTCAACTAGATCAATCCCTTAAGGGTGAAAAGTGCAAAAGGGGAGAAATCTTTAAAAAATTATTGCTCAGAAACTATGATTCTTATAAACTCTCTTTCTGAGCCTATACAATCATATTGGGCCCCTCTACAATAACCTCTCCTACTTTTCATTATCTCAGAATCATTTTCTTGTGGTGTCCATTTTTCACTTGGTGGAAAAAGTGTCAAATGCAAGCAGTGTAAAGTTGCAAAGTGGTGCAACTTTCATTTTGCAATTTGTGTGACCAAAAAAATTGCTCCAACGTGTCTCAATAGGTATTTTTATGCTATGCATGGTTCTCTTTCACACCCAAACACATAGAATTGCTCTGAGCTACGTTCAACTAGCTTGATCTCTTATGATGGAATGGAAAACAATAAAAAAGAGAAACATACACATGACAGTTGAAAAGTCTTAGTTTTCCACACAAAAAGCGTATGATCATTGGAAACTCGAAGTTAGTGGTTTTTGAAGAGTTTGAAGGAGAATATCAATCAAATATCTCTATTTCTTTGTTAATTTTTGTGCATTTTCTTCATTTATAGCTTGTGTACGGGTCGATATAGTAGGAGTTTTCTCTAAGATGATTTGAATATGTTGTAGGATGGTTTTAGCTTTGATTATAATCCATTATTGTGGAATTTTATTAAGTTCCAAGCAACTTAGAAGTAGATTTTTGAAACAAGTTTGAACTTGCTCATACAAGGGTTTGAGTGTAATATGTTGAAATACGCCATTCCACCTATTGTTCAATTTGTGTCTCGATGGAATGGGCCTGATGTAAGTAGGGTAGGGAGTAGGAATAATAAAATAGCATTGGTAAAGGCATTGGAAGAGATTACTAATGTTGCCCTTGTTGAAAATTCAGAATTTAGGCCTTAAAAGCAAGGCTAGAAGAGGTGAAAAGAAGAAATTGCTTGAGAATAAGTTAGAATAGGTTGGAAATAGAGTGAGGTTGTGGATTTTTATGTGTTCAAAAGGCCTACAAGCAAGGGGGATGTAAAAACTATGTTATGGCATGATGCCCTAGTTGGGAAAAGAGGGGTTTTCAATGAAAAAGAGAGGTTTGAGTGAGTAAAAGTGGGTAAAGTCAAGGGGCAGCATAATTTTTTGGTCAAATAAGTTTGTGCAGAAAGAATTAAGAGTGTTGGAAGAGGTATTGAGGTTGTATGAGGTTTGGTTTTGGGTTCGGGGGTTCGATTTTCCTATTTGGCCAAAACAATTTTGAGGGGTGTTCAGTTCGTTAGTTCAAAAAACATGTAATATATATATTTATGCAGCCTAGAAGCATGAATTAGGATTAGAATATCACATAACATCATATAAACAACAAAACCACCATAAACTTGAATGTCATTTAAAACATGCATGATAAATATTCATCGTTGAAACTTGAATTGTGGTAGCTTGATATACACAGTCTATTGTTGTTAGGGTTCAATTTGTATGATTTTGAAAAAAGAAGCCAAATAAGTAGAGTTATCAACATTCTTCAAAAATCATAAGAATTTGTTTAGTACACTAGCCATTTTGATGTCTTTTTGCAATCTCAAACTTTATTTTGTATCATTATTACATTGGTCTTGAGAGTGGTAACTTAATATAGCTCCACAATACAAAATCTAGTTTACCTATGGAGTGTAACAGTGGCATAGGTAGATTTTTATTTGAAAAAACCAAAGGTTGACTGCATAATTAAAGTGTATAAACAAATATCTTTTTGTAATATCAAGGATACTTTTTGAAATCTTTTTATGAATCATTTCATGTAATACCAATTGAAAACATGGTTTTTGCTTTTACATAAAGTTGTTTAGCATCAATCAATTAATATTCAAGATAAACCATGAAGGAAAAAAATGATCAATGCAAGGGCTAACCAATTAATAAGTATACATGTGAATAAGGGAAGCACAAGTACTCAAAAACACATAAGCCTTGAAGTATACACACGAATACATAGTATACACAAATTATTACAAAGTATATGCATGATTACAAGGTATACGCATGAAAACACATAAGTTGCAAAGTATACATTGGAATACATGTAAGTCACAAAGTATACACATAACTCATATATATTGAACCATGGATTTATAATGCAAATATGGACACCATCGATAAAAATAAATTGTATTAACCAAATATCCATGTAGGCATACATCAATATATGTTGATATAAGCATAAAATGTAGGTACAAAATAGCCATATAGGCTTACGAGAATGCCATATAGGCATACAATGTCAAATATATCCAATACAAAATATGTACAAAAATGCCATGTAGGCATACAACAAAGGGATCTAGAATCAAAATCCATCACTCTCCATCCCCTCAAAATAAAATCTTGCCCTTTTCTTGTTGATCGGATGGCGATACGTTTGTCACTCATTTATGCTACAGTTAAGGAGTGCTCCTCGTAGTGTTTAGTTCTTGGTGAATTTTTATATGTTACAATAAGAAGTAAAGACATCAATATATAGAAATTACATTATAAAAGATGATATATTTAATAAAAAATCACTTATCACCATCCAATGATCACTCTCCTCGAGGGAAATATTTGCACGCCCAGGCTGAGGAGTGCTGAAGCACTATATAAACCATCCAAATAGAAATTAAACCACGAACCAATAATGGTTTGATTTTTTACCAGAAATAACATCTATAACAACAAATGCAAATTGAAATTTAGTAATTTTCCTCATACCTCCCCTATCAAAGCCATCAAGGATTCTATAGTAGATGAAACACCGATCGCCATTTCCCTCATCACATTTAGAGGTGTTTTTGCTTGCAACAACTAAAAATAAAACAATAAATCATTCAATCATGAAAACTACAATAGAAATCCATGTCATGACTTATAATGTATGAGATAATAAACAAAATTTTGAGTACTTATTAAACTATATATTTCTAACTATCATGCTTACTATTTTCCCTATCCATATCTTGTTCGAAAGCATGTGTTTTTAGGATTTTACCCATAGCAGCACGTCAATGAAAGGTTTGATAAAAAAAATTTGTAGACATGTACAATAACTGTGGTGGCATATAGAAGGTAGTTAACTATTTAAAAAAATGCCTTGAAGAAATGGGGTCTCGTGGTGATGGAATTTCATTACAAACAAATGCACGTCATGGAATTCCATCACCATAAGACAACATTTCTTTCAGGAATTTTTACAGACATTTCATTTCCTTCTCTATCGTATTATTGCTTACTATTATGCTTTGATAGAAATTTTTCCAAGCATCCATAGTTTGTTGGAAAGCACCTATTTTAGGATTTTAGCCATAGCAGCAAGGAAGTGAGTAGTTTGATAATATTCTTTGGTACACATGTATAGAAAATGTGGTATCATAGAAAAGGTGGTGAATTTTTTTAAGAAATGCCTCAAAGAAATGTGGTCTCATGGTGATGGAATGGCATTCCATCACCATGAGACCACATTTCTTCAAGGCATCTTTCCAACCTACTAACTGTCTTGTCTATGTTATTGCTTACTATTATGCTTTGATAGATTTTTTCCAAGAATCCATAGTTTGTTGGAAAGAATTTTTTTTTAATATTTTATCCATCGAGTAAGGAAATGAACTATTTGATAAAATACTTTGGTAGACATGTATGAAAAATGTGGTAGCATAGAAAAGGTGATGAGTTGTTTGAAAAAGTGGTGCAGGTGCACCTTTACAAGAGCATGCCTCCATGAGGAAAATTTAGGATTTTGAGGTTGTATAGGTATTTTCATGAAGTAATAAGGCTTAAATAGCAATTTTTGAGTTTGTAATGGTCTGTGGTAGTCATTTTAGGCATAAATTGTAAAGTTGCAGAATCTTAACAAAAGTTATCAATCAATGTTGTAAAAAAGCAAAAAGGTGCCAAGTGGAGGAATATGAAGACTCAAGGTAGTTGTAGAGGCAATATTAGGCTATTAGGAAGTTGAAATTATTGGGAAAGTGTTTAAAATATGTGATTCATCATTTTTAGTTGTTGTTGAAGCATTTTGAAGGAGAAAAGTAATAAAATATCACTGCTATACCGCTATTTTATGTGTTTTCCTCCATCATCTTCCAGTGTACAGTTTTGTGCAGGTGGTAGTGCATTTGTAATTTGTTTTAATTGAAGGAGTTAGGTTTTAGCATCAATTTAAAACTAATTTGAGCATTTCATATTGATTTTCAAGCTTTTGGTGGCCTCATTTCTCTAGGCGGTCAAAAAATATGGGCTAAGGGTTTGATTGCCCAAATGAACAAAAAAGTCCATTCCACCTTTCTGTAGCAATTTTTTCTTGGTGGAATGGACCGGTCTGAAGTAGGAGTAGGTGTAGATGGTAAGGAATTGGTTTGGTGAAGTTTTTGTGTGAGTTCTCCTCGCTGCCCTAGTGAAAACTCACTTTTTGTGCCTTTTAAACAAGGCTAAAGTGATTGAAAAGAGGACATGGGTTTAGAAGTGGATAAAAGCCCCTAAAAACTATGAGAGAAGGTGAATTGGATGGTTTTTATAAGATCTAAGAGGTTTTAAGTGGTCATCGAAGTGAATAAGTGAGAAACCCTAGGTGAAAGAGGGTGAAAACTAGTGAAAAAGAGTGATTTTGTGAAGGAAGTGTATGTAGATCTTTGGGGCATCAATATTTGAGGATGGAATGATCATGCACATGCATAAATAATCCTGATTGAAGTGATTATAAGACTATGAGAGGTTAGGGCATACGAGTTTCAATAAGCCCTAATTGATTACAAGGAAAGTGAGGGTTTTATGAAAAGGGGTCTAAATGAGCAAGAAGATACCTGATAGTTGAATAATCTAAGGTTTCCTTGGCTATTTTTTGGCTGTTTGGAGGTTTCAAGTGTTTTTTGTGTGTTTGGAGAGGTGTCTCTTTGAAAAAGAGGCCTAATTGTGGCCTAATTCAGTGTTAAAAGCCAGATTTGGGATAGTTGCTCCAAAAGAGTTGCAAGTGAGTTTTAAATATGTGAGAGAGGACCATAATGGGTGCCTAGTTTGGAGCATAGACAAGGCAGTGAATTTTTTTAAAATATGCCTTAGTAAAATGTGGTCTTATGGAATGCCATGACAAGAAAATTCATTTGGAAGATGCTCCTAGACTTATTACTTATGCTATGAGAAGTAATTGCATCACTACTTATGTTGAATTTGTAAACAACTATATTGTAGTTGAAAATGTTTTCATCTATCAAAATCTAGTTATTAGTTATGGAATGTGAAGTAATACTTTGAGTTTGAATGATGTACAATGCAATGTAATCAATGATATGAATATAAACTACACAAATCTATTAAGTAAAATTCATTAGTTAAACTCTTTAGTCTATTACCTGCGTGAAGGTTTGACTAAATCCACTGGCATCAAGAGGTGTTCCCTCAAAACCTCTAATATTAGCCTATTCAGCATCCAAAATCACATATTAAAATACCATTCATAAAACAATTCTATTAACATGTAATAAATTTATAGTTGCTTACTAGTTACATAACCCACTGATAGGTGTACTATAGAAATAAGTAGGTGTAGGGCTAGTGTATCCAGTATCAACAATGTGACCTTGCAAGTTTATTAAAATCATAAAACTAAATAGTTAATCTTGCATTTCAAAATCAAAATTTAATAAATTAAATTCAATGAACATGCTAAATTTTACTTGAGTATCAATGCCATGCACATCATACAAAATTCCAGTTTCCCTCTCCATCTCCATAGCTACAGACAAATCCTACACAACAACCTCTTGAATGTCGGTGGGGTCATATGAACAAGTCACCCCACAAGATTGAGACACATGGGATTGAAGCCCACCTATCGAAGAATCCCCTAGATGGTGTTTTACAAGAGGGCTAACATGTTGGATGACACTCTGCATCAAAGATTTGATGGCCTGCAGAGTCTCTACGTCGGTACTCTCCTTCGTGATGAAAGGGATGATGATGTGCTCATGAGGCGGCCTAGCGAGAGGTCATCTCGCTTGCCTTGTAGGATCCAGTTGTGCACCAGTTCTATCCTTTTCTGACCCCCCACCTCTCCCCTGGAAGTCCCTCATATCAAAATAATTTGGGTTTTTGTTCAAGATGAACTCAGCATATAGTTTGTTGAGGAAATATTTTGGGACTTCACAATTGTTGCATGGTGGGTCATCAAAAACCATGTACCACCTATCCCAAAAAAAAAAATTGATCTCTTGTTGGTGGCACCAATGAATAGGAAACCTCTTCGCATTGAGGGAGATATTTTTATTTGACCATGGGTCAGTGAATAATGCACACAAATCTAATTTTGTAATTTTTAAATCTTTTACTTCTTTATATGATAATTTATCTTGGTAAAAAGCCTTGGCCGCTTGCCTCCTATCCTACCAACTAGATAATTTTTTCTTGATTGAATTTACATTTTCTAACATATCTTGTAGTGAAGTTTCTAGGGTAGTTCTTTCCGTAGTTGAACCATTTGGATTGTTCAACCTCCCGCTTAAATCCTCAATTTTTTTTTTATTGTTCTCAATTTCACCCATTAAATTTTGTTGAGTTTCAAGAGGGTATTGAGGGATTGGTGGAGGAGGTTGTTGTTGTGGTTGAGGATTTTGTTGTTGGGGATTTTGTTGTTGATGATTTTTTTCTTTCTATGGATTTTGAGGAGATTTTGTAGGTTGATTAACATATCCTACAATTTCAAAAAATAAATATCAAATACAACCTAAAACTAACAAATTCAAAAAAAATAAAAAATCCTTACCTCTTTGACCTCCTCGTCGATGTGGCAACATCCTAGCGATGAATCAATAACTTTCTGATGAATATTTTTGCAAAAAATCTCCTCCTAGAATGCGAGCATAAAATTCAGGGGTTTTTGGCTGTGGGCAACAAGAAAAAAAGTCACAAATGAAAATGGATTTCAACTTCTTCTTTTTTTCTTTTAACATGCCATAACGCGAGCACATGATAACCCGAGCACATTATAAAATGAGTGAGTTATAACGCATTTGTGTTATCAGTTTTAAAAAAACTTAAAAAGTGGCCACAAAATTGCTACCCATCTTCATGTACCTGCCCATAACACAACTCAAATGCATGTGGACCCATCTTGTTTGTTCATGAGCTCCAAGCATACAAATTTTTTCTTGCCTCGTGAAGCTCAAAAATCATTTCTTTTGTGTGGCACCTAATTAAAGTTATCAGGAGGTATAACCTTGGTATGGTTTGAGTGGAAAGCCCAACCAAGGCATGAATTTCCCCATGGCCACTTGTGTCTGTTTGAGTGCATACCATCCATGAGTGTATGTGTCTCACCTTCTAGGACTTCTCATCTAGCGGACAACTAGGAGTCCCATTGCCTCAAAGTGAGTATAAATTTTTAGGAAAAATAACCTAAATATGATCCGCATCACGATGGACAAACGGTTGAAGCTTGATCTGATTCTTTTATCTTTTACCTTTTCTCCTTTTTCATCTTTGACACTGAATTCTTATTCTTTGTTGTTTCTCTTTATCATTCTCATGTGTGCTCTTTTGTGCCTATGTTGGTTTGTCATGGGATGTTGATCCAGAGGGCTTGATCACCCCTCTTGATTGTTGTCATCAATTCTTACCGACATTGGTACATTTGAACTCCTCTTGACATGTGTTTTTGTCTACTTTAGTGTGAGTTTGAAGAAAGTTCATCCCCTCACTAAAGTGGGGATTAAATGTAGTATCAAAAAATATCATCGAGAAATTTTCACACTTGTTTGGGCCCTCCTTGCTGAATTGGGCTTAATGTTACCTTGATTTAGTGTTGTAATGTGGTTGACACATTCACATTAGGTCTTGGGTCCTTGTGAACTAATGGATTTAAATGGTACCTTGCTCAAGTGTTGTGAAGTTTTCTTACACACTTTCACACTTTTCCAAGGTTTTATTAATTAACTGAACATGTAATAAACCTCTTTTTAACCTTAATCTTGCCTTATGTGGAGTATTGTAAAGTTTTGTAGCACACTTTCACACTTTTTTAGGCTTGTCATTAATAATTGGGATTTCTTATGCTTTAATTGACCCCATTTTGCATCCACAAGCCTCATTTATTGCATCTTTTCAAGGATAATCCTAACACCAATAATTAGCCAATCATAATTCAATTGTTTCAGGTTTGAGTGGCCCAGATTTAGCGATTTGGGACCCATTCGCCACCTTGGACGAATGAGTCCCACCTGGGTCTTTTGGTCCCAAACCTGGTTTCACACATTTCTAAGTATTTTTTAAAAATGGTCCCAAAAATTAAGCTTGGTGGGACTCATTCACCACCTTGGGAAAATGAGTCCCGTGTGGCCCAAAATCAAAATTAATTCAAAAAATTTGGTGGTATTTTATTCTCCTAGATCTCATGTTGACTTGTAGTGTTGTAATTTTGATAATTCTTGCATAATTGAGTATAAATACAAGGTTTTTTCACTCATTTTCACCTTCTTCTTTTTTGAAAACATTCATACTAGCATAATTGAGTTCACAAGAGCATTCAAGAATTCACATGAGCATTCAAGGGAAGATGATCAAGCATTCTAGAGTAGCATTCAATCATCAATCATCATGTCAGAGATTACCTGCATCTGCATATTTGGTTTTGTGCTAACAATTGCAATGTGTGGTTTGTGATATTCAAGATCAACATCATTCAAGTAAGGATCAAGATCTACATCCATTGCAACCATCTTAAGCATATTTTCAACCCTTTTCTTGTAAGGTTTTGGTGATTTGCAACATTGTTAGTTGTTCATTCATCATTCTCCATTCCTATTTGATTTCATTTCAAGGATTGATATCTAAAACGGGGTTTGACCTAGGAAAACCCATATCCACTAACCCAACAATATTTTTCCCTCTCCTTTGTGTGTGATTTGCAGGTCTAGGTTACAAAATTTCTAAGGAGAAATATTGGAGACAATTTATCAAGAACTCAAAGTTGTCAAAATTGTCAACAAGCCTTGGATAACCTTGGAGAAGACCTATAGGTTTCAAATCACATATTCGGATCTAGAAACTTGTAGAGGAAGATTGAGGAGAGTAGATTTAGACTTTGAAGCTTCAGAAAAGCCTAACTAGACTTATTTTCCACTTATGCGAAATGAGTCCTAGTTCTAGTCAATTTTTAAATTTCTACAGATCTGGATACCCATTTAGAAAATTCATGTTCTCGTGTAAAATTCCAGATCTAGGACTAATTCACCCAGGTTGCTGAATGAGTCCCAGTTAGTCATAAATTCATATTTTCTAGTGTTTCAGAGATTCAATTATTCATTTCTAGATTTCCAAGTGCACAATATTCATCTTATTTCTTTTATGTTCTATTTTACTTGCATTTATAGGTCATTTTGTAGGTCATTGCATTGAATTAAGGTTTTGTGTTGTATTTTGCATTTCATTATCTTTTCAAAGTCAAAACTTGGTGGTGAACCCCTTATTAGATCACATTCAGCCCCTAGAACAAACCTCTTCTAAGATCTCTTTCTCTTTTGCATTGAGATCTCAAGGGTTTGTTTTTGAGTGACAGTGAAAAATTTCCTCCTAGGTCTTAAACCCCTAGGTGAAAATCCATAATTTTTCACCTTTGAATAGCTATAAAGCACTTGATACTTAAAAATGTTGTATATATAATAAATTTCATGCTTATTATCTTAGCATAATGTGTCTGCAATAGTAAGTTGTATAGCTTATGTTTAATAAATAAAGCATAGTGAATTAAAGTGTTGCACACTATGTGAAGGTGGCATACAATGTGTAGTGTTAATGAATAAAGAAACACTATTAAAAGTGAATTCAACTCATTTATTAAGTGTCAAATGCATTAAATCATTGAACACGTCAACTTAGAAAAAATGCAACTAATAGAATTATTGACTTATTCTTATGTGAAATAGCAAGCTAAATAATGGAGAATATGGTGAATTGTCATCGCCATATTATGAACTCAGAAATCAATAGAAGTCTCTTAAAACTTGCAAGTCGATTTCCAATATAGAACATATGCACATATGAATCAGTCAACATAATGTTGGCATTAAAAGAGTCAACCTGATATTCTATTTGGATGAGTATTGCGATAGGGATTTTCCACCTTTTGGTTATCATGCTGATTCGATTGAGTTGAGCCGAGAAGTGTCAATTCATGGCCTTGTTTTGAGCCTTTAGATGTTGGTTTTTGGGTATAAATAGAGGAGAGGTTTACCTCATTTGGATATATGCATTCACTTGCAAAAATGATACTTTTCGTATCTAAGATATTATTGCTTGAGTTGGGAGTCTCTTTGTGAGAGAGTAGTAAGGATTTTAGTGTGAGAATTATTGTGAGTAATTGAGGAATTGAGGGGAATTAAAAAGCTAATTCTTGTAGTAGGCTTGATTAAGGAACCAATGTGTCAATTGGATATAGCATATAAAAGGCATGAGATTCTACTCTCTTTATGTTTTATCTATTTTTTGAAAAATTGAATGCCTTCATTGAATTGTAAATTGCATTAGATTACTTGAATAAAGAAATGATATATTTACTTATTGGAAAGGAAAAGAATCTGGTTGTTATAATTTCCTTGTGGGTATTTTTACATACTCTATATTAAGGAGTGGATGTTGTCAATAGTATATATACTAGATTTGATGAAAGTGTGAATAACATAAGGGAGTCATTTAATAATCTTATATACCCTATATGGGAATTCAAATGTTGATGTTGATGTTTCTATACATAGTCTACACTACATGTATAATGTGAAATGTATCAAATTCATAAGGTGACTTGACACTGTTAGCCTATAGTACTAGGAAACCTTAGGAATGATAAGGTTTAGCAATACAAGAACAATGATAGTATTAAATATATGATAGGATGAGATGTCATACTGATAAGCTATACTTGAATGATCACTTGATCATTACTTTACTTTCAAATAAATCCTTAGATTGAGATTAACCTGTTTGGGTCAAGAAGTATATTTGATTAATGATTGAAACCTTAGGTTAAGAATTACATACTAGGTTGGAATATTTAATTGATTACCCATTGAAACCAATAGGTTGAGAATAACCTACTTGGTTGGGTTGTTTATTTGATATTTTTTAAGAACACATAGGTCTAGATTAACCTATATGATCAAATTGATTGATGATTGTTGATTTTACCTTGGGAATCAAGATATACCAAGGTTGAGACTCAACTATGTGATTAAGTTGATCACTTGAGTTTGTCAATTACTATTTTATTGGAGCCATAGATGGTATTACCTATTGGATTGGAATTGTTATTTGATTGGATGGT
Source organism: Sequoiadendron giganteum (assembly GCA_007115665.2). Classification (NCBI taxonomy): domain Eukaryota; kingdom Viridiplantae; phylum Streptophyta; class Pinopsida; order Cupressales; family Cupressaceae; genus Sequoiadendron; species Sequoiadendron giganteum. The sequence goes on along the minus strand of CM021104.1, from coordinate 330,041,025 downwards.
TTATACTCTTGATATGAAGTCATAATTTTGACAATATTCTACTCTTGAATAACCATTTTTACAAAGGAGATTACACTCTCGAATGGAATCATTTATTGATATGATTATTCTTCAATTGAGATCATTCATTGATGATACTATAATCTTGATGAGAATCACTTATTGACATGATATATTCCTGAATGGATTCATTTATTGATGATGATTTGTTCTATGATAAGTTGATGCTTATGTAGCTATACTTTAGAATATAAAGTTATTTATTACGAATCTCTTGTAAAGATAGAGTCATGAAGGGATCATAGGTTATTCTTGGGATTATATTTTCCAATGAAGTAAATAACATTCATGTGAATACCCAATAGAAATATCATTGTGAATTGGAAAAAGGAATAGGTTGTTTTTGAGGTTAATGTTACCCATCGAAGGAAATTACCTAATATACATAGTATATGACTGGTCATAATCCAAACCGAGCTAGGGTAGTGTATGTGAATATCATGACTATCACTCAAAGTACTGGGTGAGAATACTTTGTCCAAAGTAGTGTAATTTTCCATTGGTTGCATTGTCAATTAACTGTGTTCATTTTATGCATGATAGTTCAAGATTGTAGTGGATACAAATTCTAGTTGTGTCTAGGACACAACACTAAGCTCAGAAGGGTATTGTTATCAGGTTACCATACCAATCTCCTCGTTGAAGGGAGGGCCATCTTATCATATATGGGAGATGTGTGGGGAACCACAATGAGTTTGTGGTTGGTAGAAAAGTGCTTGAGTGATGTTTTCCATCATTAGTTGGTAGTCGAGGTATGAGGATGTTTGTGCTAGTATTGGGGACAATTAGAGTGTATGCACCCGAGAATGGGGAGATCTAGAATGTATGCACCAATGTAGAAATATTAGGACCAATTTGTATATATATTGTCAATGAAGCTTAGAAGATCTACACATGTATGTATCTTGTACCCATATATATGGAAGGTTGTAATCATGAATGATAAACTTGATTTTATTCAATATGAAATCTATATTATGGAAAGATTTTTAAATTAGAATGGAATGCAATGGAAGTTTGGAATAGTGTTTATTTCAAATGTGCATGTAATTTACATTCTAGAAGAGCATTTGTTTTGCTATGTTATGGAATCATGGTTCATTCACTTAAGGTGAAAAAAGTGAAATTTTTATTGAGTAAAATATCGAGGTTGTTACACACTATCTCATTTCTCTACCTATCTACTCTTGAAATTTTTTGCATCTCATTCCTTAAACCCCTAATTTAAAACCTCTATAAAATATTCAATGTTAGTATTCCAAATGAAAATGCATCTCTCAAACATCTTGCATTTTGATTCCTTAATCCATCTTTCCATTGCATCATTTAGGGATGCATTTCCCTATACGCTTTCCTTTAAACAATCCTTTATGTAGATCACCATCATTCAAATGAATTTTTTTACCTATCACCATGGTAAAGTAGGGATACCATTAATGAGCCTCAATTTAAATGTGGTAAAATGCTAGGAAACTTTCAAATTCCTATTAGCACATGTGGCCCCATTCTAAAGCTCAAACCCTCATATATTCTAGGTAAATTTATTAGTTATCATCTTTTACCAATTTTATCACAAATTATAACCCTAGTTTGAGCACTTATGTTCATCTATTGAATCTAAGGAAAAAACTGCTTGGGTTCTAGAAGTTAGTGAATGAAACCCCATTGACTTCCCAAAGATTGGAAGATGGAATTTTTTTTATTTTCTAAGGGAAACTTCATATGGATGTTGCATGTATGCACTTCATGCTTGAAGGATTTAAGAATTCTATGTATTTTGATATTTTTTTCATTTAAAAGAATATATTTGTAATCAACAAAACCTTGTAATCATTTGAGGAAAAAATTAAATTCTTGTATATTTTCTAAATGTATATTTGATCCAAAAATTTAATGAACTTCCACTTTATATATACAAATCTATTATATATGTTGCGGATAGTTTAGATCCTAGCATTTTACATGAATATCTTTGTTGGGTATTTTAGATCTAAGTATTTATTTAAATATTTTTTAAATATGGGTCATAACATGCTTGTTTGTAGTAAGGTATTGTTACATAAGGCTGATATGATATCGAATTGTAGGGTAAGTGCACTAATCCTTGACACAATTTTCGTGCCAAAATGAAAAAATTCCCAAAAAAAGGCCGAAATAAGCTATTTGGCGCACACCAAATGACATAAAATTCATTTGACATGCGCCAAATGTAAAACTTAACATAAAATCCAAAAAAAACTTTCAAACCCTCATTTCTCTTCAACTCACGGCTTGACTTGGAGGATTTGAGGTCTACAACTCGCGCTCGCAAAATCTCATCCATTGTTTGCATCCTTAGCTTGCGATTTTCCACGAGGATGTCGCCAACATGTCAAAGAGGTTGAAGATTGCAAAGAAGTATGAATTTTTATTATATTTATTTCAAATTTGATTTACAATTCAAATTTAAATAGATTTTTATAATAAAACTTTATTCTAATTTTGAGGGAATGAATCTCCACCTCGAAACATTGAGAATTCACAATAACCCCCTCACGAAGAGCCTCCTATACAAGAACAACCTGAAACCCCTCCATCAATTCATAGGTATGGTCAAGGAACACAAGAAAATATTCAAAATCAAATTGAAAACAATAAAAGAAACATTCAACAATTAATTGGACGATTAACCGAGCATGTCAAAACCCACCCTTATAGGAGAGGGATTGTTGAATCATTGAAGTCAATTGTAACTCATGTAGGAGAAATGAGTGAGAAAATAAATTTTTGGTCAAATAAGAGGCATGAGATGAAACAATTTTATGCTAGTGGTTTCTCATATGTAGATGTCAAAAAAAAAATAGAAAATCTGACTTGTGTGCCCTATTTATAGACCCAAGAACCAATGAAACTTTGTCTCATGCAAGTAGGAGGTTCTTCATCCATTGGTGCCACCATGATTTAATTAAAAAAAAAATTGGGAGCAGTGGTGGATGGTATTTGACCAACCTCCATGAAATAATCATAAGGTGCTGCAATACTTTTTGAGGAAACTCTATTATGAGTTTGTCCTTAATAAAATGGCAAACTATTTTTAGCATCTTAGACTTTTAGGGTAGAGGTGGGGTCTCCACACATGATAGACCTACTACACGACGTAATCCATATTTGGCACTGAGACCCTTGGCCAAACCCATGGTGGAGCATCTCACTGTTCCTTCCATTGTTAAGGATAGTGTAGAGGTGGACATGTTGAAGATTATTGACTCACTCACCCAAAACATTTTATAGTGTCTGAGTCCTCTAGTAGAGCCTGGTGTGGAGGAGACGTGTAGGCCCCGAGCTCCACCCCACCATTGTGGCACTTGTGGTGTTGTTTGCACATATGATTATCAAAGTGCTCGTGATGTAGCTAGACAACCTACATCAGTTGCGAAGGCGATGGATTTCATAGATGATATTCTGAATGATACATTCAACATTGACACTTAGGTAAAATTTAGCAAGCTATTTTAATGTTGTTTATTAAATTATATTTTGAAATTTAAGAATAACTAAATTAGTAGAATTTTGATATGATGAAATTTTAGGGTCAGACCGTTCATGAGGCATGACCTATTCCTACAAACCCTTATACATTCTCGATGATGATTTCACATGTATGAAACTAGTATGAAACAATTATTATTGCATTTGAATAGTTAAATGTTATATTTGAATGTTTGTCTCATAACATGCTTTGGATTTCAAACAGTTTCCTGGTGCATCTTCTTCCTCCACACCTCACAATTCATATCCTCATACAACTTACAATCAGGTAGCCTTTATTCATTAATGGTGTTGTAAAACTATGTTAGCTATTTTTCATAATTTTGTGTATATACAAATCTAAAAAATTGATGACAAACACAAACATTGCATTTGTATTCCTTGATCATGTCACATTATGTTCTCCTAATTCACTCTTTGTTCCTTTATTCCTTACTAATACCATACCATTAACATTTAATAGTTCACCCTATTTTCCATGATCCATTCCTAGCCCATCCCACTAATATCTTCTAGTCCATGCGATGTGTCATTATGTCCTTCTACTCCCATCTTATTGTACCCATTATTATTTCACCCTAGATGTTCCATGATCCCCTACGTTCCACCCTATGTTCCTTTATATCATCCTATGTTATACCATATGTATCCATGTTTCATCCTAGATAGCTCTTCTCTATTATTGCTACACATAGGTCAAGTTCACACTTCATGTACTATAGTCAAAACCTAGACACCTTCTAATTCACCCTATGTTGCATTATTCCCTAGTAATCACATCCCATTAACCTCTAACTTTCCACCCTATATTTTTATCCCATCCTATCCCATCCCATAAATCTATACTAGTCCATCCTATGTTCCTCTATCCCTTTTATTCCCATCCCATTACCCTCTCTTATTTCAGTTTATGTTCCATTATGCCCTCTTGGTCTTTATATCAACATGATACCTAAGATATTGTTTCATTTGCAGTTGTTGACATCAGACAACCCTGGTGATGTTGGTGGCACAATGGACCATGGATTTGTTGTAGCAATAGCTAGTTCTAATCCATTGAGAGAGGTATGCAATAGATTAGTCGATTTGACATTATATTTTCTCTTTCGTGGTCTATTATAGAAAATTTTCACGATACTTTTGTGTAGTTTAATTTCTATCTTGATGGTTTCTATAGGTGGTTGTCACTCCTGATTGTGGACATGGTGATGTTGTAAATGTGCATGATGAATATATGTATGCGGTAAGTGATTATATATTTTGTTATATGCCATTCCACAATTCAATTTATATGTATTAACATCTTTACTTTTAATTGTATCAGTTGAAGGTCTAGAGTGAAGAGAGGAGGACTAGCGAGTGTGTTCGAAAGATAAGAGAGGCAACAGTCACTTCATCCATCCGAATTTTGAAGGTAACATGGGATTTATTTCCTTCCCCTGGAGGGAAATGACTATGTATTAGGGTTGTTTTTTGTATGCCTATGTGGCATTTTGGAACATTTTTTTTGTACTATTGATATATACACAACATTTTATGTCCATATGGATCCTTTGTACTAAGCCTTTATGGTTTTTTTGGATATATTGTATATAATTCTATCAATGAATATCATTGTATAGCCTTTCAACTTTTTGATTAAAAAAAATATTATTTTGCTACTGCCATTCTTGAATGATGTTATCATGTGTATCATGTAAATTGTATGCTTGAATGTTGTAGGCATGGATTTTGTTTACATCTAATATTTAATTAATTATTTTTGAATGCTCAATAAGCCCTATCTAAAGCGTATTGTGTAAATAAGCTCCATTTGTGGTGGTTTGTATCCTTTGGAATGCTTCAATTACTTGTGCCTCACTTATTCACATGTATAATTCACCTATATTTTGTGTATTCATGTGTATGCTTCATGCTTCCAATGCATAGCAGCAAAAATCTTTCGGGGAAACTTTTGACAAACCAAAAGTATAAGAGTTTTTGAAAAAATTGGGAAAAATTGTAGAACAAGAGCTAAAAAAAAAAATTTTAAAAATGAAAGGGATTTCCATAGCATATAGAGATATAGAGAGCAAATAAAATAAATATTTTAACTAATGAGTTGTAAAAAATGGATTTTTATAGTTTATATTCATATCATTGATTACATTGAATTGCACATCTTTCAAAGTCAAAGCATTACTTCACTTTGCATAACTAATAACTAGATGCTGATAGATGAAAAAATTTCAATTACAATATAGTTTATACGAAGTCAAGCTAAGTAGTTATGCAATTTCTTCACATTGCATAACTAATAACTAGGAGCAGTTGCCAATTGAATTTTATTATCATGGCATTCTATGAGACCAAATTTATTTGAGGTATCTTTTCAAATAGTTCACTGCCTTGTCTATGTTACCACATTTTTCATACATGTCTACCAAAGAATCTTGTCAAATAGTTCACTGCCTTGTTGCTATGGCTAAAATCCTAAAACAAGTGATTTCGAACAAGCTATGGATGCTTCAAAAATAAATATCAATTTAAGCATAATAGTAAGCAATAGCATAGACAAGGCAGTGAACTGTTTGAAAAAATGCATCAAATAAATGTGGTGATGGAATGCCATGACAAGTCATAAACAAGGCAGTGAACTAGTTCAAAATATTCCTCAAATAAATGTGGTCTCATGGTGATGAAATGCTATGAAAATAAAATTACTTTTGATTTTCATGGCATTCCATCACCATGAGACCTCATTTTTTTGAGGCATTTTTTCAAAGAGTTCATTGCCTTTTCTATGCTACCACATTTTTCATACATGTCTATCAAAACATTATATCAAATAGTTAATTGCCTTGTTGCTATGGATAAAACCCTAAAACATTGATGCGGTAGGGGAGGTCTTGCAACCTCACTAAACACAATTCCAATCATTAATCACAATCCTCAAGTCACAAATCCTCATAGCTCTTTACTCTCACCAAATCAAGCTACCTCCTTATAGCACTCCAAACCCACCAAATTAGGTATATTTTCTCAATCTCTTCTTTTTCAAACCAAGAATAGTCTTATTTCAAGAACCCATTATTGATTTTAACAACATACCAAACCATCACCTAAGGTTTCTTTGTAACAGATTGCTGAAATCAGGCTTTTCACCGCTTTTAGGGCTCAAATTAGCCCACTTTCACAAAGAGGCCACCTTCAAAAATTTTCCAAAACTATTGAAACCTTGGGGAAGCACTTCATATCTATCAAAACTTCAAATTTAACCATTAGATTGTAGTAATTCAATCAGTTACTACCCAAACCATAAAACCCTCATTTAGTGCCTACAAACTAGGGGTTTATTGAAAATGACACTTCCCAGACAACCCAAAACCTTCCAATTTCTCAAACAAGTTAGAAACACTCTTCGCATGCTTAATTCCTCATAAAACTACGTTGCCCAACTCAAAAAAAAAGTTTCACTCTCTAAAACCTCCCTTTTTGAAAGGATAACTCAAAATTTACTCATAGGGCTTCATACCCAATTCACCTCCAGACCCCCCTGCTCTAATTCACCATCCTCACACCTTTTTTAATATTAGTGCAAACCCATTCCTAAAGTTACAGAGGATACAAAAAGAGGAATGGGTCAAAAAGCCATATTATTGACTCAAAACCTTCACTTGTACAAGTTCAGGCCAGTTTGGTTAAATTGATGATAAAATACATAAAACTCAAAATTAAACCTTCAAAATGGATTCAAAGGATTTTTCAAACTATCTATAAATCCATCCACCATAATTTGGAATCCAAAAATTAATGCGCAGGTTGTACAACTCTGTTTTATATGGAAAAGTACAGAAATCTGGAAAAATCAATGATGTTTCTATTAATATTTCACTTGAAAACTTCAAGAATCTCTCTTACATCGATGCCTTTCCACATATTTATGATTTTCCCTCAAAAATAACTCCTCAACTTCCTCAAATGACCTATTGAAAATCCTTGACCGTTGGACTTATCTTATGTTCAAAAATTTCAAGTTTAAAATATTGCTTTTTTGCATAATTTCACAACTTTTCCCATTTTTGCATTTTTGAGATACCAAACCTCCTAAACACGTAAAATGACTCAAGATTGAAAAATTACATCATTCTTATAGACCCTATTTTAACATAAAATTCTAAAATTCTAAAGTCTAGGCCTTATGAAATTAATTTGATAATATTGCACCAATGGTGCTCCTGCACTAAACATGTGCTTTTGAACAAGCTATGGATGCTTGGAAGAAATCTAGCAAAGCATAATAGAAAGAAATAGCATAGACAAGGAAATGAACTTCTTGAAAAAAATTCTTCAAAGAAATGTGGTCTCATGGTGATGGAATGCCATGACAAGAAAATTGCTATGGATTGTCATGACATTCCATCACCATGAGACCACGTTTCTTTGAGGCATTTTTTCAAAAAATTCATTGCCTTGTCTATGCTACCACATATTTTGTACATTTTTACCAAATAATTTTATCAAAAAGCTTACTACCTTGCTGCTATGGCTAAAATTCTAAAACGGGTGCTTCCAAACAAGCTAGATGGATGCTTGGAAAAAATCTATCAAAGCATAATAATAAGCAATAGAATAGACAAGGCATTGAACTATTCAAAAAAATGTGGTCTCAATGTGCTTGTCATGATATTCCATCACCATGGGACCACATTTCTTTGAGGAATTTATTTGAAACAGCTCACTACCTTGTCTATGCTATGACATTTTTCATACATGTTTACCAAAGAATTTTATCAATCAATTCACTACCTTTTTTCTAAGGCTATAATTATAAAACAAGTACTTTTGAACAAGCCATGGATGCTTGGAAAAAATCTGTCAAAGTGTAATAGTACGCAATAGCATGATGCAGATAAGGAAGGCCTTCAATCAACTAAACAAAAATCCAACTAATACACCAAGCCTTTGTTCCTCCAAACCCTATCAAGGGTGATTCTCCTCAAACTTCACTATTTGTCTTATAGGTTTACAAACCCAACTTATTCACCTTTCCTTGCAAATATTATTGCAAATAAACAAGCCACTCACCTTTTCAAACACCCTTTGAAGCCTTCGAAAATGTATCACAAAAACACACCAAGTCACTTTCGACCAACACCAACAAAACAAGGCTACTACGCTGTCCTAATTGACCAACTAGGCCAAATTTTCAAAGAAACTATACTCCAAACTATATTCCCATCCCAAATAACTATAGAAATCCATTTATCAAACCAAAAAACCTCCAAATCCACAAACTTTAACCTGAGAACTGCTCCTTTAAGCTTGCTTTTACAAAACCCTCATTTTTAGCAAGTTTAGGGTGAGTTTATTGAAAATCCTATTTCCAAAACTCATAACACCTTTCCAATGCATCAAACATGCTTAAAATAACTTTCACATTCTTAAAAGTCCCTCACAAACTACTGCCCCAAAGGATTTCAACTATTTCCACTCTTAAACCATTGAATTTCACCAAAACTCATCAAATTGCCAACTAGGGCATCACACCAAACCACTCAACTCGCCTCCCCTAATCCATAAACAATGAAAATATGTTCCCTAACCTTGATTATTCCATTCCACTAAGTTATAGTAGGATACAATGGGTGGAATGGCTAAAATGTCATGTTTACACACTCAACTACTTGCATTTGACAACTTTTTTCCCAAGTGAGAAATCACCACCATGGGAAAAGGCCTTTGAGATAGAAAAAATGAGAGGGGTTATTGTAGAGGGTCCCAACATGATCCTATAGGCTTATAAAATAATTTTCTAAGCATCACGGTGTCTGAATATGAGAATGCTGAAGTTCACAACCATTTTGTACTTTTGACTTGTAGGGGATTTTGTTGGTTAAACATAGCTCAGAGTGATTTTGTGTGTTTCAATGGGAAATAATACAATGAATAGCGTAAATGTACCCACTCGAACACATCAGGGCAGTCCGTTTGGTCACATGAGTTGCAAAATGAATATTGCACCACCTTGCAACTTTCAACTACTTGTATTTGACAACTTTTTCCCCAAGTGAGAAATCACCACCATGAGAAAAGGCCTCTGAGATAGAGAAAACCAAGAGAGGTTATTATACAGGGGTCCAACATGATCCCATAGCCTTAGATGAGAAGTTTCTAAGCATCACGGTGTCTGAATAGGAGCATACTGAATTTCATAGCCATTTTGCACTTTGGACTCTTAAGGGATTCTGTCAATTGAACATAGCTCAGAGCAATCCTACGTGTTTCAATGGGAAAGAGGAACATTCCTAGCATAAAGGTACCCACCCAGAGGGTATCCAGACATGTTGGGATAGTTCGTTTGGTCACACGAGTTGTAAAATGAAATTTGCACCACTTTGCAACTTTCAACTACTTGCATTTGACAACTTTTTCCCCAAGTGAGAAATCGCCACCACGGGAAAATGCCTCTGATAGCAAAAATCGAGAGAGATTATTGTAGAATGGCCCAACACAATCTTTTATGAATAGATGATAAGTTTCTAAGCATCATGGTGTTTGAATACGAGCATGCTGAAGTTTGCAGCCATTTTGCACTTTGGACCCTTAAGGGATCAATCCGGTTGAATGTAGCTTTGAGTGATTCCACGTGTTTGGGTGCAAAAGAGGACCATGCCTAGTGTAAACATACCCACCCGAACACGTTGGGATAGTCTGTTTGGTCACATGAGCTAGAAAATAAAAGTTGTACCACTTTGCAACTTTCAAATACTTGCATTTAACAAATTTTTCCCCAAGTGAAAATTCGCCACCACAGGAAAAATGCCTTCAAGATAGAAAAAAATGAGAGAGGTTATTGTAGAGGGACCCAACATGATCTCCTAGGATCAGATGATATGTTTCTAAGCATCACAGTGTCCAAATATTATCATGCTAAAGTTTGCAGCCATTTTGCACTTTGGACCATTAAGGGATCAATCCGGTTGAATGTAGCTCAGAGCAATTCCACATGTTTGGGTGCAAAAGAGGACCATGCCTAGTATAAATGTACCCACACAGATGTGTCAGGATAGTATTTTTGGCCACACAAGTTGCATAACAAAATTTTCACCACTTTACAACTTTCAACTACTTGCATTTGACAACTTTTTCCCCAAGCGAGAAATCACCACGACGAGAAAAGACCTCTGAGATAGTAAAAATTGAGAGAGGTTATTGTAGAGTGGCCCAATTTGATCCCATAGGCTTAGAGGATAAGTTTCTAAGAGTCACAGTATTTGAATATGAGCATGCTAAACTTCATAACCATTTTGCACTTTGGACTTTTAAGGGATTTTGTTGGTTGAACGTAGCTAGAAGTGATTCCGCGTGTTTGTGTGTGAAAGAGGACCATGCCTAGCATAAACGTATGCACCCAGATGCATCGAGACAATTTGTTTGGTCACACGAAATGCAAAATGAAAGTTGCACCACTGTGCAACTTTCAACTACTTTCATTTGACAACTTTTTCCCCATGTGAAAACTCGCCACCATAGGAAAATGCCTCTAAGATAGAAAAAACCTAGAGAGGCTATTGTAGAGGGGCCCAACATGATCTCATAGGATCAAACGAGAAGTTTCTAAGCATCATGGTATCTAAGTAATAGCATGCAAAAATTTGCAGCCATTTTGCACTTTGGAACCTTAAGGGATCAATCCGGTTGAACATAGCTTGGAGCGATTCTACATGTTTGGGTGTGAAAGAGGACCATGCCTAGTGTAAACGTACTACCCAAATGCGTCGAGACGGTTTGTTTGGTCACACGAGCTACAAAATGAAAGTTGCACAACTTTTTCCCCAAGCGAGAAATTGACACCACAAGAAAAGGCCTTTGAGATAGCCAAAATAGAGAGGGGTTATTGTAGAGGGTCCCAACATGATCCCATAGGCTTAGAAGAGAAGTTTCTAAGCATCACGGTGTCCGATTATGAGCATGTTGAAGTTTGCAACCACTTTGCAGTTTGCACTCTTAAGGGATTATGTCGGTTGAATGTAGCTCGAAGTGATTGCGCATGTTTGGGTAAAAAATAGGACCATGCCTAACATAAAAGTACCCAGCTGGATGCGTTGGGATAGTCTATTTGGTCACATGAACTACAGAATGAAAGTTGCACCACTTTGCAACTTTCAACTAATTGCATTTGACAACTTTTTCCCCAATTGAAAATTTGCCACCATAGGAAAATGCCTCCAAGATAGAAAAAATGAGAGAGGTTATTGTAGAGGGGCCCAATGTGATCTCATAGGATCAGACAAAAATTTTCTAAGTGTCATGGTATCCAAGTAATAGCATGTTGAAGTTTGCAGTCATTTTGCACTTTGGACCCTTAAGGGATCGATCTGGTTCAACGTAGCTTAGAGAGATTCCACATTTTTGGGTGCAAAAGAGGACCATTCCTAGAGTAAACATACTCACCTAGACACGTTGATATAGTCTATTTGGTCACACAAGCTGCATAACGAAAGTTGCACCACTTTGCAACTTTCAACTACTTGCATTTGACAACTTTTTCCCCAAGTGAAAATTAACCACCATAGGAAAATTCCTCTGAGATAGAAAAAACCAAGAGAGGCTATTGTAGAGGGGCCCAACATGATCTCGTAGGATCAGATGAAAATTTTCTAAGTATCACGGTATCCAAGTAATAGCATGTTGACATTTACATCCATTTTGCACTTTGGACCCTTAAAGGATTGATCTGGTTAAATGTAGCACATAGCAATTTCGCGTGTTTAAGTGTGAAAGAGGACCATGTCTAGCGTAAAAATACCTATTTGGATGTGTTGGAATAGTTCGTTTGGTCACACAAGTTGCAAAATGAAAGTTGCAACACTTTGCACTGCTTGCATTTGACACTTTTTCCATCAAGTGAAAATTGGACACCACGAGAAAACCACTCTGAGATATCAAAAATTGAGAGAGGTTATTATAGAGGAGCCCAATGTGATCTTGTATATTTAAATGGAGATTTTGTAAGCACCATGGTTTACGAGTAATAACCCGTCAAACCCTTTTGCACTTTGGACCCTTAAGGGATTGAGTCGGTTGAATGTAGCTCAGAGCGATCGTGCTCTCTTTTCAATGGAATTAGGTGGGCAACAAACTTAACTCTATTTTAGTTTTGGTTTGGTTGGATTTCAATTGATTTTGTGCATTTTAGAAGCCACTTACTGAGGGTTAGTTTGTATACCCTTTTTTAAGGGTTTTGAGTGCATTAAAAGGTCATATTAAGCCTCTCACCCACTGTATGCTTTTGTAGCTTGATGGAAAGGCTTAGTTAGGGTTATAAAACATGTGTGTAAAGTTTTGTGTGCAAGGGAGGCGAATAGAGGATTTTTATGTGATGCCCTAGAAGTCAAATAGTGCATTTTTTAGTGGAAAATGGTGGTTTAGTGCTAGGGTTTGAAGAAATCTTTGGGGGCAATGATATCTCTTGAAATTTTAAGCTTGTACAGACCTTTTTGAATGTGTTTCAAGATTTGGTTGGTTGTGAGAAGGTTTGGAGTATGGATTTTCAATAAACCCTTGCCTAACTTGTGAATGAAGAGGGTTTTAGGGTTTGTTATGTTAGAGGGCTTATCATGCCCTAAAAGTGGAGGAATTGGTGGTTTGGCAGACTGGTTAATGCTACCCAATGGTGGTTTGCATGTGATATGAACAATAAAGGGGGGTTGCTTGTTTTGTGAAATTCAATCCAAAAGATTCTTATGGGGGTTTGATGTATGTTGAAGAAGGCTTAAGTGGGTTCCTAAAATGGTGGTTTTCTATAGAGGTTGTTAAGGAATTCTGAGAGTTAAGGTGGGAAAAATAGACCTACAGACCTACAAGAGTGACTAGGTGCAAACTTGAAAATAAGCCAAGATTGAGTTTTGAGGGAAGGAAGGAGGTTGGAATCCTTTTCTATTGTGGAATTGAGTTGATTGCCTCCCTATATTGCTATCAGAATCACTTCTAGTTTACATTATTTTGCACTTTTTTCACATTGACAACTCTTCAATTTTTGCAATTTTACATCATTTTGACAAATATGCAACATGAACTCCAAAATGACCCCAAAACCAGCTAACATGACTTATTACATTATAAATTGGTCTAATATGACCTTATTCAATTGACAAAACTTAAAACACAAAAATAACTTAAGACTTCCATGAATCAAATTTGCTCAATAATCTTGGTACCCCTACACCAAATTTCATTATTTCAGTACATCTCATTACAAGTAAATCTCATTACAATGCCTTAAGTAGTATGTTCTCATAGATCTTTTACAATGTCACTCATACATTTGAGATTATCTTATAATGTCTACATCATAGGTGCTCATTGTGAGGTTAAATTCAAATGAGTAACTTGAAATTCCCTCGCAAAGCTTCAAACACTCTTATGAGTAATTGGTGAATTTTTAAGGTTTTATGTTTCCATTTTGTGAAAGTTGCAAATCATAGTGAAAATGTTGTCAAGTTTGATAAAAATTTTCAAGATAGGTTGAATGTCATTTTTTCTAGTGTGAGGTCATATTTTTTGGATTCAATAAGGTCTAGGTATACCATCTCTAATGTCTTAGGAGTCTAGGAGGGTTAAATTTCAAAATAATGTAAAATGAGCAAAAATGTTGTCAACAAGAATATGTAAAAAAGTGCAATTTTGTACTCCAACATCCATAACGAGTTTGAAAATTGGTTGGAGTCAGTTGTAGGATTGTATTTGGTGTTTTTCATGTTTGAAAAGGCTTCTTATGTTCAATTTTGAGGTTGGAGAAACCAAATTAGAAAGAAAAAAAAAAATCTTGTTATTCCCATGCCATTTTCTAAGTTTTTCCATAATTTTTGAAGTTTATTTCTATTGGATGGCTCTGTACAAGGTGGTTGTGCTTAATTCTTAATGGAAATTGGTGGGAAATAGAGTTAACTATTTCACAAACTTGGTTTGAAGAAATTTCATTCAATTTTGTGCATTTAATAGGGATTTTACTGGAGGTTGGTCTCTGAGCCTTGTTTCAAGGGTTTGAGTGCATTTAAAATGGTGTTTTAAGCCTTCAAACTACTGTATGATGTTGTAACTCGGTGGATAGGATTAGTTGAGATAGATAAACATGTTTTCATTATTTCTTGAGTAGGGGAGGTCTGCATACTAATTTTTGGTGATGCCCTAGGTGGCATTTTAGTTGTTTTTACATGAAAAAGTGAGGTTAGAGAGGGTAAAAGTGGGAAATGTTTGCTTGAGAGATAATTTTTCTTGTTCTTTTAAGAATGTGCAAGGTTATTCCAAAGTGTTTGAATTGATTTTGAGGTTTGATAAGGCGTCGAGCATAGTTTTTCAATAAGCCTTAGGGTATATTGTGAAAAGTGAGGGATTTATTGTTTGGGGTGTTGCAGGGCCTATGTTTCCCTAAAATTTATGGATTAGGTGTTTCCTATGGTAGGTGAGTGCTGCCCAATCAAGTTTTGGGTGAAAGGAAAAGTTTAAAACACATCCTCTTTGTAAATCTGGCCTAATTGATGCCTTGGACATCGTTGTTTTCAAGTTTTTAGCAAGTTGCTCCAAAGGAGTCTTAGGTGGAATTGAGGTATGTTAGAGATTACCTAGGTTGCATGAATTTCTATGATGCATATGCTACCCCTACCTTGTCAACCCTATGGAATTGGCAAGCTAGTGAGCTCACTATCTTGCCAATTCAGTAGGATTGACAAGGTAGGGGCAATAAAATATGCCTTTCTACAATTATATTAGACATTATTTCATTCTTACTCATTAATCCACATGATTTTCCTTGAATACAAATTTAAATGTAAACCATGAAGTATTACAAGTAATTTTAAATGTAATATACACATTTAATTGAGGCATATATTAGGGATTATACACATTTGCATGTATTAATTTCTCATAATTTTTGTATATCAAAAAACACACTAAGTCAATGAAAAATATTATAATAGTGATGGAAGAACATCTTGAAATTATTCCCATTTGTCAATACTTGTAGCAATACATGCAGGGAAATAATCCTCCCATTTGTAGCCCAGATCATGGAATATATTGTATAAGAAGAAACAAAAGGAGTTGTTGCCCAGTTTCTTTTCTCCAATACACCTCAGTTGGCCCAGTTATTTGCATTCCAAAATGATTCAAAACATGTACAACCCCTACTCCCTATGAAACATATGGGTAGTAGCCTCTCTATGGTTGTGTACTCTCATAGGAATTTGGTCCACAAAAACCCTATAAAAGCCTATCAATCTTAGACATGGACTCACATAAAAATCATTAAAAGAGAAATAACTAAATAATGTCTGTCATACACCTGGCGATACCTACTATCACCTTCATGCATGCTAGATAAGGAGGTTGATTAAAGGTCCTACAATGGTGATGTGGCCCTTCACTACTTTCTCATCTCTCGATGATCTTACTTATAAATTTCAAATATATCACTGACATAATTAACATAAAACATGTAGCATACAAGAATCCGAGAAATCTACGAGATGGAAAAGAAAGAGAAGATTGACAACCATAAAATGCACCAGCAACCGATGTTTCTCATACCACAGAACACTTGCACCACCAAATGATGTTGTTATTTTCTTAAAATTTGACAAACTTCAGTATTACCTATAGTCACAATCACAAAAGGATCAATAGAATTCCTAAATGCATATGACATCAAACACTAATAGGGAATATGGTGCATAGCACATTTTCCTCCATTTTCTGAGTTGAGTCTAGTTAGGATGAATGAGTCAAGATGTTGTCAAATAAGGTTTGAAAGTCATTTAATATGGTAAACTAACCCATTCCTCTCATTATGGCCACTGCAACTTGAGGAATGGGTCTAAAACATCAATAATCTAGTGTGAGAATGTGGAATTTGTGTAGGGGAGGTTGAGTGTTCTATTGGGCATGAAGCCCTAGAGTGAAAATTTGTGTTTTCAAAGTGTAATAGTGAGGTTTTGAGATAGTAAAGTGTGTAAAAAGGTTGTGCACCATTATTTCTTGATGAATTAATTTTGGGAAAAAGGTATTTAGACTTGTTTGAGGTATTGGAAAGTTTTGGTGAGGGTTGGATGTGTGATTTTCAATAAGCCCTACGTTATTTGGCTTAAAAGGAGGATTTTGTGATTCGATGCTTGGATGAATGATTTTTTGAGGGTAAATGGTGGATTCTTTGGTTTTAACACATGTATAAGGCTTCCCAATTGAATTTTGAGTGAAAGGGAAAGCTTAAAGTAGAGTCCCTTTCAAAAGTGACCTAATTTGGGTGAAATTGAGTGGTTTGAGTGGGCAAATGATATGAAACTAGGGGGAAAAAAATATCTTCTATCCTTTTGATTTTGTGCAGGCCTTTTATGAAGTTTTGGAGGTATTTTTTGGGTTAGGAAAGCCCTAGAAGATTGTTTTTTCAATAAACCCCCATGTAAAGAGCAAGAAATGAAGGTATCATGGTAGGGTGGTTTGGGAAATATGTCTTTGTAAAGTAATTTTAGAATTTGGGGTTATTTTCACTAGTGAGTGTTGCCCAATAAAAAATTGGGTGAAAAGGAATTTTTAAGGTATAGGTCCTTTGGAAAAGTGACCTATTTGGGGGTCTAAAAGGGTGAAAAAGCCTGATTGCAAGGTGTTGCTTCAAAAGAGTGATATGCCCATTTGAGATATGTTTGGAATGAGTGTAATGGGTATCTGAAACCCTAAATGGTTTGTGTGTTTGTTAAGAGGGTCGATAGTTATGCCCTATTTTTGGTGTTTGGACATGTACAAGGAAACTAGGTTGAAATAGTGAAGAGTTGATGAAAAAGAGTTGTTAGGGAAAATTTTGGTTTGAGTTGGATGAAATTGTGTTTTTAATTGGTTAACCTCCCTATTATTGATCAGAATACCAACTTAAATTTTCTCAATAGAGAGCATCATATAACCATCATTTTGCATATCTACATTAATGCAATTTCGCAAACCCTTATACAATCAAACTTAAACGCTTGAAAAAAGTATAAAAATTCAATGTGCATACTTAAAAATCAATCTAGGGAACCATTTGGGTCTGATCTACTCTTTATTGTGTCAAGTATTGCCTCATGGTTAGACTCATGCACTTTCCACAAGTTCTTATTCGCATGTCTGCCCTTATATTTGATCAAATGAACATTGGTGGCGACAACAAGGTTTGAGTAGTGAAGAATCTTCCAATGTGTGTTGAAGTCCTCAAACAACCAAACTGCAACATTCTTAATTGGGTACCTTCAAATCCATGTTCTAGTAACAACCACCGAACCTGTAGGATATTCTATGTTTTCTCCATCTATAATTGGGGCCTCCAATTTCTTTTTGGCCTCTATACAAAGACACAGGTAATAATTTGTACCCTCTTCACTGTCTTCATCTGCAATCACCACATAAATTTTCCCTACATTGATATGTTCACCTTGTTAGATGTATTTACTAGGCATCATAATAAAACCTGTAAGTAAGATATATTACATGGTTCTAGTAGGTCAGATACATGATCAAAGTCAATGGATGATTGCATCTTTGTGATTTGTAGAACCGTTGGGAGCTGACAAGTGTCAATTGGGGTTAGACTTCTTACAAACCATTTTTCAACCCTCTCTATTGACTTGCAATCATTCCATGCTTTAAGTGTACATGCAGAACAAAAGCATGCCATCTTCTGTGTATGGATAGTCCACGTACCTGCATTAGATCTTCTAAAAGAGTGTAGCTCGTTCAATCCTATTAGTGTACAATAATCCTCATATTTTGCAATGTTAGTATCATCTACTAAATGAAAAAATATATGAACTAAAGAATTACCTTCATTACCTAGACCCATTGCACCATTGCACCACTGGACAATTGATCTTGCATTTATCAACTTTAGACTGTTTGTGTACTTTAACTCTTCTCGTGCTAGGTCTCTTTTGATACATGCACCTGCTCCATCATGCTCCCCCTTTCCATGCTCGACCTCTAAAAAGTTCTGCATATGCTGAAAACCACTAATCCTATGCATCCTGCTCAACCAGTAAAAAATTTTGGTGTCTTGAATTGTGATGTACAATTATCTGACCATATGATATGTTGACTTTATGATATGCCCCTGCTAGCCAGATTAGCATAGAACATATGAAAGCAACCTTGCACAAAATCTGTAGAATGCGTGCGATAATCACTGATGTAAAAGTGATACTCCCTCAATACTTTCCTATTTTCCTCTGTACTATCATTTGCATGAATAAATTCTATATGCACAAATATAGAAACCTACGTGGAGTTGTAGTACTGTGATTGCACCTCATTTTGTGGTTGTAGTGTGTAGTTCTCAGTAAAGTCGACAACTGAAACAATATGACAAAGTTGAAATGTGTCCTTGCATAACTTGAATTATGATTACAACCATTGTGCTATGTGGGTATGCCTTGCATACTCATAGATCACCTGATCATGAAAAATTCTGATAAACTAATACATTGGAATCTTATCACTGGCCAGTTCACACTTATTTGCTTCTTTCCCATCTTTTAAACTATATTCCACTATCTTATATTTTCCAAATTCCATAATTTTGTCTCCAATTGTGTGTGTACTAGCCATGTGTTGGAAAATTGGAAAATTTTGCATGCCACCACAATGATCACATGTTCCATTCAAACATGACTTCTTGTAAAAAAATTGACCATCCTCTCTTTCACATAAAATGGAAGACAAATATTTCCTTGACGATTTAGTTGGAGGCATTATGTTGCATTCATGCAAAACATTGTCAGTATGCATATCTACAAATATATGTCAATAAACATCATAATGGTTAGAAAACTCAATATGAACCCTACAACAACAAGTAGTGCACGTGTGATTTAGTTTTACATAAAAAGGCTTTAGCATTTCAAAATACCTTAAATGACATATTTTTATTTTAGGAAACTTATGTACAAAATCAGAAAAAAATGGGTTTGAGTGGTATGCAAATAATGCATTGGATGTGGCTCATGGATTTTACTACCAATTCTCCTTCTTACAACATCTCTTTGATTAGGAGAGGTCCTTGTGTTATCCTTCCAATAATTCACTATTAAAGATCTCAAGCCTTGAGCAATTCTTGTATCTTTTTGTGGCACTCTACCCGAGAATTCCCATAAATAATTGCTATTTGGATCTTCCACTCTTTCATGCCTTCCTTTCCTTCTCATTAGAGATGATCTACTTATTTTCAAAGAATTAATTTCCTTTGTAAGGTTCACCTTGTTCCTTGTTTGATTGCTTAACAATGTTGTTGTCATCACATGTCGTGTGGCACAACTATCCTTCGTGTGTGAGGTAGAACCCACTCTTGTATGCACTCATCAAGTTCTTTACAATGGAATTTTTACTTGAGTCATTCGAAATTCATAGCCCAAGATCATTCATGGTGGGCCTAAATTTGAGTTGCCTCATCATTTCAACAAATAGTTGGCATCTTCCACCCTCATTTAGCTTCACAAAAATAAAGTCGATATCCTCTGTGCATATCTTTGACATGTACATTTTGGAATCTTATTAGGCATCCATTTCAAAACATTGGAATCAATATCAATAAAAAATGTAGGTTTTCTATGCAAAAATCTATGAGTTCTCAAATGTAAATTTGTGTGAACATTGGGAAGGTCAACAACATCGGGGATAGGTCGCATACCATCAATCAGAGGTGCAATTGATGATATACCTTGAGATTGACATGTAAACAATGTTGTACCTCCAACTTGAGATGTCATTTGTGGAGTGCCTTCAAATAGAGATGTGTTTGCTGATGTAATTTCAAAACACAATGTTGTTGATGGTGTGTCTTCAATTGGAGATGTGATTTCCGATGTACTTGGAAAAACACATGTTGTTTTCGATGTGTCTTCAACTACGTGCATTGAGATTCACCTATGGTTTATGATGTTCCCCCAACTTCAGTATCCATTCCTTACCTTCCACGAACTTTCCTCATTTGTGCCCTTTGTTTTGCCAATTTGACATCTCTCTTAGATTGCACGAGAAGTTTTGGTTGTATGGGCTGCAATTCCTTTGCTTCACGAGCTACATTTTTTGATTCTCTTCTCCTTGCATTTTTAACTACACATTCTTCTAGTGTTAGAGGCTTCGGTCATTTCCTTGACATGACATTGAATGTTACATGTTAACAAACACACATAAAACAAAAGTAAGTAATACATTTTATGAAAATATTGATATCCCTGATTACATTGCGTTAAATATGAAACACACCAAAGCATTTTATGAATGAAGGTAATGAGCTATTTGGAATTATCAAACATGTCTATGGTAGACAACATTTTTCATATGATGGAGTTAGATGTTTGTAGGGTTAGATATTAGAGTAGGGATTTTGAGTGTGTTTGAAGAGTTGGAAAATTAGCTAGAGGTTGATGTAGTACATGTAGGGATCCACAATGAACTTGTTCAAAGATTTAGAGGAATGCTCTTAATAGACTTACACACACTCTTTCAAAGTTTCATCATAGGAAATAGGCTTCTAAGGACTACAATCCACATTAAGGTATAAGGGCTTTGCATGAGCCTATTAAGGCATCTAACAAGATTATAATAATAAACCAAACACAACTTGATCACTTAACTTACCAAGAAAAACCATTTTGTATCACTTACTTCTTAACCACTTACAAACTAGTAATCCTTCCTCATAGGACAATCACTCATATCTAATGAACCAAGCAACTTATGAAGGCTATAACAACATTTTTCAGATACCCTTTTTCATGGCCAAAAATATATCTCAAAACTTCTATAAACTCTTTTGGAGAAAATACCTCAAACTAGCCTTGTTCCACTCAAGCAACTAGGCCAATAAGGCCACTCTTACAAAGAGACACTCCTTTAAACACCTTCAAAGATCTTGATCTCCATGGACAATATTTTGTTAGGTTGTCAAACCTCAGATTCCACCTATTTTAGGGACTAGAATGTTCAATAGGTTACCAACTTTCAAACCCTCACTCTAAGCTATTTCAAACTAGGTTTCCCCTAGGGGTTTATTGAAACCTGGACATCCTCAACACTCCACACCCAACCAATACTTGGAAAAATTTAAAAATAGCCTAAAAATTCTCTAAAAACTTACTCCCAACCTTTAGCACTATTATTTCCTCAAACCATTACTTGAAACCTCGATTTTTGGTCAGGATGCACAAGAAATAAACTAGGATAACAACTCACAAAACACTTCCATCAACTCTTCAACCCTTGAATCCTTATTGAACATGGAAAAAAACATGTCGGCCTTCATTTCACTAAGTTCTATAGGTACCCACTAAAGTAAAAGTTTATACATGCATTCTTTAGTGTTCAAAATGCCAAAATAGGGTTTCATACTCATTAGCACCAAAATGATCATAAAACTCAAAAACCTCCATGAAATTCAATCAAAAAATTAAAAATGAGAGCTAATACTATTAAGTATTTTGTTCTTGTTAATGGGTCCCCCTTTGGGTTCTTCTCTGCTGGCAAAGGGATCAGACAAGGCGACCCCCTATCTCGTTATCTCTTCATCATGGTTGCTGATGTGCTTAGTAGGAACTTTACTAGTCTATTGTCAAAAGGCTCCATTATGGGCATCAGAGTGACTTCTTCCTTGGAACCGATTGTTGTGCAAAAATTTGTGGATGGCACTTTTCTTTTTGGGAAAGCCTATGTGGTAGAATCAAGAAATGGAAAGCATGCCTTAACAATTACGCCTCATGTTCTGGTCAGAGCATCAATTACAATAAAATCATGATCTATTTCTTTAACAACGCACCCAATTTACAAACCAGAGTGATTGCGTTTCTGGGTTGTGTTAGTGGGTCCCTCCCATCGGTTTACCTTGGACTCCCTCTCACAGTTAAGGAGGTTACCCTTGACTTCTCGAACTCGATTTTGGAAAGAATCCAAAGGAAATTGGCTGGGTGGAAAGGCTCCATCCTAAGCCATGCTCGAAAACTCCAACTATTCACAACGACCCTTCAAGGTATACCAACTTATTCCCTTTCCATATTTAAGATTCCTAAGTACATTGTTGATAAGTTTGAAAACATTCAAAGGAATTTCCTCTGGTCTAGGATTGTGGATAAGAAGAAACTCGCTTTGGTAAAATGGGAAAAGGTCTATCTAGCCAAAAATTGTGGTGGCCTAGGTGTCAAGACAATTTTCAAGACTAACAAGGCTCTGATGGCCAAGGTTGGTTGGGATCAGTTAAGGAACACTAAGGATTGGTGCAAAATTTTGAATTCCAAATACCTTTAGGACAAGAATTTGATCAATTGCCTCTCAAAGCCTCACTCCCAAGGCTCCTTAGCTTGGAAGAGCATCTGCAACACACAAGGCCTGCTAAGGAATGAGATTAAATGGAAAATGGGCAATGGAAATCGGATCAGATTCTGGGAAGATACGTGGCTACTTGATACCCCTCTGGGTTGTTCTGACTTTAAGACTCTTATGGGATCGACTCAAAGGTATTTTGGTATCCATATCAGTGATTATGTTTACGGACCCCCTGGGGCTAGGGCTTGGAAGAACCTAATCCTCTATTGTCCCTAGTCTCAAGACCTTTGTTTTTTGACTCAGTCCCTACGAGAGATCCTCTCTATCACCAGGTTTCACTCTTATGACAGAGAAGACGAGTTTTTTTGGACCTTTGACAAATAGGGGGATCTTTCTGTTAGGTCGGCGTACAAACTGCTAACAAAATAGGGTACTATAGAGGAACCTTGGAAGAAGATATGGAACCACCACATGATCCCTAAAATAATTTTTTTCTTATGGATGACCTGCCATAACAAGATTCTTACTCAGGACAATTTAAGGAAATGGGGATTTTATATTCCCAATAGATGTTTACTGTGTAAGTGCAGGGAGGAAACTGCCAGTCACCTATTGTTACACTACCTATTTGCTGCTGAAGTTTGGGGGCTGGCCTTTGAAAAAATGGGAATCTCTTGGGTTATGATTAGGGATCTCTTATCCTTCATCCTGGGCCGGTGTGGTCCCTATTCCCATCCGTTTCCAAATGAAATTTGGAATCAAGTTCCTCCTATTTTGGGTTGGTGTCTATGGAAGGAGAGGAAAAAAAGGGTCTTCAAGAATATTGAGAGGAATCCTAGGAATCCTAGGCATTGGTGTTTGGCTCATTGAGGAAAACATATCCCTCTTTAAGGGGAAACCCCCAAAGAAATGACCTCTTGATTACGAAATAAGAATGGCTAAGGCTTGGCACCAGGGGTTAGAGGCTAACTCGTTTGACAATTCAAATTCCTTAGCTAGTTAAAATACCAAATGGGAGCCTCCAGATAGAGACTGGTTTAAACTCAATTTTGATGGGGCTGCTAAGGGAAACCCAGGTAGGGCTAGTATTGGTGTTGTGATTAGAGACCTCGAGGGGGTTATGGTTGTGGGATTTGCTAGAGATATTGGTTTCTAGTCTTCTATTGTGGAAAAAGCATGTGTGCTACTCATTGGCCTCCAAATTAATGTCTCTCTAAGGATTGCTAATCTTCACATTGAAGGAGACTCTAAGTCCATTATTGATGCTATGAATATGGACAGAATAATTGGCTGGAATACTAAAGATATCTTGTTGGACACTAGGTTCCTTTTATCCAAACTTAGGAGTAAAAAAGTGACACATATATTTAGGGAGGGCAACCAAGTGGAAAATTCCTTGGCTAATCTCAACACTTGCTAGGGCTACTCTAAATGTTGGAGGAGAATGGAAAAGATACCGCCAAAAATTCAAGATATCATCTTGAGAGAAAAAAGCAACCAATTATCATGATGAATTCAAATCTTTGGGTGTTGGGTGTTGGATGGGGGGTTCGCTTGATTATTTTGTGGGTCTGGTGGATGAGCGCTAACATTGAGATGGCTAACAGATGGAGGGATTCTAACTTTATCACTCATTATGTGTTTAGAGATCTTCGGGTGCTGAGTGCTAGTTGGGGGACCCACTTGTTTGTCCTTTGGGCCTGGTGGATGAGCTCTATTACTGAGGTGGCTGACAAGTGGCAGGTTTTAAATTTTAAGGATTGTAATGTGAATAAAAAAGGTGGCTTGATGAAGGGAATAAGGAAGTATGTGACTTTCATGAATTTGAGAGGCCGTATTATGCGATCTCTCCTCTTTGGGATTGTGCAATATCTTGTGTTAAATCATCATAGCTCCGTAAGACTGTGAATGTAAATACTAATTTGACCCCTCATTATGAATGAATGCTTCCTTCTAGCACCTTTGTACTTGCTAGTTTAGCGTGGGTCTCAAGTTACACTCATAGGAATGTTTCTAGTTTTAGCCATACGACCAACTTGTCTTGTTTTTCACATGCCTACTCCAAGGTTAAGCAACCCTACATGCCCGCCATTTCCTATTTAGCTGGCTAAAATCTTTCCAAGATCCAAATTAACTCCATTATCAAGTCACCCTGTGGTTATTTTCCCTTTCATGCGTCTGACCTGTACGCTGGCGTCATTACCCATCATTGCATTTCTTGCCTAAATGACCACTATGTGATGAATATATGTTGATCTGCTGGCTTTTACAATTTACATCCTCTGCAAACTCTTTGATTTTCTATGCAGGTTGAAAGTATGAGTGGCGACCGTGTTTGAACTGAGCCAAACAATTGTGATGAATTCCAGAAGAATCTGTTGGTGTGGCACATTTGTACTAAAGGTGGCATTGCTCCTTTCATGGAGATTTTGGTTTCCATGACCCTAATTTGTCTGGTCAGTTTTCTAATTCATGGAAAGACCGAAGGGTCATGATGGGGGGTATTTCTTTTGAAGTTAGTGAAGAAGTTATCGTGTAGGCCACCAGAATGTTGTGTATCAGGAAAAAATACCCTAAGAATACTAAGAAGCTAGAAAATGAAAGCTTGAAAGCATTCTTCATGGGGAATGAGGAACCGGTGCAGAACCAGTCGGGATTTGAGCAAGAAGCTTTTCCAAAGCCTTGGGACCAGGTGTGCTTAGTGTTGATGAAATATGTCACCTTGGAAGCTAGGTTCAAAACCTATTTCTTCTATCATTTTCCCCTGTTAAACAATTTAAGACATAAAATGTTGCTTAACTTTCCCTTCTTTTTGTTTATGGACCTAGAAAATTTTGTCGGGAAATGCAAAGAGCTAGCCAGCCTTAACCCCAATGACCTCCCATCTCTTCTCCTCCATTAGGGGCTCATCCTGAGACTTTACCACTTCCACCTGGCCCTTTGTCCTCCCAAAGCCATCTCGGTTGTGCGCATTGATGAAATCGAACCCTTGATTATTGTGAACAGCTCCCCGACTGAGTCAAAAAGCCCTCCTCAAAAATCCAATCTAGGTACTGTGGGAAACCCCAAATCTAAACTAGCTACCAAGAAACTAAATGGAGGGTTGGGTAATGCACATACTAGTGTTGTGGCCAGCCTTTGTGTATTGAAGTCCACCCCATAAAAGTTTTCCTACAAGGCCAACACTACCAAAAAAGGAAAGGATGGTAAGAAAGGTATGTCAGAATTGATTGTGAGGGAGGGGAAGGGAAAGAACTTAATAGGGAAATATTCTAAAGGAGATATTGTTGTGGGAAACACAGTTTGACTAGTGGGGAGAACACCATAAGGAGATCCAGGAGGCTGGCAAAAAATAGTAAAAAGAGACAGATAATTGAGGATTATGAGGAGGAGCGATCTAACAGCAAAGAGTATAAGGAAGAGGAAATTGAGGAAGATGAGAAGGATAATGTGGAGGGTCCATTTAACTTAGAAGACAACAAGTTACTAAAAGAAACCTCAGCCTCTCTTTCTTCGCATACCCTGGTTGATGAGCCTAGAGAGATCCCGGGGACTATGGATGTTGAGGAGGAGCCCTGCACCTTGGAGAATAAAATGGACATGCTCAACAAAAGATTGTGGATTGACTCACTTTACAATGAAGTTGGGCCACTTCGCCATTAGCACTCTATCCACTGTTATCAAGGAGGATTTGGAGGGAAATAATGGCCAGGAGAACAAAGACCGGGTTGGAGATGATGTCGTGGAACTCCTATTTAAAAAATGGGATAATGCCAATTAGTTGCTACCTGCATCGGTGTTCTAACTTTTTTCCATCTTTTTGTGGTTTATGTGTTGTTAATGTGTTGTCTATGTTACTTTTTTCTATAATGTTAGCTTTTTAGACTTGTTCCTTTTTGGCCCTTGTGGCTCGCGGTGAAGGGTACAACACCCTATAAATGTTGTTTAACTTTTCAAAAACATTTCCCACAACTTTTAAACCATGAACCACTTGTAAAGGGCCATACAATAGTCTAAAACATAGATTTACCAGTCAAAACTCAGAATTTTACACTAAAAACAGGGAATACTTCTTGATCTTCTTCATTTTTTCCATACTCTCACCTCTTCCTTGAAGTTCTCCTCAAATTTATGGACTCATAACAACATAAATGAATGCCTAGAACTAACATTCTACTTACCTAACCTTCTAGTGAGTAAGATATGATAAGATATGAATAATTTTTTTTGTTGTGAATGCTACAAGGAAGTGAATGTGAATTGGTCGGTTGAGAATTGAATTGAGGTTTTTGCGATTGAAGATTGCTTGAAACTGATCTAATTGTGATTGTTGAAGGTTTTGTCTTCCTGATCTACATCACAAACCTAGGGTATATTTTTTTGCCACCTAAATGAAAACTAGAGAATCTTGTGTTTATTGTTCTCAAAACCACATTGTGATTATCAACGAAGCCATGAAGAAGATGAATTCAAAGAAGGGTTTGTGATGTTATATCTTATAATTATTCACTATTTCTTTGGAAATGAGGTAAATTAGAAAGACAATAAGCATTCTCAATTACACAAAATTTTCCCTTTTTTTATTTATTAGAAAGGCAAAAGGTATGAATGAATGGAAAATTGCATTAACAAATATGTAAACTCACTTGAATTTATCTAAGCACATGTGATGAAGGTGAATTTTTTATGGAACAAAAAAATTAATGGAAACTTGCATTAACATTGATGAAATCTATTAGGTTTTCCAAATTAGTTGAAAATAAAAGATTTCCCACAACCATCACTAATAATTAATTTGAATATCTTATGTCATGTTTTCCATTTTATATCTTGAAGCTCCTAAAATTTAAACTTTTACATGAAGACATACATATTATTTAATGTTGAATTCTATGTGTAACAATGAAGATTAATAAAATCATCAAATGAATGGTCTAAAAATTGTGAAAAAAAAACAAAAAAACTCAATATAAACATCTACCTAAAGTGAAATAGAGTGAATACCACTAGCCATGCTAGAAATGAACTGCTATAAACAATGAAAATGGAATTCATAAGTAAATGTCATGTTTTTCATTTTTTTGTTCTTCCAACTCATAAAAATTTAAAAAAATTATGCAAATCCCATCTAATTCAATGTTGAATTCTATGTCCAATTGTTATGATTAATAAAATTATTAAAGAAATTTAGTCTATATTGTCAAAAACAAAAAAATATACTAAATATAAACATTTCAATATTACCAAAATGAATATATTACCTGAGATAATGTAAAATGATGTAGAAACTTCAAAATGTCCTCTTCTACATTATCTACCATGTGATTGGTGGTAAAAAGGTGATGGATCAAGCATAGATTGGTACAACATGAAGTCAACTATATAAAAAAAGGTGTTTCTGAATCGGATAAAGCGTTGAACCAAAAAAATACAAAAGCATGTGTACTGGAATCATGAGGTCAACTGCTATTTTACCATTTCAAGCTAAAACACATTTGGCGCTTGCCAAATTTGTCAAGCATCAAATGTGTTGTTTTGAAATCTTCACCTTCCATACAGAAAAATGGAGTGACACTTGAGATAGAGAGAGAGGTGATAGGAGTGAGAGAGATTAGTCTAGGTAGTGTGGTAGCAATTGAGACCTAAGAGTGATAGAGACTTAAGAGGTATAGAGATTTATCCAGTTATAGTGGGGGAAAATACTTGACAATGGGAGAGGGGTTGGGAGGGATGAGACCTAAGAGATATAAAAAGACCAAAGGGGGAGAGAGAGAGAGAGAAAGAGGGAATGTGGGAGAGGGGGTTGGATTAAAATATATTTGTCTAGGTAGGGTGGGAGGTAAGTGAGACCTGACAAAGAGGGACTGCAAGAGAGGGCATTGGAGTAACACATATTAGTCTAGGTAGCATGGGAGGCAATGAGACCTGAGAGAGAGAGAGACTTGAGAGGGAGAGATTTATTCAATTATGGTGGGCAGGAGACCTAAGAGAGGGAGGGGGACGGGAGAGAGAGGGAGTGGGACCCTTAAACCGTAAACACTATACCA